>KZ807740.1:281505-300972 GCA_000696205.2 Oncopeltus fasciatus | reverse complement strand
ATATATATATTGAAAGGGATAAAGTTTTTTTTTTAAATTCAAGATTTTTTAAAAAATAGCAAAAAATATATAAACCTAATTTCTAATACCTTTAGTTGACTTTTAAAAGTAGTTTAAACAGCTCTGCGTTCTTTACAATACACAGTTACATTCGCCGTGAATTTCAACAGAGTTCTGAATAATTTCCGGGGTGATTGATTCTCTTGCAGAGCTGGTACATGTCACCACAGATATGGTCAATTAAATTGGGTACTTTTTAGTACACCTTGTCCTTTCAATAACCCCACGTCCGCTGTGATATTTCGAAAAACGGTTTCGACAAAGTTCTTTACCCGGTTGGATATTTCTTGTTATATTTGCATAGTGCCTTGAAAGTTCATTTTTAAAGCATAACGTTTCTTTTGCCCTCATTTGTTTTTTTCTATTTTTGAAATTTATTTTTATTTATTCACTTGGGTTTTACTTTATATATAATAAAACAAAATAAAAATCATATATATTTTTTTTTTTTTACTGTGTTAGCCCCCCTTTCAACCACTTAGGGTCATTGGAGGGAGGGGCTATCTACAGGTTGCCACCCCATTTTAAACACCCATGGCTCAGGACAAGCTTCCATATATAAATAAAAGATTGACCTGGGCAGTAAAAAAAATCATATTTAAATAGAGAGTTTTTGACCCTAGAGATTATTAGTGATTTTTTTTTTGTTGGGGTTCGGTAAAGTTTGATACAAAAATACAATTTTAAAAAATGTGTATTTTTTAACTATCTTTTAACATTTCAGCTTACATTGTAACCCATCTTCAGGTCTATCATGAAGTGGAGAGGGGATGTCGTGTCACCTGGATCATATGTTTGTGACACCTACTCATTCTATAAAATGCAAAATATACCCTAAATTACAGCAAAGAATTATGGTCAATTCATCTGATTAATTTAGGAACTTGGAGATTGGTATCTCATTTTTTGATAGGTAAAACAAATTTTTTACTTAGGGTCATAGAGGGCGGGCCTTTCTACAGGTTTCTACCCTATTCTAAACATCTATGGCTTAAGACAAGGTTTTATTTATAGATAAGGGCGGTATTTGAACCCGCAACGTCAGGATTACGAGACCCGGACGGATCCGCTGGCGCCTCCCAGAATTCATATTTAAGTAATAAATTAAAAGTTTAGCACCGAGTTATGCTGCATTTTATTGCAAATTTAATTTTACAATTTAAATATAAATATTTTTATTATTACAAAGTTATTTATTTATTTTTATTTAGAACTGAAATTAATCAGGACTGGTATTGCTTCACCTGTGTCGCAGCTATCTTTCTACCTATTCTTTATGAAGTCTACAGGAATGGTTCATTTCTGGCAAATAATTATTTTCTATTTTTGTAAGCAACCAGTCTGGCGAGGAAGTAATTATTAAGAGTAAACTTTAATGTGCGAATCATACTACTGTAAATTTTATATTTAGTAATATGATATAACTTTTACAAATGCGCATACTCCGCCAGAAATATGGAGAATAGATTCCCAGATTAGGAATCAACAAATTCCGAAACATGAATATTTGTGTTTGAAGTAAATAGTCTTTACTCTTAATATTTTATTTTTCTGAAAGACAAAAGAAGAATTGTATCTTTAATATTCATTTTAGGGGGGGTAGGGGCATACCAACCACCAGGGTCATAAATGTTACTCATAGGAAAATAATAATGAATGTAAGAAGTAAAAGAGAATGAGGTAGAGAGAATGCGATCGAAGGGTGGCCATGAGAAAAGTAGCCCAACCAGACCATGTCCCGGCACGAGGCGACCCCCGGCGCCAAATTAATTATACAGTTTTTAATTAATATTATTTGTCTAGATTCAATTAGTTTAAGTAATAATAAAGGCTGATATACTCTGTTAATGTTTTAAAACAAATCAAGTGTTTTCTTTAAATCCCACGAGTGACCAATCAAATTAGCTGGCCTATGAAACGTTTTTTTTATTTATTTATTTTTTTTTATGTTAACCTCCCTTTCATCCACATAGGGTCATGGAGGGAGGGGCTATCTAAAGGTTTCCACCCTATTCTAAACATCCATGGCTCAGGACGGGATTTGAACCCGCAGCGTCAGGATTGTGGGACCCCAACGGATCCTCTAGCACCGAGTCATATTTAAGTAATAAATTAAAAGTTAAGCACCGAGTTATGTTGCGCTTTATTGCAAATTATAATCACTGAAGTTTTTATATTGTTTTCATCAATTAGTGGGTTACAGGGTAACACTTTTCCCTAATGTTGCTATTTTGCTGAAATAAAAAATTGCTGGCTATTTATCTGAATATTATATGTCAATTTTCGTTTCCTATAAACGCTACATGCATCCTAAGGACTTTCAAATGTTTCTAATAATAGTTGGGGTCTCAAATAAATCCTTACTCTTATTATTGTTTATTTATTTATTATATCTCTTATTTAACCTCTTAGGGACATTTCTACAGTGAGATGGATATTTAGAATAGAGTGGACCTTCTCAGGTAACCACTCTATTCTAAATATTCATGTCAGTGCACAAGATTTTATAATAATGACCAACCTATTTGTAAAACCTAACTGACGTATGAATTAAGTTTCTTTATAAGTATATATATATTATTTTTATGTAAAGTATTTTCTATTCACATTTTATTGGATGTAATGTTTATTATGAAAATATGCTTTTGTGGTTGTTTTAAAATTTAAAAATGTGATTGCAATATTTCATAATATTTTTATATTAGACATTTATAAAATNATATATAGCCTCTTTTTACCATAAACTTTATTTGGACAAGTAGCTGAACCTTCATGAAAAAATTAAAAAAAAAATTAATTCAATTCTACTAAAAACATGCTAAATCATAACGTATTATAATAATAAACCATATAAGTTATGGTTACCATCAACCGTTAGTTAATGGTAATAAAATAAGAAAAAAGCTTGTACACAAGTGTGTGTGTGTGTGTGTGTGTGTGTGTGTGTGTACACAGGGAAAACTGAATTTAAATTTGAATGAAATTTAACAAAATTGCCCAACCAGTATGGGTACCAGGGGATTCAGGGATAACAACACTTATTTTCTTCTCAATCCATTATAGATACTGTGTACACTGTTACAACAACATGCTTTATTGTTCAAGAAAAGAATAAAATCTATCAAGATAAGATTTGATACTATTTAAATTTAATGTTGGTTACGATTCTTAATTTTTTACATTGAGTAGTTGACGAAGAAATTTCTGATATTATATTAAGCCCCCCTCTCGTTAGAATTTAAGTTCAATGTTAAAGTAAAGAGTGTGATGCAAATTTTATATTTTTCTTGACGTATTATTACTGGTTAAATTGCTCCATGATCTAAGTAACAAATTCTGCTATAAGCTCAAAGTTCGAATAATTCTTGCACTAAAGATGCACAGTTAGTTATAAGTATTATATTGACTTAGTTCTTTTATAATAAGAGAAGGGTCGATGAGCCCCTTCTTCCTGCAGAGTGATGTTTACTTATTTATTTTATTGTCATTTTTAATTTTTTTTATAACTTAATTATTTTTCTATTGTAATTTGTAATTTGACGACATATTTCTCTATGTCATAAAATTACAAGATGTTACTAACAGAATGTTATAAAAAACGATTTATTAATTTAAAAACATTTTTTATTGTACTTTGTTCTTAAAAAGTACTTTGATTATGCTTCCTTAGGCTTGAAGATTAAATTTCACTATACGTTATCAGAAAATTATTATTTTTTTTTAGTGGAGATAAAAACAAGAAATACTGGCAGTAATAATAATAATAATAATCAACTTTAATTACTACTTGAGAACTCAAAAAAGGAAAATAACTTTGAAGGACAGTAATAACTTGTCCAAAGCTAAAAATAATAATAAAAATAGGTAGCACAGCAGTCCACAACGAAAGCAAAAGGTTCTCACACGAGGTTTTGTTTTTATATAAGGAAACTTGAGGTAATTTTTTGTTGCATGCCAGTGTTGCCGGAAAACACTTTATGCTTAATTATCCCAATTAAAATCAACCAGCAACACTGTCGAAATATACTTAAAAATATACTTTAAAAACAGGCAAATGTTTGTTTAAGGAATATAATTCCAAGTGCGGTGATGAAAGCAATTTTAGTTCATAGTTCATATTTACTTTCGTAACTGTGAACTATAAACTAATCCTGAATAACCAGAATGTGAATGTTAGTAATATACGTATATATTAGGATCATTATAATTTATTTCCGACTTTCAGGTTAATTCATTGTTCTAATCTTTCAACAGTCTCTTTTCTGTGTTACAAATTTTCCTCCGGATATTTGTTAATTGTTCATTATTACACGCATAAATATGTTCTTTTATTGTCAGCTTTTTAAATATTTAAAAAAAAAAATATAAACGTTAGAAAATTCGATTTTTTTCCCTCATGGTAAATAAACTTTACTAAAAATTGTATTTAAACAAATACACAAATACTTTTTTAAATAGATTTTTTGCATTACAGTGCTCTTGGCTGCTAAGATATCTTGCAATCATTGTCTGTACTAGTATTACTAGTATTACTAGTATTACTTTTTAGATTAGTATTTANTATCCTTTATACAATTTTTGTATTTATTCAATATTAATTTATTTTTTTCTCTTCTGGCATTATTTATTTATTTATTATTATTTTTTCCTTATTTTTCTAAATTTAAAAGTTTTTTTGACCTGACTCTTTCTTATTTTGGTTTTATCATGTTAACTTTTGGCTACAATAATGTTGTGAGTAACATTTCAAGTAATGAAGTAAGATAGGTAGGCTACTGAAAGGTTGTACTACCTGTTTTAAACTTGGCTGGACTAATAGAATAAATTTCACGAGCTATTGGTGTTCTCCGATAATCACTACCGAGTGAATAATCTTCTAAATAGTTTCATTTTCTAGCCACTAACCCATCCTTTTACTTCATACTTTGTTGTAATTCTTATGGATTACTTCAATAAAAGGCATAGATTAATTTTTATTTTTAATTAATAATTATATTTACATTAAATAATATATACCTTTTTGGGAAAGCCATATTTTAACTTCTTCAGTGTATGAGTAGTAAAGATTACAAAAAAAAAAATTGTCAATGCCTCGCCATAGAATCAATCAACTTGAATGGTTTGTAAAAAGTAGTTATTATGCTGAAGGTAGAAAATTTTATTAATTCGTGTGTATTCCAGAATGTAGATGTTATTCACACTTTGTCCGGAAATTTGAGTTATTCTACAAGAGGACAATCAGGTTTTATTGTCTAGTTATATATATATAGATATATGTACATTTTTTTTTTGTAAGGAGATTAAGGTATTCACCTATTTAGGAAAAGGTTAGGTTCAGCTCCCATGGGAAGGGGGAAGAGATATCTGCTTTTACCAGGAGTAACTATTCTTCAATGGCCTGTATGACTTACAAGTATGTGGACATCTTCCGCTAAGTGTTCACAGTGTTTCCATAGTATAAGTTCGCTCGTTCCTGAAAGCGGGACAGCTATGAGTACATTCAGATAAGCAGATATACTCCGATTAGACTCCATTCCTGTAAATAGTAACTGGAGCTTGCAATAGCATCCGAAATGACTGTAATTCCCATTCTCTCTCTACAGACGAGTTGCTTTTAGTCTTTTATCCGAGCAGGAAAAATGAAATCTCCTAGGTTATGACTCAACATAAATTTCCCAGATAACTTTAGCGATAAGGAATATTTCAATTTAAATTGGTTGTTTGTAAGAACCTTTTACAGTCAACACTTTACGACAGGACCGTGCGATATTTTATATTCCTCTTAAATGGATTTTTTACCTTTTTACTTTACTTCTTTATGCAATGGACTAGCGGATTTCTTTCCGTATAACCTTAATTTGTGTACCGTCATTTTTTTTATTATTATTTCTTTTTAAATCAACTACCTACATTAATCGTGTGAGAATGGTCGGGGTTTCGGCCAGGAAGAAAAAAATATACACCACAATTTGGAGTAATATTTTTATTTATGCCAACGTTTCGGCTTAGCTAGTAAGCCATCATCAGGGCAATGGTGTTGGGTGGAAAAATCTCCCCAGGGCGGTGTCTGTTCACATTGTAAACTGCAGAAACAACTGAAAAGTGAAACCACAGTCACAGGGAGGAGTCTTCACTCAACACCATTGCCCTGATGATGGCTTACTAGCTAAGCCGAAACGTTGGCATAAATAAAAATATTACTCCAAATTGTGGTGTATATTTTTTTCTTCCTGGCCGAAACCCCGACCATTCTCACACGATATTCGAGACGGCCAACTAATCATCAACCATACCTACATTAATGTGATACATGATGAGATGAGACAAATTAACATGAATGGAAGAACATTATCAGTGGCACCTTAATTAATTTATTGTTTAATTAATTTTGGTAAAGATTACAAAGATATTTAAAAACTTTTAAGATTAAAAAAAAAGGAAGTAAAGTCTATTAAAATACAAGAAGATTTGATACACATTTCAATTGTGTCTGGAAAAGTAATATCAAAATAAAACTATGACATAAAGTATAAACTGTAATTGAAAAAGTGAACTGGAAATGTCAGAGAAACACATGAAGAATAAATTGAATTAAATTTTCCTTGGATTGAAATCACTACAAACGGTATTCTTAGGTTTTTAATCTTCCTTATTTCTTCGTTTTTTAATATTTGTTAAATGGAATTTCATCTTATTTCATTATTTTGTAATTATTAGTTCTAAAAAATGTTTTTAGTGATGGTTTCTTTATTATTCTGCAGCAAGTTAGACAATGAAATGGGAGTTTATATGCATTTCGTCGTTGAGGGATGGCTTTGACAGCCGGAGTAATTGACTCCCACTGACCCTTAAGATTAAGGCTCTGTTTTCTCTTAAAAATAAGTGATGATTTTGGCCGTACTAAAAACGTGAGAACCGGGGTCACACGCCTGTTCCTTCAGACCGGCCAAATTGCCTTTCGAAATTTTTATCGATTGTAGGTTAAGCCGTAAGCGAGTACACAAACGAGAGTTTTTTTATTTTTATTTTTATAATTTTTATCGTAGGATTCAATGGTTAGAATTCAATAATAGAAAATGTCCACATGACCTCTTATAGTCAGCTCTTTATAAAAATTAGCATGAAATTATTTGTAAATATTGTATTGTATTGAGTGGTGACAATGGCCAGTTTCTTCATCATGAGAACGAAAGGCCATTTAGTAACGTTTTAATTTATTCTATTATTATTATTATTGATTTTTAATACATTTATTATTACTGTTACCATATCCTTTATACAATTTTTGTATTTATTCAATATTAATTTATTTTTTTCTCTTCTGGCATTATTTATTTATTTATTATTATTTTTTCCTTATTTTTCTAAATTTAAAAGTTTTTTTGACCTGACTCTTTCTTATTTTGGTTTTATCATGTTAACTTTTGGCTACAATAATGTTGTGAGTAACATTTCAAGTAATGAAGTAAGATAGGTAGGCTACTGAAAGGTTGTACTACCTGTTTTAAACTTGGCTGGACTAATAGAATAAATTTCACGAGCTATTGGTGTTCTCCGATAATCACTACCGAGTGAATAATCTTCTAAATAGTTTCATTTTCTAGCCACTAACCCATCCTTTTACTTCATACTTTGTTGTAATTCTTATGGATTACTTCAATAAAATTTAAACTAATTTAATAATAAAATAACTTATCAACTTACTACTAGTGTAGTTTATCATTCTTATTAACTCACACTAAGTAGTATGTTTTTATCCCACTAAATATATATATATTTTTTTTACTTTCTTACAATTATAATAAGATGAAAATATTTCCTTCAAACGAGGGTAGTAAAGTTTGACCGATTTTCTTTCTATATCTTTAATTGTTATAGAATAACATGAAATTTGAGAATCCATCTAAAAACTATATGTACATTTAAAAAAAAAAAACGGCTTTTTCAACTTCAAAGCATGAAGTTGAGGATTAGTTAATGGCTTTAAAATGAAACTATTTAGAATGTCATTCATTCGGTAGTGATTATCGGAGAACACCAATAGCTCCTGAAATGTATTCCCTTAGATCCAGCCAAGTTTAAAACAGGTAGTTGTAGCTTCAAATTTACAAAATTACAACCTTCCAGTAGGCTATCTATCTTTCTTCATTACTTGAAATATTGTATGCACCATTATTATAGCCTGAAGTGAACTTGATAAAACCGAACTAAGAAAGAGTTTCGCCAAAAAGTTAAGTATATTCTTTTCAAAGTTCTTTAAAAATAAAACTTCATTTTTAGTAATATCAAAGCATTACCTATATGTCAGACAACAAAAACGAATTGTTTTATTGTTTGCTTCATACGCTTCTGCTTTTTTCACGATACCTATTCTCTCTATTGATTTCACTTGTTTATTAAAATATTTTGAACATGAATTTTATTAGCTACTAAGTTACGCTATATGTATATAAATATTAGTAGCAATGGAGAATAAGAAAATATTTAAATCGAGTGTCTTTTTCTTTTTTTAGTCTTCTCTTCTAATAATTGTGCTTTGAAAAATTTTAAGTTTACAAAAATATTTTATTAGCATACTTCAAGATTTTTCTTTTTATATAAAAAAAAAAAAAAAAAAAATTATGAGTCTTTAATCAATGCCTTCTAGAAACAGAGATCTAATCAGCTGCTAGAGGACTTAGGGTCGTCCTCTTCGCTTGGGAAGAAAGCTGACAGATACAAACGACCAATGGAAGAGCAGAGAAGGATCGTTGTGGTTATCTCTTTTTGATGATCCAGGTGTCACAGCTCCTTCCATTTCCCAGTGGCCATTTATGCCCCGAAACTTATCAAGTGTCTGTCGGCTGGTCGGATGTCAGATGGATCGACGATTTCTTGTATGATGTTTCATCTTGTTGAAATTTCCGCAAATTCATTATTTCAGCAATATGATATGTAGGCGTGCTTTGCAGTGTACAAAAATCGACCAGATTAAATTAATTGGTCAACTTGTAGACATTACAGAAAATAATTCTTAAACATATCTTCGCACACAGCAGAAGTTTTTGTAAAATATTTAGTACAAGGGAACAGAATAAAAAATCTAACTGTCCCAGCCAGGACTTGAACCTGGATCTCCTGGTATCCGGGCCGGTGCATTTACCATTTTTGTTACCAGGACAAGTCTGATAAGTTATTAAATAACTTATCAGACTATGTTCCCTTACTCTAAAAATTATTAAAATTTACATGGGATTAAATACCACAAAAAATAATATTTATAAATGCAAAAGTTTCATTTTCATTAGTGAAACTGGAAGTGTTTGATAAAAAGTTAAGCGTTTTTCAGATATTAACCATTGGGGGTCACGCTGGAAGGGGCTATCTAATAGTTGTCACCCTATTCTAAACACCCATTTTTACTTGTTGGCTTAAATTTTTAATTTATGAGAATTGTAGAGAAAAAGTTGGTTTAATAACTTTATTCATTTAGGCTAGTCAAGGCAGAAGAGGAACTTAATAACAATTTTTACATAAGCGTAATATCCTACAACCTCTTAAAGGAATTTAATATTAAAATTCCTAAGGATATTGTAGAATAACAGAGAAATGTAAAAATTTGCCTGCATGTGCTGGTTACGGCAAGAAACTTAATGACTTAGTTCCTTAGAAAAAGAGCAGTGCAGAATTTATATATCACATAAAGAATGGATAATTTTACTTCCAAAGTAGAGGAAATTAATTAATATATATTTTTATCACCACATGGCCTAATCCTTTTTAAAGTAAACATAAAATCATTATTGGAGAATTAAAAATAAAGTTATTTATATATATACATATATGTGTTTTAGTGTGTGTGTCTGGTTGTGTACCTAGTGAAGTAACTATTTTATTGGTAAATATTTTTCATTTAACGTCAAAATAAATTAGAAATAGACTCCTCGTCCCATAAAAGGCTTATAAACTCAATGTTTCTCATAAAAGGAACTCTATTCTTTTTTTACGAATGGTTTGACCTTAACTTTAACGTGGAATATTCTTTTTTAAGAAATTCAATGAATTTCAGATGAATTTTGTTCAAAATCTTCACCTAAATTAAAATTTATCCTCACTATTTGAATCGACAATAACTAAGTGAAAATAATTTTTTTTTTTTAATTTAATAAATGTAAGAAATAAGGATATGTAATTTTGTTTTCATAGAAATTAACTAACCCACAATACTTTTTCTTAGTTTTATTTGTGTTATATTAATACTTATTGTCCCTATGAAAATTTGATATAGCTTTCAAGTTTGAATACAAATCAAGGATGTATTGTTCTAGGCATGATAAGCAATTTTCCTGACTGTGAATGATATCGTTTGACCCGATAAGTATATTGAAGATTTTGTTTCACAAAACATCAAAGACATTTAAAAAAAAAATTGTATTTATCCATTTAATATCGATATAAATTGTACTATAACAACCCTGTGTTGTTATTGTCCTTTGGCGGTGCAGAAGAATCGCTCAGATCGATACAGAGCGGAAAGATTTAAGTGTAAATGATGGCCTGCAGGTTGGGAACAAGACAATGAGTTCAACAGAGCGACAAATCGAGGGCTTAATTTAGTGGGGGTCCTCCATTTGGTGGAGAGGCTTAGCTCGACAGTAATATGTAATTAACTCATCTCACTCAGTTCTTAATTAATTATTTAATGTTGTATAACGTCCCAAATAATAACAATAAATATACGTAAGTCTAATTGAGTTATAACACCGCTAAAAACTTAATGAACAATCAGACTGCGTATTTCCAAGTCACTGTCACTTACTGTCAACAATAGAAGTTTATTTCTTAAAATGCTAGAAAAATTTATGCAGCTTATAAGGTTATACCTTGAACTTTTACCTTGAACTTATACCTTGAACCTATACCTTGAACTTATACCTTGAACTTATACTTTGAACTTATACCTTGAACTTATACCTTGAACTTATACCTTGAACCTATACCTTGAACTTATACCTTGAACTTATATCTATACCTTGAACTTATAACTTGAACTTATACCTTGAACTTATACCTTGAACTTGAACTTATACCTTATAAAAAATTTATGCAGCTTTTAATTTTTGCCAAAAATAAATCAGCATTATTAACAGCAAACAACAAATTTTATTGACCATGGTCGTCTATTGGTGACTGGTTCTTTAAGCATCACTAGTTTTGTAAGCGCTAAAAGAAACCCGTTGTATGAGGGATTAATATTAAATCTGAAAAATTACATTCCAAAATTTGTATGACAATGAGCTGGAATGAGCTTAAGCGAAATTGTAAACGGATGAGAGCTCAGAGAAAAGCAAAAACAGAAAATACATCCATATCTGATACAATAGTATATAAAATTATTAATTATGATAAAAGCCTGTAATTTTACATTTAGTTTTTGTAAAAACTTGTTCTAACATAAATCAGTTTGACACCAAGAAGTGGTTATGAAATTTCTTTAAGGTATGCTAAAAATATGGTTTTCTCAAAATTTAATCATTTCTTGTCTTGGCTAAAGCGTTTTGAAGTGTAGAGAAACAAAATTTAGGATAAGAACTTTCTTTCCGGACGTGTGTAGATGAGTTGTTTGTAAGAAGACAAAATAAAGTTAATTTTTTTTTGGGGGGGGGGAAAGATTTTGAACAATTAATCGTTACTGTAATAATACTCCCTGAAGGATATTTTAAGACCCGGGAACTTATAGTATACCCCATAATGGCAAAATGTATACCACATTCCGCTTGTAGAAGACACCCGGGAAAATGGGTCGAAAGCTGAAAGTGGATTATCTTCGTCCAATAGAGGGCTATAAGTAGTGACGAGCTGAGCTGCTGTTATCGGCTGAGTAAAGCCTGACTGAACTAACCACAACCAACCCCTCGCACTCCACCCCTTTGTCCAACTTTCAAACCTCTGTTCAAAAACCCAAATATTTTATTTTGAAATATGTAACTTGTGATGTAATCTTGTGATATGATATCATGACAACGGGTTTACAACGAGGACAGGAATTTTTTTTTTTTTTTTGTAATGTGGGAATATGTGTCAAAAACAACTGCTAAGTAAGATGGATTTGGCTAAAGTGAAACTGGAAAGTGGGAGACTACAGATACAACCCATCAAATAAAATAAAATTAAATAAGCTACTGTCCTTAAATCCCTTTGACTACGACAGAAGCTATTTTATTACACAGTTAAACGAAGTTCTTCTTAAATATTTTACCTACTATTGTGTTATATAAAGCTGAAGTTTGTATTTTTTGCCGGTGTGTCTAAAGACTCTTGTAGACTTATGTAAGCAGGCTGTTATTTCTCGATATGTCGCTGAAGCTCAAAGCTGAGTAAATTGTTGCGTTGTTTTCCCACATTTGATTTAAGCCAAATATAAATTAATTCAAGAGCAAGCTAGAAAAACATTACTACCAAAATTAGTTTCTATATTTAAAAATAAATTTAGTCCCACCCAAAACTCGAAGTTACATTCTTAAATCTTTTTCATAATAAGCTGTATACTCGTATAATTTTAATTGTTGAATAACTGTTCAGTAGAACCGTATTAATATTTATTAACAATTTAATTTTATCCTGAAGGATTTTCTTCATACAATATTTAAAAAAAAAATGCTTTGGTCTATTTCTTACTACTGTAATATAATACTGTATGTACAGCATTATTGTGAAAACAATTTTTTTTTCCTTTTCCACGCGTCGATTGCAAAGGTCATTGGCATTGTTAAATATTTATGTTTTGAGTTTTTATATATTAATAATATGTTNTTCTTCCATTGTAAATTTCCAAAATGTGAAAAAATAATTCAAGTAAACAGAAAGTAAAGTAGATAAAAGTGTATGATTAATTAAAATTAACAGTACAGTCTGTTTAATTTATCTTGTAAATTATTTTACATAAAATTAAAAAAAAAAAGATTTATAAAATTCATAAAGGGCTACAAATTATTAACGTAATTGTTCAAGCTTCAGTAAATCTAATCCTTTTCCAGCTTAATTTGTAAATAATTTTAATGATAGTAATCCTCATTCATTAATTACATCCGCTTTGTCCTTCCTTAGGTTAACTATTCCTTTGAAATACATTGAAGGATTTAATAAAGGTGACAGTTTTCATTTTAGTAATGACGAATATTTTCTTTCATTCTTTGCCGTTTAGAATAAGGGAAATAAGAGACGAGAAAGAAGGTTATGAAAGAAGGATGAGTATTGGAGATGTAATAAAGACATCCTATCTTCCCCTCGTTTAGGCTCTCAAAGAATCAAATACTTCTCTTGTAACAATTTCGCTGAAATATTTCTGTGTCAACACGACTCTAAGGAGCTTCGTGAGTTATTGTTGCACTGATTAAAATCAAGATTTGTTTAGCATTCATAGTTTATTGATATAGAATTGAATAATCAGTTTAAATTACTATTTCTATTTAGAAATTAAAACTATAGAATATAACCATGGATTTTGTTTTAATATATGATCGATATAATTATTATACGTATAGGAATCCATAAGAGATTTTCTCCATAAGAGTGCTCCCCTGCCATCCTCTGACCGAACGCAGTCCTGTCCTCTTTCACGGACACTGTCTGACTTTCAACAGTTTTTCGGCCAGGTAACGGAGACGATGGTTATAGTCTCCCTTGTGATCAAGGATTATAGATTGTGTGACTGTATGTATTTGGTTGGTAATGTGTGTTTTACTTGGTTTACTCTGTCCTAGGTCGTTTTGTGGGATAGTCAATGAGCCGATAGCTCGCTTACGCTTTTTTTTTTTTTTTGTTGCAGTAAAAGTAGCGGTCCGAATATCATTTTTGTTCATTAATTAATAAATTGTTATTTTATGGTATTGTCTGATATTTTACTTTTATGTTTTCCCTTGTTTTTAGTATGTCCACTTCACCATTCTCTAATCTATGAATGAGGCTATAGAGCTCTTTGTTGATTGTGAATCATCTTTTTGTCAGTCCGTCTTGTTGTATTTCCTAAGTGGCTTGTCTATAGTGATTTGATATTCTTAGACGTGAGCGATTGAATATATACTCTGTAGTTCTTTGTCATAGTTATTGGGTGTAAGGGGGTTGGTTTTTAGTCGCTGCGTCATGTGTCTGAACGCTGAGAGTTTGTGTTGTGTGTGATGATTTGATTTCACATGTAGTGTAGATACCATTTGTTTTTCGGAACATTCCGTAGATCAGTCACTTATCTACTATAAATGTGTGATGTCAAGGTAGTTTATTGTCTTGTTATCCTCCTTCCCAATTGTGCATGTTAGGATGTAAGATAATAAGGTTTGTGAGCATCTCTTCTTATTTTTCTTCTGATAATATACTAAATATGTTGTCTACATATCTGTAGTAGTGTTTTACATTGTGTGTTTCCATATTATTATTGTATTGGGATTCAATGTGTTGTTAAATATCTCCGTCAGTGTAGATAATGACGGGTTTCTCAGTTTGTGTTCGTACGAGGGGAATGAAAAAGTTCTCGGCCCGCTTGTAAGGGAGTAGATTAAGATAAATTACTTATACCTCATCATGTTTATCTCATCAGAAGTTATATTCACATACAAATAGTGTAATAAATGTATTGGTAGTAGAGGATATTATATTGAAAAATAATATATATTTTGAGTGTTGATTTCATTCCTTTCTGGGTCAGGTAAGTTATTCATCGTATGAATCAGTTCAGTATATCTATGCCTGTTCTTTTTTAGTACACCTTTGTCTATCAGTCGTTGGTACTGTTATTTGTATGGAGGCTTATAAGGTCTTCCAATATGAATCTTTTCTCTTCTGTAATTATAATGCAATTGTAATTTTATGATTGAGTCTGTAGTGTTTCGCATTATGCAGGTCTTGGTAGGCTTAGACTTTGATAGTTTTGCATCGAGTGAGGTTTGTTTGTTTGCTGGTGCTGGTCTGTAATTGATCACTGGTCTTGTGGGTACGTCTTGGTAGTGAATTTTTGGTTTTGCTCTTAGTACGGGTGATCATAGATTCAAGTTAGTGTATTTGAAGTGTTGTCTGTCGAGTACGCTTGTGCATCGCTGATTTGAATTCCGTATTTCTCTTTGGCATGTATCTGTAGAGTCGATTGTGTGTTCTGAACAGTTTACTTGCCTGACGAGTTATTGTAACCTGTGTGCGCACGATAACTGTCACGTTACCTTTGTCTGCTTTGGTCTGTGTTGACACGAAGCTTTCTCTGAATGTTTTCTGTTATGCTTTGTTCCCTTGCACTTGTAATGTACGTGCCTGTTGTTTTATATTCTTCGTCGAGTGTCCTACGAGTTGTTTTAATTTTTTTTTTTACCTTCTTCATGTTGTAAATTCTTTTTGAATCCATTTTCAAGAAGTTATCTCTTGTATTTTTTGTTAGAAGTTTTTTGTCAGTAGAAGTTGTCTGTTTTTGAACCTGTGTTGTTAGTTCTTATTATTAGCAGTTACTTAAGTTTATAATCCATTGTTAGAATTTCTTGTTAAGTTCCACTCTAATGGTGTCCAGTATAAGGTGTAAATAGGCAGGTTTAGTTTGGTGAATTTATTTTTTACGTCCCCATTTATCATATAAATTTCCTGTCTTCGGCTAAAGTATANTTTCTCAAAAATAGGATAGGCGGTGACTGAAGAATTCAAGGCAATTTAAGATTCCATCTCTTCAGTTGTTAGGTCTTGAAGAGCTTGGAATAGGAATTGAGTCGTAAATCGTGAGAATGTGCCCTCTTATCCCTCTGCATGCTAACTTCCGTTGCCAGCAGGAGTCTGGGATGACTTGGTAGGAGAGGGTTATCGAGGACCCGCCTTGTAAGGTGCTTAGCCATTTAATTTTTATACATTCAATTTGTCTGTGATTGTAATTTTAAAATTTTATAAATGTGTGTATATTAGTAGATAAATGTACTGTTATTTTATTTGTTAAGAGGGTTTCCCAGATACTTTATAATAAAAAAATATTTCTGATATTGCTGTAGGGGTTTGTGTCTGTGCTGATATATATATATACATTTTTTTAATAATAATGAAAACGCTTTCAAGATTAATTTAGAAGATAATTACTTACTACTAATTATCATCTAAATTAGACTTGAAAAATAACATAAACTTTCTAAGGTTATGTTTTCGATGTTATTTTCCTTGCCCTTTTTGGTAATTACTCTCCGTTTCCATGCTCGTGTAATTGAATCATATTGTATTTAGTAACTAATACAAACGGACGCTATGTCTATTGATATTTTAAAATATTTCTATTCAAATTCAGAGTCAGCTAAGCTAAAATTATTCATTACCTAACTTACAAGTTAATAATAATTAATTTTGTTAGCCGAGTTATATTATCTTATATTTAAAATTAAAGCCTTTTGTTTATATAAAAATAATTTAATCAAGTATGTATATATGTATATTTAAAATAGATGCATCTATAATATATTGTATTATTTTTATAACGGCCGACGATGGAGAGTTTGAGTTAAAGTTGAATTAAACTATATTCAGTCAATATTGATTTTAGCTGTAAAATAAAAAATGGTAGTAATGATAAGGGCACTTGACAAAGATATGTGAGGAATGGGAGTGTATACCCTTAAGAAGAAGTGACTTTCCTCGAACTATCTTCGTCGCTCGTTAAGAACCTCAAAGAGACTTCTTCTTCCCTCTCATCTTTTTTTATTTTTTTAAATATGCTCTATCTCTTCATTTAATATTTCTTTCTTTATTTTCTACGTCTTTCTCTTATGCCACCCCCTCTCCCTCCTTCTTTTAGGATATTTTTCTCTCCCCCTCCCCCAACTCACTGCCTCTGTCTGAAGAGGGAGCATATGAGCGAGGGGGGTTGTTTGTCTCTTTCGTCAAATGGGAGGGGGGGAGGGGGCTTTCTTCGCCTTCCCTTATCTCCTGCCTTCCTTCCAAATGCCCTGCCCAATCTTTATTGCAAGAGACAGTGTGTCTACTCCGTCACTATTACAAGCCGTACTCTGGACAGGATGTCATCATTAAATATCCAACGCGTATATAGTTAAGAGCAACATCCCAAAAAAAACTTCTTGTCTTATTATGCAAGGCTAAATAAATAATGATTTCGTCCTTAAACAGTTTGGAACAAAAACTCAAGTTTAACAGTTTTCTTTTCGAATCCTTAAATTTCCGTCATCCAGGAATTACGTAAAATATGCATATTCCTCAGTCTCTTAATTTATGCACATTTCTATGAGAAATTTTTATATAAATAATATTTCATTATCAATGAACTTTTTTAACAATAAACAAAACGCTTTAGAGTTTTATTGCTCTAAACTATTTATTATGCCCGCTCCAGCGAATGAACATTTTTTACCTTTACTTCAGGTTCAGGTAATCTTTCATTCCTATGAGTCAAATTTTAATAATGAACTAAGCCATTAATTTTAAACTTAACAATATGCCAAATTTCAATAAGAAAAGCAGCCATTTTTAAATTCGTGGTCGAATTCTTCGGAAATTAAAATTTACGGTTCTGGTACATCCCTTTTCTAACTGTTCAATTTCACTGTGTTACCTTTAATATATTTTTTTAATAATAAAAATCTATGTGAAGTTTCAATACTCTCAACTGAATATTACGTCTGCTATATCAAAGAAATGTTTGCTACTGAAACCCTTCCCTAAAAGGGGTTTAAAGGATGATCAAATTAAAAATCGTTAATAATTAGGTTATTACAGGTGTTATTGAAATAATTGATAAAAAAAATTTATTGTTTGATATACTAATTTATTGCCTGTATTTGTTAGAACACATAATGCGATCGTATAATCTAGCTGATAATTTATAAATCAAAATTATGATAATAATTTATAAATTTCTTTACGAGAGAAATTTGGTGACGGCTGAACTCTCATTCTCTCTAAACATTTCTAAAATGCAGATTGAGGGCTGATAGTGTATATCAGCTGTGGTAGTTTTGGCTGGAAGCTGCTGATTCTTCTAGCTCCCAAACAATGCCAGCCAAAGGTTGTCAAAGAATAAGTAAAATTTGTAATTTTACTGCAACTATCTCCCCTCACCTTGTGGAAAAGATCAACTGTTTGTCAAGGAGTGATGTATGTATTAATGATGCAATTAAGGGAGTGAATTTAATGACCATTAATCAATACGGTGATTAGGTGGGTTTAAAAACTTTTTGCATGTTTTATATACTTATTAAATATACTCTATTTTAAATTTATATTTTATTTCATATAAGGCGACATTTTCCAAATAGTTCATACTGTTAAATGGTGTCCCAAATCACATCCTGAAGCGTATTGATTTAATTAAACTAATAGTTTAGTAATAATTTGCTTGGCATCTCTATAGGATGGGAGCACTGCTCTATAGTGCAGTCTGTAGTTGACGTACAAACTGAGTTCGCTGCTTTAATTCTTTATAGACACAGCAGAGTGATTCTGCTGCCATCGAACAGAAATTGCTGGAGTGTTTCGGGATTTCTTGAAGCCTGCACTGATGCGAACCCCTCTTTGACACAGTAGGTTTTACTATGCCCATACTGCTGAAATTCGCGGTGCTGTATGCTATATTATTTCGAGGGTGACCTCTCTCGACTCTTCCTTTAAGAATGAGGTCTTGCAATGGAGTTGCTGCACGTGTAGCGAGGTTTCTAATCCACAAAAAGTGTTGCTAGGGGAGTTTTATAGGAGAGTTCTCCCTTTTCTTGGGTCGGCACATGACAATATTTATGGCATTCTTTGACAGAATCCCGGATCTGTCAACTCCGTTATAAAATTTGGCGGGCTGGAATGGCAGATGTCGAATCTCAACTCTTATGGCCTATTTTTTGACCTCATCATTGTGATGTGCTTTGGTTTCCTTGAGGCAATGACTAGATTGTCTACAGGTTTCAGAGCTGTCTGGTACGAATTTTGTTTCCACTCAGCTGCGAACACACTTTTTCTCAAAAATAGGATAGGCGGTGACTGAAGAATTCAAGGCAATTTAAGATTCCATCTCTTCAGTTGTTAGGTCTTGAAGAGCTTGGAATAGGAATTGAGTCGTAAATCGTGAGAATGTGCCCTCTTATCCCTCTGCATGCTAACTTCCGTTGCCAGCAGGAGTCTGGGATGACTTGGTAGGAGAGGGTTATCGAGGACCCGCCTTGTAAGGTGCTTAGCCATTTAATTTTTATACATTCAATTTGTCTGTGATTGTAATTTTAAAATTTTATAAATGTGTGTATATTAGTAGATAAATGTACTGTTATTTTATTTGTTAAGAGGGTTTCCCAGATACTTTATAATAAAAAAATATTTCTGATATTGCTGTAGGGGTTTGTGTCTGTGCTGATATATATATATATATATATATATATATATATATATATATATATATATATATGTAATGACGTCACATCTTGA
>KZ807740.1:247118-257613 GCA_000696205.2 Oncopeltus fasciatus | reverse complement strand
GGGAATTTAATAACTTATCAGACTTGTCCCGGTAGCATAAGTGGTAAATGCACCGGCCCGGATAGCAGGGGATCCAGGTTCGAGTCCTGGCTGGGACAGTTAGATTTTTTATTCTGTTCCCTTGCACTAAAAATTATCTAAATTTACGTGGGATTAAAGACCACAAAATAAATAATATTTATAAAAGTAAAAGAATAATATAAAAAACAAAACAAAAAAACAACGTAATATTGAACAGAATCAGCATACAAATCTTACATCGTCCTTTCGTTACTTTGAATTCCATATTCCATCCTGGCTCATGATACATATGCGGAGGGCATACAAAAATTATAATACTAAAACCTAATCGACATCATAAACATCATTAAGGCTAATGAATAAACACTAAAAACTTATAAATAAATAACTAGCTAATGTCGTGCAATACATGTCTGCGACCAATCTGGATATACTGTGCAGAACTCTTTTGTGCAAACAATCCTTTCATCATCCAAATTAATCTAATCCTTTCAATACATCTAACTCAGAACGATTTCCAATGTTCCCTAAATTGTATCTAACCTTTCCCTTCTTAATCTCTTCAGTATTCCACTTCTTCCTTCTGCCATACCAGCCATTTCCACAGACCCCCGCCGTCTTAAACGAAGATGGCTTCGTTCACCAACGAGTACTTCAATTCTATTTAATTTATGAGTAAAGTAACTGGACATCTTGGATTTCATCTTTTCTAGTAAAACTTATTTTATCACCTTTTTATTCTATTTAATAGAATTACAAAATTTTAAACAAAACAGAATTTAAAGAAATAATATTTAGAAAATTTGTATAAATAGCTATGATTTTTAAGAATCAATCTTGGTCAAGGAACTCTTATACGAGAAATTTTTTGTTAAGTATGGTTTCTAATAATAATTAAAAACCATTTAATCTACTTGATTAATAAGTAAAAGTGTTTGAATTGTTAAATTTGATACCTATTGGTAAAGCACCCGGGAGTAAATCGAGTCAAGCAAAATCTATTAATTTACATAAGAACAATTAATATAATTGATTGATAGAAGCATAATTTATTTTTATATCTCGTTAAAAGCTACCCATAGCGGAAATAAAATCTTCAATTGATACTTGTGTATCAATTTTAGAGGAGCCAAGCGAATTGAGGGATAGTTATTTATTTACCGTTTCTTCTTCCGGGTGAACTCTCATTCTCTTTTCAGCCCTGAAAAAGCCATCACATGATGTGCGAAAGCTCGGCAAATAACGCCAATTTGACACGGTCCAACCCGAAAGAAGAAACGGTAAATACTTCTGACGACCGTCGAAGCCTACGTGAACATAGTTATTTATTTTCAATTACTCTTACCAAAGAAACTAAATAGCCCAGGTAAATAATAATATTTCTTCTTAGAGTCAGAAAGATAAATGCATCTACAGAGAACCATATACATAAATAAAGAGACTGGGGAGGGAGTAAAAGTCAGAGAGAGTTACGTAGTAGTAAATAAGGGAATATATTATGAAAGTGCATTTCCTCCAATCAATAAAATATAATATGATTTAAGGTCATTCAAAACCTCTCAATGAAAATTCGAACTTGATTATTACAGGAAATGAGATGTGTTTATATCGGGAGGGAGAAAGGAGAGAGCGGAGGGAGGGATGAGTGAAGGGGTGGGAGATATCGGTAGGGGTGGGAGATATTAGCCTAGTGTGTGAAAGAAACATAAATACAGCAGTAAGGAATAATGCGGACGCGCCTGTCATCCCAGGACAATACAACAAATATATGTGGCTGTAGGGAAATCTATATAGGCGTCAGTGAACACTTACTTATCGGGGAGAGCGGAGCACAATGACCAACCCTCTCTGTCCGCCGACAATACCCCCAGCGGGAATTAACTTTTAATGAAAAACAATTTTCTAACTTTTACTTGAGATTTTTTATTTTTTACACCCCCTTTTGGTTTCCGAGTTCGGACTGTTTTAATTTTATTTTCAGACAGAATCGGCGCCCGTGTCCTTCACTCCAGTCATTTATTGACAAAAAACATTTTATAAAAAATCCTTGGACACTTATTCTTCTGATTTAAAACTATATAAAGGTACAATTATTTACTGGAATAAAAGTTTCTTTTTAATACAAATTAGCAATGTATCAATCACAAGAGGTTGGAACCAATGCTTCGATATTATAAATTTATAAATTTTAAATTCTAATAGAATTACATATGTCCAGTCCTTATTTAATCTTCTTCTTTCGTTTTTTTACTATTTTTAAATTTATTTAGCCCTTAACCCTCACAATTATGCATGATAAATTACACTTCTTAATTTTGTTCAATGTAATACTTTTTTTTTATTAATTAAATTAATACTAAAGGCATTCCAACCACTTAGGGCCATGATTGACTTCAAGAATTCATGTAGTTTTGCTAAAATTCAAAATTAAAGAATTAAATACAAATATTAACATGCTGAGCTACTTTTATTTAAAAACTCGTTTAAATACTGCTAAAATTCATAACTTTATTGAAATAAATATTTCTCTGCATGTCAAAACAATTTATTTTTTTTGAAAACACTGATAATGAGTGTGCCATAGTGCATGCTTATTAATAAATACAAATTATTATTTTCTTTACATATTTACCTTTGTGATAATAACTGAAAAAGAATTCGTAGTGCACATCAATGAATAAGGAAGGTTGAACCGAATTTAAAAAATGGCCACAAAGGTAATTCAATTTTTTTTTTTTTTTTCTACCCAAAGGCAATTTTATTCACTTACATACAATACATTATTTTCATTACTAGTGGCAAGACCACAATTCATTTTTATCACAGCGAGATTGATAACATAAATATGACATGCTTTGTTTGTGTGTTGCGGCTTTCAAATGCAGATACACAAGAGAAAGTGGTGTATTGATTATCTTGTCGAAGATATCACGCAAACAACTCCTGCTCGTCGCAAATGATTTCCACTGGCATCAGATTTTGAATTTTAAATCAGCTAAGAGATTTTAATAAACTTTACCCTCGTCATCAGAATCGGATGTTTTTGTAAACAGCTCTTCTGTAATATGCTTACAGTTTATTTCCTGCATTTATTTACAGGATTTGCTTTCAATTCCATTTTCTGTACATTTACTCTTAACTGAATATAACGATTTAACTTAACTCGAGTGATAAAGACGTTGAAAATAGTATTAGCCATTAACTTTACACAAATTACCATGTTTATCTTTGAATTCATTTGTAATTTGTCTGTCAAACAATAATTTTTTCTATATAAACGAGAGTCAGAATAATTATTAGTACTTTTAACTTATTTGAAGAAAATAATATTTTTCTGATTTTTGCAAGTAATTTTATTTTTGTGATAATTCAGAAATGGAAATAAATAATAAAAAAAAATTAATAATTGATCTTTTGAGTAAAATATTTTACAACTAGGTTTGCTGGAATTTAAAAAAAAACGAAATAAAAAAAAATAGAATAAATAAAATAACAAATATTTACCGTTTCTTCTGCCGGGTCGGACCGTGTCAAATTGTTATTTGCCGAGCTTTCGCACATCATGTGATAACAATTTGACACGGTCCAACCCGGAAGAAGAAAAGGTAAATACTTCTGACGACCGTCGAAGCCTACGTGAACATATAACAAATATTGTTTAGATTTCAAGTTAGAACTTAAAATGCCTACTTGTTATATTTTAAGATTAAGATAAGTTGTTAAGGTTCACATTTAATTTAGTCATTTGATAAAGCAAGAAAATAACTGAGTTGATTAACTAATTTTAGCTAGTCAAATGTAATAATTAACACTTATATTCCCAAATATTTTCATATATATTCAGTACAATGAATAAATACAGATATATNGCCGGTGGTCCAGCCTAACCCCCCAAGCCGCCTTCCCACCATTGTCTCAGAGAGAGAGAGAGAGAGAGAGAGAAAGAGTGTGTATGTGTGTGTGAGAGAGAGAGCGTGAGAGAGATAGAGAGAGAGAGTGTTTGTGAGAGAGAGATAGGGAGTAAGAAAGGGGGGGAGAGGGAGTGAGAGAGAGTGTGTCTGAGAGAGAGAGAGAGAGAGAGAGAGTGTTTGTGAGAGAGGAGTAGCACTTATAAATCACTCCAAACAAATCACTTCTAGTATTTGGTTATTATTAAATGTTTGTTGTTATAATATTTAGGTATGAAATTAATTTATTTATAAAACAAATCTTCTCTCGCCATCATCGGCCATGACTAATCCCAGTATGGTGGATTCGTAATTTGCATACAATTACTTCTTGAAGACTGTTATATCTGTAAGAACTTATCTCTTTCTCACTGTCATTATTGTTTCTTCAAATTCCATAAAGTTCCATTTGAAATACAAAAAAATTTCGGTCATCAATTTTAATCGAATGTATAAAATCAGCCATTTGAGTTTTAGCGTGCCTTACGCTTATGTGTAATTTAAACTAAAAAAGTGGAATGGTAAGAATTTGTCGCTGAGGTCGGTTTTAGTTCGAACTTGAGTGGAGAGTTGGAGTTAAATATTTATTTATCCCAATAAATTAATAAATAATGGATAGAGCGAACCCTCTGCTCCAAAGTTGAAGGTCCCGAATGGATAACCTCGGTTAGCCAACTCCCACCATTATTTTCTTTAACAAGGACTACAAATTAACATTTTATATTCAAAATGGAAGCCCCTATTACGTTTGCAAAATAATGTACCTTTTCTATTCTTCATCACAGCTGAGAAGCCAAATATAAAGAAAAAATATTCTTGGTATTTAAGTTTACACTTGGTATTCAGTTTCATTAAAAAATATTGAACCGATCTTCTTATTATCATATTTATTAATAACGTTCTGTTAAGTATAACGTTTAAAGTAGATTGAGAGACTGTGATGTAATGTAACACCAACAGCTGTTAAGTTTATAAATTTTGGTATTCCAGTCAACCCCTCCCACCGTCAGCCTAATAAAGCCACTATCTCTCATTATTACCTCGCGTCAGGTTTTCAGCAGTTATCGGTCAAATAATGAATGATGAAAAATTTTATTGACGTATCCAATAGATGTAAATAATTTTGAAATCGGAAACATTTTTCAAAAGTTGCATCATGGGATCAACTGGAGTTGCTTGATTGCCTTTGAGTAAAAAAAGGCTCCTTAGTCTTTAAAATATAGGTTAAAGGGGAATATCAGGGTTGAGTTATGAAAGGCTTATTTCAACATGTGATTGATTTGTACAAAACATATAAGCATGCTTATTACCTACCCTTCAATCCTTACTTTTATAATACATAAAAAATATGACTCATACATAAAAACTACTTTGAAATTCCCATCTTACTTTCCGCTACTGTTTGAATATCCCCATGGTAATTGAATTGCCACTGCAATTGACCGTTGTGGAACTGTTGGCAACCTTTCAACCTTGCTTGGAAAAGTAGCTCGAAATACTTGACAAAATTGTATTTGTGAAAACCCAGCAAATAACCCATGTAGTAAGCGGAGCCCATTCCGAAGGTTTAGTAAGGTGGGTGGAACTTGCCTTATGAGCCATGGGACGGAGGGAAGCTCTGGCTAACAGGTTATCTGCCACATAAATTTCTGAGACTCACGCTGCTTAGTTAATGGGCGTAAATTTAGACAGTGGGATCGTTATGGCCCAGAAACTCATGGCCCACCTCTTACAGTGTCTACACGCACCTATCTGTACCCTCAGCCTCTGAATTAAAAGAAAAAATGTTTAGGTTTATGTGTTCAAGAGGAGGAGATTGCCCTCTGAACTCATTTTTCATTTATTATCTGGGAGATATATTATGATTTCAAAGTTTATTTTTAAATGTGGCCACTATAGCTTTGAAACTCTTCATTCCCATAATAATGCGTATTACGGTCAGAAAGCATCTGTGAGTCACTGGGCACAAGTTAACTTAAAACATACGTGTTTTTTTTCTTAAAATTTTGATTTGGAGTTGCGGCACTGGCCGTTCTCTCCCTCATGTCATTGTAGTTCAAAGTCATTGAGCAATATATAGCAAATTACAAGATGTATGTACTATCTTATAGATTGTAATAAATAAATAAATAATTATTAAAAAAAATTTCATAATATAGAACTTCTTGGCAGAAGACTTATGGAAGGGAGGTTTATATATCATAACGTGTAATTACTGTAATTCGTAATTTGTAATATTTATATTAATTGTATTTCTATGAAAGCTATATGATTTTGTTATACATGCTTAGTAAAATTTTAAATAAGGGTTAGTTTATGTGATTAACGGGTACAAATCTAAATAGTTTTTTAATCATTATAAAAACGCTGAAATTAAAAAAAAAAAAAAAAAAAATGCAGTGTAAACGGTTTAAAAATCTTCATTCATAAATAAGTCAACCAGACAAAAATAATTTTTTAGAGTTCAATTTAATTCATTAATGAATTGAAAGATTCTATACTTGATGAAAAATATCTAAAAAGTAGTGAGATTCACTCTTCTCTGAAATTTGGCGAAGCGATGAAAGCCTCATAAAAATATTAATATCCGGGAGTGGTGTATGATTCAGGCGCCCCCCCCCCCACCCCCCAGAGCCGGGCTCTGAAGTGAGTGAGCTTGGAGGGTTCCAACTCTCCTCTCTACACATATTCAGAGTCCACAACTTAGCCATTCCGAGGCTATTTGATGTAGAGTTCCCCCTCTCCTCAAAACCCCCCGGGGACTCGGCTCACGGCCAAATAATTTCCACGTCCAATGTCTGAGTATTTGCTTCAGTGTATGCTTCTGTTAGTGTCAATCTGAGTAAATTATGACCGAATCTCTCTCTCTCTCCCCCCCCCCACTCTCTCTCTCTCTCTCNTCTCTCTCTCTCTCTCTCTCTCTCTCTCTCTCTCTCTCTCTCTCTCTCTCTCTCTCTGACTATCTCTCTCTCTCTCTCTCTCTCTCTCTCTCTTTCTCTCTCTCTCTCTCTCTCTCCCTCACACTCTATCTCTATATATCTATCTCCACCTCTCTCACTCTCTCTTTCTCTTTAGATGTAAAGATTTTTATGGTTATAAAAACAACTTAAGAAACATTAATGTTGATAAATATTCTATGTCCATTGTCTTTAAGAGAAGATTCATTGTCCTAAGACCATAAATTATTTATCTAACAATCTATCTATCTCTCACTCGTGTCTTCCCCGGTTGGGTTTATCATCTGGTCCTTCTGCTATTTATTTCCCTGCAATGAGTAACTAAGTCATTTGTTTCAGACTTTAGGCTGAAAGTAGAATGATGTAAATTGTTGTAAAATTACATTGATGTAAAATGTTGCATCAGGTAAATAATCTAAAAGGTTATTTCCACCACCAATGAATATAGAACTGTCATACCTTCCTTTGTCCGTCTTCATTGGTTTCTGCCAACCAATGTCATGTCAGGTATGACAGATGTAAGAAGCCATCACTTCATGTGCAAAACATGTCAAAAAGAAACTTTACTACACGATCAAGTCCGGAAGAAGTATTTTTGAATATTCCTGGAGACCGCAGAAGACTAAGTGAACATCTCCATAGTCGTTATCCGTTTTAATTCATTTAGACATAATTTACTAGAATTATCTCTATTTTGAGACTTCATTCTTCGTCTTTGATCACAAAAATATATTTGCGCAATAATATATTAATATATGAGCAGAATATATTTTAATAAAGTTTACTTTGTGCCAAATGCAGTTCTGACTGAGCATTATCCCAAAAGGCTTAGAAGAATGTGAAGGTCATTGGGATAGGAAGAAAGGCAGAAGCTGTACTAACTACTTCCCCTGTATTGTGAGGAGGCAAAACAAACTCTGACTACTTGTTGATCCTCCATCCCCTCGCCCGTCCCACCCCTTTAAGGCTTGAGCTTATTCTTAAAAACCTGCCGCCTAATCACTAATTCCCAGTCAACTGACAGGATGGAATGGGAGGAAAATATAGGGGCGAGAAAGAGAGAGAGAGAGACTGAATAAAAAGTATAGAAAAATAGAAGTTTAGGGGTAAGGAGTAAAGTCAAAACAACCCCCTAAGCCCCAACTAAACTCCTCGTTTCCAGCTAATTATACAGGTCTGGCTTAATATGTTCCCGCTTTCACAGGCCTCTTAATTAAAACTAAATAGGCCATTACCTATAAGGGGAAACTTTATTAGGGCCATGGGGCTGCTAAGGCTCTCTTATATTTATTAATAAATGTATACAAAATTAAAGGATGTACATAATCTTATATTACAAATATATTTATTCTTAATTAAGAAAAATGCCTTTTATTTTTATATACAAATTTTAATGAGGTTTGTAAAGTTTAAATCTTGAAGTAGGATTACCTGAAAGTTGAAGTACGATCAATTATGTATTTTATATATATCACATCGGACCTCATACCCAAGTTGATATAATATTGATAAAGATTACAATGATTTTTTGTTTCTGTTTTTTTTTCAGTGAAATTAAAGTTGGAAATTTTCGTTTAACACGTTATATGTAAATTTAATTTATTTAAAAAAAAATTGGTTCTGGTGTTTAGGTGAGAATAAAATATGCTTTAGAGAGTGATGGTAAACATAAATGCATAATTAATTATTCATAATTATTATTCATTATTATTTTATGCTTGTAAATTACATCATGAAACATTCATTTTTAATTTATTAAATTGAAATATTTTATTTAAAAAAAAAAATAACACAAAAGCAACACAAATTTAAGATTTTCAGAATTTAATAAATCATATACTAATCTTATTATTAAAGTATTACGATTCTATCACAATTCAGTAAAATTAATTTATTAGTGACACACTCAACAGGGGATATTTCTTAGAAGTCATTGAGAAAGTAGAGAATAGAGGATACTTTATCTTTGTAGGCTAGGTAGAGAAGAAATTGAAGATCTGCCGATGGTGTCAGAAAACAGGTATTACATTAAATTAGCGTTGAATGGAACCTTGTTCCAGCAGTATGTACATATACATGTATTATATACTTCTATATGATACAGCAACTATTGTTGCAAATTCTAGGACGTATTGAAAAGGAAATTACCTTATAAATGACATATTAAAGCATTGTTGGCCATATGCTCCGTGAGAAGATGATTCCACATCACATGAAGGAATACGTGTTGCCTAACCGTCTTCTTCTGGGGGAAGGCGTTAGCCAAGGGAAGGGTTATTCTTTCAAGCCCTTAGCCCTAGCAAGAGCTATACGACATTAATAAATTTGATAAGATAATTACAGAATATTGAGTAATCTTGAAATTCCTCCAAGGTACAATTCAATTAGTTTTAACAAATTAAAATTATATTCGAAATATTTCAAGTTTTTAATTCTTACTCAATTTTTAATTCTTACTCAAGTTATTAGTTTTTAATTTTGCTATTTTCTTAAAGTAATTTTGTAAAATTGGAGATATTTTTGAATAGCGCAACCATTCTTCTACTGGTAGTAAAATAAATTTAATCGATAAACATGTTTTACACATTACTTTATGTGTTACAACAAAATTTTGAATTCCTAAGCTAATCATTTCAAAGACAATGTACCACATCAATTGTTTCAAAAAGACAGAAAAATAATTTATTAAATAATTGAATTTAACAAAATAATTTATATTCATCAATAATTTCAAACAATATTAGGTATGAATTTATGAAAACATAGTAGGTGAAATTATAATCTTGTAATATTCATGTTCAGCAACATTTAGGAAAGTAACATAGTAAAATGTTGAGTCAGAAGAGCTACATTCAGCGACATCATAATTTTTCCTATTGATCAGTTTTTTCATTTGAGCTCAAATTCGTAAGTTTACTTATTTATGACCGCCATTATTAGTGTGTAAAATCAGAATAGTTTACTTTGTCTCTGTTAGTACGTAACTGATTTTTTTTTTCAATTGAAATTCATCCAAGAAAATAAAAGGATTTTTAAATTATACAGCTGAAAATAAGAAAAGGTTGCCGGCTTTGTCCCAAAGATAAATTTCTTCTTCCTTCATTTCTTCAGAGTCGCTCCTGAAAGCAATTGAGTGAGGAGGGGGAGGGTTGGTAAATGAATTTTTTATTTGATAGAAAGGAATTTTCCTCTTAAGGGGAATGTAAGAACAGACACTTCAATTATAAATAAATTGGACCGAAAAAATTCTCAAAATGATTTAATTGAGATTCAAATCGTTTCTGTGCCATACTTATTGGCTTTCGAATGGAAAAGAGTGTAGTTTGGTGAAGGTTTGTGATTTATATTAATATTTTCAAAGAGAAAGATTGAGGTTGTCTTTGGTTTGATAAGCGTCACATGGGGGAAGAGAGGTAAGGGGAGGGAGGGAGAGTGGTGGGAGAGGGTAAGAGGGAGATAAATAAATAACTTATTTAGTTAGCATAACTAAGCAAGATGAGAGAGAGAGAGAGAGAGAGAGAGAGAGAGAGAGAGAGAGAGAGAGAGAGAGAGAGAGAGAGAGAGAGAGAG
>KZ807740.1:212382-237856 GCA_000696205.2 Oncopeltus fasciatus | reverse complement strand
TTTTTTTTGACGGGCTATATTGTTAGCTAGTCTAATGCAGGATCAGAGTGGTGGTTTTAAAATTTTTGACATTGGATCAAAGTGAAACGACAGATTTCCTCACGTATCATATATGTGACTAATCCATAATCCATGAATGGAGCCGCAACTCCCTTCTCTCTCTCTTTCGGTTTAGGTCCTTTACAAACACACACACTCAAAAACATACATATCACATATACTTGGGAGAACCGCTCTCATTAACTCCTTACGTCACATATTGAGTTACCACCCGGTGACTTCTATGGCTGTGGGTACTCCATTCGCCGAAGCCAACTTTCGCCTCACTGAGGGAAGTTTTATAACGAGAGCCGATAACTTGTACCTCGCCCGCTTTATGCAATAAACTCGGCGGTAAGTTTCTTCTTAAACTAAGAAACCCTTCAACTTTGAAAACTATTACAGCAATATACAATATCTTGTTGTATATTTTCTTAGTGTATAAGGTTAATTTTCACTGTTAAACTTGTATATTCCTTAGTAACTCTTTCCATAGGTGAATTATATTTAGCTGTAATACAAAAGCTAGAGGCAGTATTCAATCAGATCCATTTTGCACAGGTTTAGGGGCAAGTGAAAAGATTACTTACAGCCAGTGAGGGATTTTAAAATTTCAGTGACTCTGTTCATTTCTCATGAAATTTGGGAAAGTATGACGAATGATTGTGTTGGTCATCTATGTTATTATAACATCTATTGCTAAGCTAGCTTTTAGCAAATCTCAAAAGATGTTGTATTCATGATAGATTTAAAAAAAATAGATTTATATTTTCTCCTTTCTATGTATATACATATATAAAGACTAAACTATAAACTAACACTTAACAAATGTCTTTTGAGGTTAGCCGCTGTTTCTGGTCACTGGTTAAGCTTTGCTAATTGTAGGATTCGTCGGTGCGGTACGCTAGACGACATCACGAAATATCAGCCGTGTGAGTCCCCATAATTGGGGTGCAAACGGGAACATACCTGATGTTTGGTCTAATTAGTGTACCGCTCAAAGGGTGTAAGAGGGGGGAGTGTGTGTATAGGACAGACGGGATAGCGGGTGTCCGCGCGTGCGCGAAGGAAGGCAGAGGAAGAGGGTGCGAGAGGGAAGGAGGGAGAAGTAGAGAGAGAGAAACTTCGGAAAATTAAATTTGCGCCGGTCGACAGGCGGGTGTCGATTCCCTTTAATTGTCCATTACCTGACCGAGGTGAATCAACCTGTTTCGGATCGGGACCTCTATTCAATGAAGATCACTAATTGAAGTTGTCATTTGTTAAATAAACAATACACATATTAGATTGTACTTAGAATTGCTTAGATTTAAATTTAAAAAGGAATGTACACAATCGGCGAATAAACCAAGATTTCATCTGCATGAACATTCATGAATTCGATGAGATTTAAAATTAAACTGAACTAACAATGTAACGTATTCAATCTATTATTATGACAATAATATGCAATAAAACACACTAGAAACAATAGTGCCATTGTTATAATCTTGAAAATTGCAGTATTATCTAAATTATAATCGAAAGTGTGAAGAATTTTCATAATAATGCTTTACAGTAATGATGAGCTTTATTAGTTTTAACTAATTGGTTCAACAATCTATGCATTTGAAATTGTTTGAGGTTTGTATTTTAATATTTGCATTTGCTCGGTTAGATATAAGAAAATTTAATGAATTTTAGGTTCCAGCATATTTGCCTCTCAGAGATAGACCTTGATGAAAATAAGTTAATGTTCTTAGGCTGCATGTATTTTGGAATGCAATTGCCATTTAAGTGACCAAGTGGTTTCTTTTTTTTTCATTTATTAGTGTTAAGTGTGATACTTGGTCGGGTCAGAGTTGCAATGCTCCTTTGGCATTCTTTTACAGTACACATACCATCGCAAACACATTTGCCCATTCCTTTCGGAAACAGTCTGCACTACCCCCATTCTCTGCCTGAACATTTTATCCCGGTCTTTGTTGAGCCTTGACACATGGAGACTCCTTATCTATTCAACTGCTTTCCACTACTTTGTAAAAAAAAAAAATGGTCTGTAGACCACCAGTCTTTGAACAAGCCTCACATCCATAACCTAATAACTACTAAACTACAGTTGTGAACTGTAGAATGCTCAAATCGGCAGCCAAATCGGTTATTATTATAGCCGAATATAATACGATTAGAATCCTTCCCGAATATATTACGGATTATAATTGTTTATATTCCACGTAATAACCGACTTGTCTTCCAATGTAAGCATTCTACAATTCAACATGGGTTTCCTGTCGTAGATTACTTTTCCTCGTCCTTAGAGTCCAAAGATTACAGTCCAGGTGTGAGTCTGGCACGGTGGTCTTTTGTTTTAATTCTAATCCATACTCATAGCACAACTTATCTAACCATTAAGTCATACTTAGCCAACCACTTTTTTAGGGTCCGGGAGGGATTGGATTTCTCCGATCACTACGAAGTTGTTGCGGGAGTTCCACAAGGAAGTGTACTCTTGGGCCCATCCTATTCTTTCTATACACTGTTGACATCCCTACCCACCTAAGTACTCTCCTACCTCTACTTTAAGATAACAAGGCTATTCTATTTTCCCACCCAATCCCATAAATACTTCCAAAAACCTGCAAGACAAGCGCATCTTACAGTATTCAGCAGTAGTGAGGTATATGTTAATCAAAATTAATGAGTCAAATGCGGGCAAGTTAATTGCGAATTATTAAAAAAAAACAATTTACTTACTAAAGTAAAGTCTGCAGCACTTCCATATCACTCTCACATTCCGTTCGTCACTATTGGTTCTATCTATGTAATTAATAAATTATTTTATATATATATATACACATATAGCCAGGATGTCAGACATGTACCTGATAAATAGAATAAATCTGAAGCGAGAAAAGTATTAAAGTATTTCTGTAGATGAGAAATGACGCTAATATCCTTCAAATAATGGATGTATATACACTCGTAGAAATGGGTCAGCATAGACAGAGCAGTTTGCTCTGGGAAATGTGCGTTCCTGTGGACATTCCCATGACGCTGATTTTCACAAGATTTAGGGAACGCATTCGAAGCTGTCAGCTTTCGATGAACATCAAAGGGATTTGAGGCTCATGCAATTCACGGTTCAAATGTTTCTACGCTCCCCAAACCGTCGCTGCCCTAACCTGAACTCCATCAGCCATCTGACGAAATTAATAGTCTCAGTTATAGAATAAAAAAATTTCCAGTTTAAATGAAGAAACTTTAATTGATCCACCCATTTCCAAACGTTTTGTAAGATTGTATTATTCATATACCGCTCAATATTTATTTTTAAAATGATGGATTGATAAAAAATTAAATTGGCATTTTTTTAAGATTAAAAAAATGATTGCTAGCTTTTTCTTCAAAAATAATTTGAATAAGACAATGAGAATAATGCATATGGGAGAAATAGTTAGATATTTTGCAGAAAACTGGCTGGGAAATTGAAGGTTGCTGAATTTAAGTAAATTTGAAACTGTTTTTAGTAATTCACTGCCAATAACTATAAAATGTAAGTGACTGCCTGTCCTCTTATAGTTTATGGTCACTCACCATGTTAAAAAATACTTGCACATAAGGAATTCTTGAGAAATTTATTGCTATTGGTATGTATTATTCTTTCTTCCCATATGTAATCTCTGATTGCTAATGTATTGACAACTAATGTTATTGAGTAACAGAGAAAGGACTCAGTTTTTAAAAAAGTAATAATTGTAAAGCTTCTAGATCGAAAAATTGGCATAGACTAAACTATGAATGCATCTAATGGTGGTTATTTGTATGTCTAAGCAGAATAGAGCGATATCAATGCTGTGCTTATTGCAGTGAGAGCTGTTGTGTGGAGCTGGAGCTCTCAACGAATTCCGAGAGGGTCGGCCCGAAATCCGGATTACTGATTGCCCCCCGGGCCCTGCCAATTTCCTGCCGGCTTGGGGCAAAATTACAGCAGTTCTCACAACAGTGCGGACTGCACCCATTCTGACGCCTTCTCAAACTCCCAACAGAGCACTGAGAGACATTAAATCTCAGTCACTTACAGTTTGAGTAATTCAGGTGTAGGAGTATTTCCTGATCGAAATCGTCCTCTTATTTTAGCTTGAAGAGTAATTTTCTTCATACTACTTTTACATATTCTTCTGCCGATTTAGACACTTATAACTTTAGTTTAACTCCATCTTATTGCCACGGGTTACGGGACAATAATAATTAAGAACAAAGATACATTGGAATTAATTCATTATATCAAATAAGTGTACCTGTTATTTACAGCTAGCAATCGAACCTACTACCCTTAATAACAAACAAATAAATAAACATAAAAGATAAATTACTTACAGCTAATAAAAAATACGTAGAGGCCCCAAAATAACTTATATTGTGTGCACTTACTAGTTTCTGGTCCCTTCCCGTACAGGTCTGGCCCTTTCGTTACGGCTTCCCCAGTCTTTAACAATATGTAATTCATAGCAATTAATTTAGATATATGTGTTGAACTCTTCTTCATGGGCCCATGGTTATTAACCTGTTTAACTTGGACCCATGGTCAGTATATCCTGCCGTCTTAATTTTTCCTCTTCAGTAAAGAATGGCAGCCAATTTGCCTGGGTATTCCAAAGAGTTCACCTGGACACAACTGGATGCTACAATAGTAGCATAGAAGAAATAAAGAATAATTGTGTTCCATGCAAATTTAAACTGGGACCTTTGCCTAAGTTATCCAGGCGCACAATTAACAATACTATTCCAAGACAGATTTTAGACAAAATTTTAAATTTAAGTTTATAGCTCGCTTGTTAATATATATTCAAAATTTGATATATAGTTCCATCTCTCTTTTTGTCTCTCCAGACAAATGAATGAAATACCCGAGTATATAAATAAATTGAATACATATTTAAAATATTAGGAGTAATGTTAGTCTGAGAGTTGGAACAGATTTTATTTATCTTTTATATTATCGTAGAAAAAAACTTTCCAAAAGAAAATTTTAATTAAGAAACAACACCTTATCTGATAAAACACAACCCTATCTGATGAAAAGTCAAGCGAAAAATGAAGTAAGTTATCTCTTGCTCTGTAGTACTCTTCCCCTGATTTAATTATTTGTATGTGTTTACTATCCTAATTGTACTGCTATTGTCAGAATTTATAATATGAATGCAAAGTTGATATTTTTGTTAAATAAACTTATTTATTAATTAAATATAAATATTATACATGTTTTGTTCTTGGGTACTTCTCTAGCTGATACGGTTCTGTAAAAAATATAAGAAAACCCCAGCTTTCCATACTTTAGCTATATTTTCTACGAACTTTTCTGCGGCCGTGAATCAGCAAGACTTGTTTTCCTAAAAACAGAAGAGATACTCTTACTTATCAAGAGTACGGTAGTGTCCCTGAGATGAAGGAAATAAGATTTTCAATTCCAATTAGCTGAAAACATTTTTATAACGACAGTATGTATTGGTATAGTCATAACAGTCAATAACGCATAGAACAAAGGGAACATGAAAGTGCTAATACCCATGTATAGATGTATATATCTCTTTACAAAGAGATATAACGTAAGAAATGCATGCTTTTGTTACACTCCCTTAATTATCTAGAAAAAAATTATTTGTTTAAATTGTTCCCCAGTGTTATTGATCCTTAGCCCGTAACAATATGAACATTGAAATGGATATAGCTCATATTTTTTTTTTATATAGAATATATCTTCAAGCAGTTACCGTTAATAATATCTAAGACCGATTGCCCAAGCACATGATTTTTATGATTGTTTCTGATAGCTCAATTTGATCATGTGGAATGCAATTAATTTGAGAGCATAAACCAAGAATAATGCCTATGAGCTATGTTGTATCGTAAAACAAATACTTAAGATTTATCCTTTTGAAAAACAAATATAATCCCTACTCTAGGAATAATGATACTAACTGAGAATAATAAAAACACAAAAATGATAGGAGAGTTCACTATAGATATGTTCATTGTTGAGTACAGTGAGAACAACTCATGAAGGTGTGTGAAATATACTGATTCCACTCCCGCATATAATCCTTACAGGTTATCTGCCAGTTACACTCCATAATTTTAGAGAATATATTTTTGTAAAATAGAATTTTGTATGGCCTCTGCATGAGCTAGAACACTGATAAGGAGTTTCTTCAAGCTGTGAAAAGGTAAAATGTTTTTGTCAGAGTGGCAGCGAGATATAGAGCAGGAGGTAGGAGGGTGGCTACACATGAGGTTTTAATGATGTGATCTAGTAACACTACAAAACTCCTTAAAGACGTTAGCGGATAGCTAAATCACTACTTCTACAACTCTGGGACCGTAAACTGTAGGAAATAAGGTTTTTAATTCCACATAACTAAAAACACTTTTGTAACAGCAGTCTTTGTTAGTAAAGACATAACAGACAATGACAATGGCACATTAAACAAAGGGGACTGTGTAGTGTTAAAACAAAGGCGGAACGAGATAGTGTTAACATCCAGTTTACCTTTTGAAAAACAAATATAATCCCTGTTCTAGAAGTAATGATACTAACTGAGAATAATAAAAGCAGCAAAATGATTGGAGAGTGTTAACTATAGATCATAATGATGATTGTATGTACAAAGATATACAACATTTACATATAATTACATATTTTCAACGGTGACTGTTTACACATTTAATTTTTATGTATGTCCTAGAGTTCTAGTTATTAAATATTCTCAAAATTGTCACACCACAACTGTTTTGCAGTACAGTATCAGTATAACAGGGGCAAAGCAACACAACACATCTGCAACTCAGCATAGCAGTATGGAACCCGCCGGCGAACATACACAACAGCACAACACCTGCACAAGGGATTCATAATTAAAACCCTTCGACCTTGAGCAGCGTACACGAGCTGGCATTTCTTGGTATTGTGCTAGCAAGATCAAGTGGGAGAACACATTGTCGCCCTTGATCCGAGAATGTATCATCCAAACATAGTAATAAATTAACAAGGGGTTGTTCAGTCGCAGTTCTAGCTTAAATTTCCGGAATGAAGAATGCTTGTAAACATTTTGTTAAATAGTATCAGCTATTTAGTTACCACTGAAAGTCTGCGGAAGTGGTCCAATTAGGTCGGTAGCCATCCTTCAGAATGGAAACCCAGCGAATGAGGTCATCATAGAAACACAGGATTTATTTTTTTTCACAATCGGGACAGTTTTATACAAAGGCTCACACGTCAGTCAAATATTCAGGCAAGAAATATTTGCATACAGCTTGGAAACTGATAAAACAGATACACTGGCAAAAACTTCCTTCATAGGACTCCGTGGAATTACTGGCTCCCCTTCTTTCCCTCCGAGGGATTTTTTTTGGGATCTAGAGATTAAGAAACGTAGAAATTCCATTAGTAATAATCAATTTAAAGGATGGCCTTAGATTGACACGTATTCACTGCTGAACGTGTCCCAAATTGAGGTCATTTTTGATAGAAACCAAATAGAAATTTTAAGGTCAAGGCTTTATTCTAAAACTGTAGAAATCATCCGAATGCAATATATTTGTCATGTCCTGAAAACGTCTGAGTGACAGCCCATCCCCAGTACTGTGCTATGGGCTGTATGTATAAATCTAAAATTGACAGATGACTGAATAATCAGGCAACCTTGAAATTTTACACCAATCAGAATATATTGTTTAGTGCCTGAACCAAAACAAAGGTAGCAATTTCTTTCGAGGTATGATGCATTTTCTCTCCGTTTTATATAAACTCTTATAGGCATAAGAAAATACATTTCTAATTCCCCCTGAAGTTCATAACAGCTTTTAAGCCAACATCACTTGAGTGGAAGTCCATCAATAATTTACTCCTTTCGAAGGGCATTGATAATACAATGACAAAGTAAGTTTTTCTTTTCAGCTGATTAAAACTCTTCAGTATTTCATCGGTAAATCAAAATAACATATTTCTTTGTATATGGCCATTGAGAGGGGCAACAATTAATTCAAATCCTTAATGAGCTTACGATATAACGCAAATTTAAGGAAATATCTTATCAGTTCTAATACAATACGAGGCCCTGACTAATCTTTCACAGCTTTATCTTTGGCTGGGTTTTTCTTTTGCTACGTCTTTCAGAAATAACATTACCTAGATATTTTATTTTATTTTAAAGCATTTAGCAAGCTTCAACTTTAATTTAGCTTACCTCATTCTAGAAATACTACCCTCCTTTATGACAATTTGTTACGGCAAATACTGGATAAGGGGACGGGAATTCAAAAGTAAATAAATTTAACCATTAATAATTTCGTCAATAGTAGTGTTATAAAGAACGATGTGGAATGTACTTTGTAATAAATTAAGTGTGGAATATTTTTTTTCCAAGATAAGTTTTACAGAAAGTGTGTATTAATGGAGATATTTAAGAATGTAATTAATATAATTTAGTGGCTCATGATTTTTAAAACTTAGAAACATAGATCATTATTTGAGCTTCTTTGCTCAGTTTGATTAGAACGTCAAAAAGTGAAATTAGGAATGGACCGGAGAGTGAAGCGTTTATAACGTAACGGAAAGTAAAGTTGAAATATTCTTATAAATGTAAAATAAAAGGCCTGCTTCTTCTTTGACCAAATCAGACCATTGGCGATTATGGACTACATCGTATGTCAAAAATTGTTTTTTAAACGTTTTTAAGCAATGATGCTCACTATATATATTTGTATATAAATTATCCAACGAAACAATTCTTGAAATTCAAAGTTTTAAGAAAAATCATACAACTCTATTCCACACTAAACTGGCATTCTAGCCCAATCCATATACCCAAGCCTAATCATTAAACTCCGATCCTTACAAACCTCCTTGACACGTGCTCTCCTGAGCCTTAATTCCAACATATTATGGGAGCAGGGTGAATGGGTCCTTTTTGCATATTTTTTTTTTACATCAAATTACGTTGTATTAAGTACAAAATGTATTTACTTAAAACAGAATATATTAAATGAGGATTTGTTTTTAAACAAATTTAAGTTCGGAAGCAATAACTATTTTTCTTAAAATAATTTTGCATGTCGCTGTTTAATGTAAAAAAAAGCTCAATTTGTTACTGAGTAACAAATAGGAGTAGAGATTTACATGATTTTGATTGTTCAGATACAAATATTCAATTAATTCAATGCTTTGGAAATCGCTCAACTTACCCAGTTCTTGATGTAAATTTTATAAAATGGGTTTTTCAATTATGAAAAATTGAAAACCGTACATTCCAAAGTTCAATAGTAATGCAATTACAGTTGATACTTTATTATTATTAGAATTTGAATTGTTAATATTATTACATTGTTCAGTAAATGGTAGATATCATTAATATCCTCATTAATAATTAAAATAATAATATCCTAGTTATTGTTAGTTATTGAAAATAATTAAGAAGAAAACTGGTCTAAATAATTATTTATGCATCAAGGGGAAAAGTCGGCTATTACTCCCCTGATTGGAAACGGTTTCGTCCGATTTGAATGGTTGGGGAACTATATTTTAAACTTTTGAGACGAAGCCGTGGAAGTTTACACATTGCGAGTGAGTCTAAGTGACTTTATTTCTGAAAGGCATACAAGCTTACATATTCATGGTTTAAACGAGTCAGTGTTTAATGGAGAAAACCTACAAATTTATAAATAATTTTTATTAAATTAAACAATAAGTTAACTAAAGTAAACATAAAATTAAACATTTAAATCTATAAATAAATTCATTTGGAAAAATTGTATGTGCTTAAAATAAAAATTATAAAGTAAAATTATTACAATTATGAATGGGGAATTGTTTTATTTATAATTTTGAATAAATCCCAAATTTATTTGTTTATCTCAGCTTGATTAAATTTGTTATTAAAGCATTTTCAGACACATGTTTCAACATAGTAGTTTGTCAGTTTTTTAGGACTTACTACTGGCAGGTATTTCCTCGGAAAGATTTCATTTTAAATCTTGCCCAGCGCTCCACTTCATTAACTTCATTCTATAGCAATATTGACATTCTCGGAGGGGGGTTTCAAATGACATAATTATGGAAATGACCGAGACCTCCTTAAATAATTGAAAAAGTTTAGAATCTATTGCTGGTCCTGAAATTCATGTCCTGGCATGAGAATGCAATTAAGACAAGTTACTGCTACGATTTATCTTCATTATTTTTCATTGGAATTGAAGACGAATATTTTCACTCTTCGTCAATTTCAAAGATAAATATTGGTCTCTCCCTAGACCTATGAAATAAGAAACCATATTGCCTTTGTGTTTTTTAAAAGCGGACAAAAACCTCTCTTTAAAAGTAGACAAATCAAGCCTGCACATCTTTAGTGTACACCTGTCTCAAGACTAAATCAATTTTATAGATGTTTTGTAATTGTGGACGTTCAAAAATTCTTAGAGCAATCTTTCGGCCACGGTCTACACAAGATAGTTTATGATAAACTTAAGTGTTTGGATGCACCAATTGAAATTAATAGCATGTTTCTTTTTTAATAATGTAATACCTTACATTTTAGCTGTAATGCTGAGCTGGAAAATTTAATACATTATCCCTCTTGGTATTCTAATTGAAATCCAAAAATTAGTGGATCACTATTAAAATTTGTAACAGCCAGGCATTATTAAACTTATGTTTCACCTTTTTTTTTTTAATCAAATTTTGTTAGAAACAGTTGAAATGCCTAAAAATTTCAATAATAAATACATCTGAGCAAAGCATTAGTGAACCATTTTATAGTTTCAATGATTTCCATTTATTTCGGGCTATTGATTTCCTGAATGTTTCGGAGCTCAACAGGTCTACATTAAGCAGTATCAATATGTGAACCATCTCGGCTTCTTATTTTTATTGTGAACAAACATGGGTATTACTTGGGTTGGGAAATTTTTTTTATGTCAGCCGGATAGTAGGTTGTTTTAAGTCGTGCTTATTTTTTGTATTTTAAATATTTTTCATAGTTTCATTTTTGTTGACCAAAAATTATTTTTAAAACTGAGTTTTATTCTAATTCTAATTTTTTGTTTTTGATATTTTTTTCTTCTATCTATTAAAAAGATTCTGTTGCTATATTGGAAATGAAAGGATATCTTTTTAGGATATAGTTTTTAAATCGTCTTCATTTCTTTGTTTCTACGTTTCAGCTTTCACGGTCTGTTCAGCTCAAGATTCCTATATTTAAAAAAGTTATTATTGTCTTTTTTGTGAGAGGGAGGTTTCAAAGAGAAAGAGGAGTGAGGCAGTATGAGGGTGGATGGAGGGGGGAGGGACAGCCCCAATGATAAAGTTAATAAAAGGTTTTCTCATTAAGTCCATGAGCGGGTGGGTGGGACTGGAGGGGGAGGCTGTATCTGATAAGTCGAGTTTGGTGAGTAATAAGAAAGTGATAGCCTTCGCTGAGCATGGCCAATATCCTGGGCCGGGCCTGGGGGTATTTAGCCCATGCTCCAGGCAGGCCTGTGTTCAGTGCGGTTCTTGCAGGCAAGGTGCGTCTCTTCCCCTTAACAAGTAAGCCTTCAGGATTTACAGAAAAATATAGCGCAAATGGCATGTTCCTCTATCCGCTCTAGCTTTGTCCTGGTGGACACTGAGTAGACACTATTCAACTCCAGTATAGACGCTGAACCACTTAAACAGGAGAGAGAGAGAGTCCTGACAGACATAAATCTCTATTAATAGTAATAATGGGAACAATAATGTCTATTAATAGTGCCGAACTATATTGCTTTGAATGAACTAACTGGAATGCTTTTAATTACCTTGGTAGGGTAAGTTAATATTCATAAATATCCAGAAAAAAAGTTTTGAGGTCTCAAGACTTCTCAAAGAAGAAAACAAAAGTCGTTTATGTTTATATAAAAAGAATGCCTTATGTTGAACCAAATCTACCATGTGACCTAAGTCGAATAATGCTATAGATATTGATAGATTTATAGATATAAATATATCTTTGAAGAAAAAGAACAAGTCATCATGATCGATAGTAATTGTTCAGTATTTCGTACACTATATAATTGAATCATATTTTTGCCCCTTTTATAAATGTAAATTACTTGCCTTACTACTTATTACTAAATATTATTACTTGCCCTACTACTTATTACTTGCCTAAATACTTATTACTTGCCTTACTACTTATTACTTTATTTTTTGTTTTCTCCTGTTTCTCCTGAATATTCCATTATGCTTGCAAAACAACTGTTTGGCTTATTATCCAAGAGAAAAAGAAGAAGCTTCATTAAACATCTTCATTTCAATAAAATTTTTATATATATACTATATATAGTATATACTATTCTATATGTAGTGGGAGTAATTAGAATTGATATGGTTGTTAGAGTGCGAGTCTTGCATGCTGAAGCTCCAGGGTTCGTATTTGTGCCCTTGACGGGGAAGGAGGAACCGGAGGAAGGAGCCGAACTAAGTTTATATCCTTTGCTTCCACTATCAGCACCAAAGTTATTTATCAGGGAACACTATATTTTAATTTTTAATTTTCTCCCCTAGGGGAAGTCAACCTTTTTTAACAGGACAACTGCTCCCAGGTTGGACGAAACCCGTCGCTTATCCCAATATGTGCAGAGATAGATACCTGTCCCAGCGTTCTGGACAAGAGTAAAATAGGCGGTACACGTATCCAGTTCACAAGAGTATGTATGAAGAGGCTAAATATCTCTCAAATCTATGTAACTAGCTGAAAAAGAAGAAGATATAAGAGCATATGGATGTAAAATAAAATATCAATATTTACTTGTTGAGAAAAAACTAAGTTACAATGCATACAAAAACATCCTTTCATAAAAGTAATGTATATTTTTGTGTGTGCATTGATGCTTAGACCAATCTGAAATGGAGACTGGAATATTCAATGGAATGCTCGCAATTTCTCCTGGTTTGGTAAATTAATCAGTCATTTGTCATGGGGGAAGCCTTAGTCAGCTGTCCCCTCCTCTCTCTGTGATCAATGGTGTATTCGTAGTGTTCTTTGTAAACAAGATTAAAAGCTATTTCTGGAGTGAATCGCTCCTCCATTTCCACTCTTATTTCAAGGATAGTTTGCGATTTGATTTATGTTTTTTTTTTTTCGACCCGCTCAATAAATCTCAGTGTTTTTTTATCTAACAAACTTGCTGAAATTTTCTTCAGTGAAAAACTAGTACGTTAATTCAAGTATTAGCTGGCCCATCAATGTATTGCGTTTTATTATTGTTTTCTTAAAATCTCTATTAAATTTAATGAATTTGATAGAGACTTATTGATTGATTTATGTTACATTTTGGTCTTCCTTCTAAACTCAAAATCCCTCTCATCAATTTATACCAGAAATGTATAAATCCAGCAATTTTCAATAAGTTTAATAATCCAATTTGGTTTCCAATAAAAAAGTAAGAGGCCCCACCAAACATTCTAAATTAATTTCTTCAATATATTTCTTAATATGTGTTTTAATGAGTAATTTGATAGAATATAATTATTATAAACTTTTATGTTACTCCGATATTTTTTACAATTATTTTTATAATAATATAATGAAGGTAAAGATATTACGGAATGTTATCGTGAGTGTAGAACGGGGCTACTATTTTTATGATATGGAAACAAATTCAGTATTTATTCTTTTATTCCAAACCGCTGAAGTGTTTTTTTTTTTTTTTTTTTAAATCCAATAGAGCAAAGTATTTTATTTTTATGACCCTGACCAAAACAATTTCCCCAGTAGAGCAGGTCTATACAATTTTCTCTCTTCAGCGAATTTGTCTATTTTTACAGAAAATCAATATCTCCTGTTTTGGCTTCCAAATTTTCTTCCTTAAGAGACTTGATGTAAGTTTAAAGTTTACTGGTCTTTTATTTATGTCCGCTGAATTCTTTTAGAAATCATCTACTTCATTAATACTTATTTAAATGATTATGAATTTTCATAATTTTCATAAATACACCTTCCTTTCAGTTTTCATTAGCTTCGGCGATTTTTAAAATTAGTAGATTATTTTTTTCGTTTAATTATTTTTTCTAAGTGTTTTCTATTCTTAGTTTTTATAACTAAAATATAATGTCATTCTAAACATAAGTAAGGAGATTTATTCATGGCAGCTAGGATTTTTTCGCTTATAATGTAATATCTCGCTAAAAGAGGGCTCAACGATATATATTTCCCAGGACACCTCAATTGCTCTGAATACTGACAATAAGGGTATTTTGTGTAGTTTGTTCTCGTTGGTAAGAGGATCAACCTGATAGGAGTCATCCTTGACTGAAGTGATAACTCTAACAACTCGTGCATTTTTTTTTTCCCCCACTGTTTACGGTTTACTTTAAAATTCACGAAAAAATTTAAAATTTCAAAATGTAATAAATAAGAAGCGTGCGTAACTTAGATCAATAGTACTAAACCAAATTTAAAGAAAAATGACGTAAAATAAGAACGAAACTGCAGTACTCTATGTGTTTGTCGAAAGTGTACTAAATCAATACGATGTGCTTAATTGTTCAGCTGCTAAAGTGTAAATTATAATTTTAACTCACAATTTAATTCCTGAGAGTTGACGGATCAAGCTGAAATGGCACAATGCAAGAATAAGGCAAAGCCTTTGAATAAAAAATATAAAAATTTATATTTAAAGCTATTTGGCCTCATATTTTCTTTCTGAAATTGTATATAATTGTTTATATATCATAAGTTTAGCAATGATTAGTGTCACGATCACTAGCTTTGTGAACTAGTGAGAATCCAACATTTTAATAAGAGGAACTAAATCTTCTAGAGTGTGACAGATGCCGTTCAGCCACTGCTCTGAGTTAAGAAGGTTAATTTGGCCGTCCGTCTGACGGTAACGAAGCAAACGGATGTAGAAATGGCCGCTATTTGTTGTGAGAAATGGAGAGTGAAATAAAACTTTTAGGCCGGCTCTCAGAGAACTTCAATTTCTTTTTTCGAATCCATATCTTTTGTACCTCGATTAAGTGAGAGGCCAACTCTTCTCCTTACTTCCATTTCAGAAATTTATATACGATCCCCCCTAGTAAACCTAGGATCGCTTTAATCTAAAGCAGGCTCTTTAAATAAGCTATTTTCTTCTAATTTAATAGGATCTTTAACAATATTTTTATCCATATAACTTTCTACGTAGATAGGGGTCTTTATTTACAACAAAATTACATTAATAGCTGCTAGGCTTTCTTGGTCCTATAACCTTTAGAGTGTGCTCAGGTTCAATAATTTATGGAGATTTCTGGTAGAATAATATATTTATAGTTATTTTCAAAATTACTCAAAAATAGTAAAATGTAATATTACCAATAATAAATAAAAAAAGAATGGAACAAATCAACATGCTTTTATTAAAACTAAATTAAAATTGAAGCAATATTTCCTTTAAATAATCCTGTAAGTCTACCGGTCTGATTCTGCTCAAAATAACTTGTCTTTTAATTTTGTATTGATAGCTGATCTCCGATCTTTATTAAGAAAATATGATCACTTGGAAGTACATGCATATTAAAATATTACTAAAGAAAAACTGATTTGGGATTAGTCAAAATGTTCGGGTTCGATTCTATTCTAGAATTTTCGTTATCTTGCTACTTCAATTACAGTAAAATATATTACGGAATTTCTCTAGGATCACTTGATGACCATTAACGAGTCTTTGAAATACATTTTTTCTTCTTGTTTTCCTTTATAATTTAGAAAAATATAACTCCTGTTTTTAACTTCATCTACTCACTTATAATTTGTTATTCTCAAAAATGTTTCTCATTATTATTACTGCTTAAGTTGGAAGATTTGGATAAAAATCTGAAGAGTAGAGGTCTTATTTCCTTGAGTGAAACTTAGTTGGTTCATCCCTCAGTTAATTTACTCGGACCTCCCTCCTCATCACCGATTTGAGATCTACCTAATTCCCCTAATCCGATTTCTCATCAGGAAGGGTCTTGCGATAAGAGCTCTGAGTTTCTCTAAGCCCTTGGGCTTTCTTGTTTGGACATTTGAAACATGAACCTTAGAGATATTAGAGTTTATAATAATTACTAAGCTTTATATTTTTTGCCCTATCCCTGCAATGTTCGCATGAAGTTTCCACAACTCAATCAAGATTGATATGTTGAACTCTCAAGGCCTAGAGCCTACGATTTTCTATAACAGAAAAAATCATTTTTGGATAATATTGTACTTATATTTGTCTTCTACAAGGCATTCCTAAATTTAGTAGAACTTTTCTTGGAGTTTCTATTGCTTTCATATAAAACAAGAGTTTTCCTAGATAAATCTCAGCTTATATTTGCTTTCTAATTTAACAATTATAAGTGTCTATTCGATGTCCAGTTGCCAAAAAAAACAAAAAAAACCGTAATACTTATTTATCAATTTATGAGAAATTAGAGATTGGCTTTCTTGTCTTTCTCTGCCCCTTCTTCGTGTTACGTCACTCATGAAAGGTGTAAACATATTTTATATAACTTTAAAGTGTTTCTTCTTTACAGAGAACACAAATGTGTTCCATAAACATGTTTGTGTAGTATTTGGACATATTAGGAAAACGATTAAAATACTAACATATGATTTTCAGTAAAAAAATTATTTTTGATGATTTCTCTCACTTGGCAAATAATATATATATATATATAATTATTATTTATATATTATTTATATATATATATTATATATANAATAATAATCTTGTCATTTATACAGCAAAATTATATATAAATCTTTATTTTAAAAAAAATTATTCTGTACATTTTTCTATATACTGTAATTTCTGATGAGATACATTGTTGTCCTTGCTCGTCTATCCCAAGACTTAACCCGTCCTCAGAGAGGATCCCAGGTTAACCCGCGATAGACAATCTGGCACCCATCTTTTCCTTATCCTAGCATAACATAAGAAGGAGACTAGGCAGGGAGTCAAGGAGGGAGTGAGAGGGGGAGAAAAATACCAGTGCATTCACTCCCTTGATATTTTAACTAAACTGGCTGGAGTAGGTCCCTTGGCCACTTCCTCTTGAGGCGTTGGGAAGAGTGGTCTGGATGAAACTTGGCAAATAATAGTGGCATATACCTGAATCAAAGAAAATTTAGGGGAAATATTCCTTTATAATGTTCTAATGTAAGCCAAATTCCGATAAGGAAGTCAAGTTTTTCACGTTGGTGCCATGAAGCCACTTTTGAAAATTTTTTTACAGATCTTAACCGATCCTACTACCTATTAAAAACGAAATTGGTCATAACCTTCTTTTTGTTGACTGTTAGAAGAGATCGTTAATGACTGAAACCGGACGAGGAACAGGGGAGTTTACAGAGAGTCCAAATTGATAACAAAATCCCTCATTAATGTTAGGGTTGCAAAAATAGAGCACATAACAGGCGTGAAATTTATTAATATTACATTAATAAACTATAAAATGTATGAGAAAAATTCGAAATGTGGGCGTAAAATATAATTTTTTAGCATTTTAAAGAAAAATGAAAGATTCACTATTAAGGAATACAATGCCAATGTAATTATGAAGGTACTTATTCTTTCCGGACAGTCTAGAGCTAGTTATGTTAAATTTACGCTCATACCATTTTCCGATTTTTAAGATCAAATTACTTATTACTTTTATCTATGGTTTTCTTTAATGAAACATGGCAAATCGTTTGCGCTGTTCTTAACTGATGGGCTCACTTTAAATACAAGAATGGAAGATTAGAGAATTTAAGAAAAATTAGAGCCACAGACTTCTGTAAGCTATCTTATTCCTTTCTCTTGATTGAAGGCGTCTGAGAAATGAGGAGCGACAGTGGCGCAGCCCTCTCAAGTAGCGGCAACTCCTGGAAGTAAGAGGCCCTCTGTCGTGTCCCTGTGGGCTGTCCCGAGACGCCACTATCAGGGAGGCGCGCCCTCTCTCGCTATCAGCTTCCTATCTCACTTCCTCAGCCCTCACACGTCAGGTACACTGCACAACGGGGTTATTCGTGGAAGAGCACCTCTCTGAACTACCACCGGCAAACCTTGCTCTCGAGGGCTTTTATCCTATCCCCCTAATGGAATGACACTAATTCATGTCGTTTCGCTCGACGGTTTCCCTATTCACTTGTGTGTGTGTGAGAACTGCTGCTTCTCGTTTTAATGGCAGAATTAATTATAAGATGGAATTAATTGGTAAAATTCTCCACACATCAATCAACAAATTTATATACTTTCACGTATATTTTACAGTAGAAGAGTGACAAAATTTTGAGTGAGAGAGAGGTATATGTGTGTGTGTGTGTGTGTGTGCCTCAGAGAGAGAGAGAGATAGAGAGAGAGAGAGAGAGAGAGAGGAGAGAGAGAGAGATATAGTGGGAGGGAGAGAGAGAGAGAGAGAGAGAGAGAGAAAGACAGAGAGAGAGAGAGAGAGAGAGAGAGAGAGAGAGAGAAAGTGGCGAGCAGCGATGGCCGCTACCTAGCCTCTAAAACGTATGCTGGTAGAGAGCAAAGAAATTTATGTAGCATTAGGTAAGAGGTCTTGCGCAGAAAAATGTCTTAGGGTTGACTAGGAACTTTCTGGAGACCAGCAGTATACAGCTGGCTCCAGATGCAGTTACCCCATTGCTCTTGTTTGTTTCTCCTGCATTTTGAGGGGTTACAACATGGAGGACGGCCTCTCAAACCGGCTTATCATAATTTAAAATAAAGCTAAGAAATTGGAAGAACCGCTGGTATAGGGGTAGCAAGTGGGTAAAGAAGGAAAAAAAAAAGAAACAGAAAGAAAGTGAAAGTTAAAATTGTAATCGGGGAACGGCAAATGAGGCTTTTTTACTTTGATAATAAATTATTAAATATTTTATTTAGGTTGTGGTTTTTTATCCCACGTAAATTATAAATAATTCATGAGAGGGAACAGAATAAAAAAATCTATCCGTCCTCGCCAGGAATCGAACCTGGATCTCTTGCTATCCGGGCCTAGTATGCTNCCTGAAGATAGCTTACAATGTAAGCCGAAACGTTGGTAGATAATCCTTTATTAAAAAATACATTTTTTAAATTTGTGTTTTTTGGATCTACCTTGACCGAACCCCAACTAAAACCATCTTAGACTAGTAAATAAAGATTTTGCTACAGCGTGGTAACATTAAGTTTAGTTTAATGAAACTCAATAAATACTTCTTTACTAATAAAAATTATACTATTTAAGCTTGGTGGTTAAATGAAACGAAAAATTGAATGTTTATCAAATAAGATGCTGAGGAATTCGTTTAATTTACGTGAAGTTCTCTTGAAAATATATTTTCATTATTTATATTGGAAATATATTGGGAATGTTTTACTTACATTCGCAAAATAAACTAATATTTCTCAAAAATAACAGTCAGGGACTTGCTTCTGTTATTCGATTCTCTTATTTATACTCAATCTTAATTTTACATCTATATTTAGATACTTAGGAGTACTGCCATTGGGAAGCTTCTCCACCAAGCGAAATACATGCTTTTTTTCTTAATTTTTTTTTTTTTTAAGTTATTTTTCAATATTTTTTTTTAAGTTATTTTTTTAAAATCATTATTATTATTATTATTTTTTTTTTATTTTATTATTTTATAAATTGTGTATGTTGTACATTATTATTACATTAGTACATATTTATTATATACTATGAAAGCACATTGCAAGATGCACGCTGTGCAGGATGTAATTTCTAAATAAATAAAATAACCTTAAAAAAAAAATTTAGGGACGATATTTGTCAGAATTAATTTTAGGAATAGGTCAAATAGATATCAAGAAATTACCAGAAATGTACTTCTGAATATCTCACTTATAATAAAAACCGTGCATACGATGATGAGGAATATAAATTACCCTATGCAGGGGGTAAATCGAACTCAGCACAAAGAACGGGGCAGTAAAGGGAAAAGTAAGTTTCCCGGTGGGACTCCACCTGAATTATTTAGCCGGTCCTGCGAAGAAGTGTGCCCAGTCCCCCGCCATTATTAACTTACCATCACAATAAGAGGAGGAAGAGGTAGAAGGAGGGTTAACCTGGAGGAGAGCTACCTACCCCCGCTATAAATATCTGTGAGAGTTCTTCCGAGATTATAGTCGGACGATCGATGTTGTCCTCTCCTACTTCCTTTACACACGCACACAAATGCGTATAAATCTGAGGAACAAGACGCTTAAGTTTAAGCGACAACATACTTTTAACTTTGGGTCAAATATAACTATAATTGAATGAAGAACTACTAACAAATTATGTAACTTTTTTAAGTTAAAAATTTTTTANAATATTTGGGAATATTTTTGAGTTAATAGTATTAACTTTTTTTTAAATATACAGTGTTATCTTTACTTCTATAGTAAAATAACACTTTGGCTACTAATACTTTACACATCCTAATGAATATTTCTGTACATTATTATGTACTAAAATGTTGTTGCTTTTTGGTTTTTTTTTTAAATTTAGCCGTTCAATAGCATTAAAAACCTATTATTGAAGATTCCAGAACGATGGGGATGGGATATTGGATCTCAAAAGCTCCAAGATTTAAAAAAGAAATGCAAACTTTGAATCCTTTTTCTTTGAAAAGTCATTTACAATAAACATTGCAATATTATACCTTGTTTACAATTAACTTTTTAGATAATAGTTCAAGATTATTTTTAAGAGTAGTTTAATTAAATTAAAAAAAAAAAGTTTGTTATAAAGTTGTAATTTAAAAAAAAAAAAAAAACAAAGATAAGTTTTTCAATTATTTTTGTAGGATAGCTTGCTCTTCTGCGGCTATATGGGACAAAGATAATGCTGAAATTTTTAAAATTCAGTTATATATGAAGAAGGATTGGTCTAGGATTTGATCGTGAAATTTGAAGAGATTAAAAGCGAATTTGAAATCAAAAAGTTTTAAATATGCCAACGTTTCGGCCTAAAATGTTGACCGTCTTCAGGCAATAGGGGGAGAAAGGAATGACTGTCTTCTGGAGTGGCTGTCTTCTGCTCTAGGATAACTAAATCATGGCTCGTCATCATAATATCACTCTCATTGCCCTGAAAAAGGCCTGAAATTAAGGCCGAAACGTTGGAAATAATAAAACCTTTTTTATTTAAAAATTAGTTTTTATTTCTTCTGATTCCAAGGCCGAATTTCCGACCAATCTTTCCTCATAAAGTTCGACGGCCAACAATGTACAAATTTAGTGATTTACTTATTAAAGTTTTATAACACAGCATTCCGCCTACAAATTTATTTTCTAGGAAAAGCGGAAATGGGCCTCTCTTTTTCTGAATTTTTGTGAATCAAAAGTAATATTACTAAAAATAAGAACAGAATACGCTGGGACGTTTTAGGTAATCTTCAATAAAGAATAGTGGATCAAGGTAATATTTTCTTGTAATTTTACTAAAGGGAATTATCAATGACATGTTTTAATTAGATTAATAGGAAAAACACCCTTGTGAAGTAAGATTAAAGAGATAATTTCTCTTTTCTAGAGAAACTAACTGCTACTAAAGTTGCTAATTAATTAGGTTATTTATCAATATTGACTGATACTGATACTGATGGTTCTTAGTTTATCTTAAAATAAGTCTTTATGGTCTTTCGAAATTAATTATATTCTTGTATCATTCCTTAACATCAATTTATGACATGAATTACAACCATGTCACTGTGAAACTTAAGATGTAGGGGAGTGAAGTTAAACAAAAGAAAGGAAGACGAAGCTTGAGGGGGCGAGTGAACTGGATAAGTCCAAAGAAATAATATAGAATCGACTCATAGGCATTTATTTATTAATATTTATATTTATTTATGAAGGTAACAAGAAATCATATATATTATGCTGAAAACTAAAACTTGGTCTTTATCCTAAGAAATTCTTGTGGCTGGATGGATAAAGTGGTAGGACAGGAAGTACGTTTCCTCCCACTTTATCCATTCTTCTCTCAATGGTAACTCTTCTCTTTCGTTACCAAATGCAGATCTTTGGGATTTCATCTCAATGTCCAAAATAAAATATTTAAATAGCTCCAGCAGTTTTTGTAAAACCAGAACCGACATTAGCAAATTAGAGCTATTTTGATATGTCAATCACATCGAGTATGCTATATATTCAGTTACCAATAGGAATAATGAAAAAAAAAATTACATTCTTTATAATAACCTCCTCTTTTAGTTTGAGTCGGATTTTTATTTTGCTTCGACATTTACACACACGCTTTATTCATGTTTCAGGAATGAATGGATTCGGCTATTGAGACTGCCTTCATTAAGGTCTTTTGAGAAATTCTATTCCGATCCTTTGTGTTTGTACTTGTGTATGTGCACGCTAGTGTCTGCCTGTTTGCCCGTCTTCCAGTAATTTAGTGATCACAGTTTAAAGTTTTCCGTAATAAAATTAACCAAGAAGTGAAATAAAGTTACATCTTATCTGAAAACTCATTGTAAGAAAGGCAGTGAGCTAGATGTGAATAGTTTGGCCTCTAGTGCAAATGTAATGATCTACTTATTCCGTTTCTTTAATTTAGTTTGATCAGAGAAAAATTAAATGATGGAGGAAAGATTTTTTAAGTCAATTAAGTTTCTAGTTTCATGTTAATTCGTTCTGCCGATTCTTTTTTACTAGCGACAAATATTAACTAACTAATTAATTAAAATTAATCATTCGTAGATTATAGTTTTTATTAGAAGGGAGTAAAAGAAAAATAAGGAATTAAATTAAATCAACAATTTAGAGTACTTTTCTCAAGCAAGAGAAGTCATGGGACTTATATGTCAAATATTCCTTGATAATATTTATCATCTCCATGAACATCCATGCTTCTCCTAACAAGTAACTGACATCTAATTTTCACTTTTAATGGAACTTAATATTTTTCTGCCACATAACAATTGTATTTTCACATTTTTATTTAATTTATAAATATCTTACTATTCTCAAAACTTTTTATTAATTTTATTTGTGGTTTTTAATCCCGCGTAAATTTAAATCAATTTATGTAAGGTAATAGAATAAAAAATTTAACTGTCCCAGCCAGGGAGAGTCGATATTTATTTATCCGTTTATTTATCTAGCTATTTAGCTAGACAATCTCAGCTCCATCGAGGCGATGCATTCGTCTTTCTTGTAGGTTAGACTCTCGACACTAGTGCTGGGAATTTAATAAGTTAACTGGCTCTCCCTGTAGCGTAATAGGATAACGCGCTTGCCCGGTTAGCAGGAGATCCAGGTTCGAGTCCTGGCTGGGACAGATCGATTTTTTATTCTATTCCCTTGCATTATTGATTTATTAATTTGTATTTTATTTGGTTTTAGAGGAATTTAAAGAATTTTTTACATGAAAGATCATCTTTGTTTGAACTTGAACAATTTAGAACAATTAAAATAAGTTTATTTTCGTTTCTAATGGATACATGTTTCTCTTAAAAAAGAAAATTTATTTAATATTATGTGGGCCTAACCTATACCCCTCCGATTATCCGTAAATGTCTGTATTTTTCTTATAACTATAGATACTCGTTCTATATTTTTAAACTGTTAAAATTATTTTATATTATATAATGTGAAAATACTACTTCTGATCAAACAAAAATAAAATTAAAAAAATTTTATTTTTGTTTGATTTCAGGATAATGGTAAAAGAATGAGAGTATTAGAAAAAGGTTATAATAGAACAAACTTTAGCGCTATAAATGTAAGTCTAGCACCCTTAAATGTCTGAATCGATAGGTTACGACGCAGAAAAGCTGTTACTTTTAAAGTAATAAGCCTAGGCGTACCACTTTAGAGGAGTACATAAACATTTTTTTTATTATTTTTTTTTTAAAGAGGTTTTACAAATTGTTCTTTAGGTTGTTTTTTCTCGATGGGAACTGGTGTGAGTACTCTAGGTGGCAGAGGCTGGAGATAGAGGCTCTCGATAAAGGTGTTTGCCCTCAGCTGTCGCTCCGATAGTCATTCCAGTTTGCTGAGTAATATTAGCACAACACTTAGCGCTCATCCCCTCGCAATACACTTCCCCTAGAAAAAACTTTCACAAAAGCCCATCTGTTAAACCATCATTCACAGTTTTACACAAATAAAATATTTAACTTCTAAAAAAAAAAAAGAGAAAAAAAAGTAATGGAATATTTTATCATTAGTTCACAAAATACTCGGAGAGTTGAAATATATTTGCTTGTTCCTGATGATTTATGTAAGCATTCTCAACTGTCAGAGTAGAGGGATAATACACCATGAGGAGACAGTTCTATGACTATCCTTGTTTTTCGACCTTGAAATGGTTATTCTCGGGGACTTTTAGAAGTTCCCAAGTTTGTGTGCTGGGGAGACTGAGAGGTATGTGTTCCGATCGATCAGACTTGGCTGGAGAAACTTCCAAGGATATATATATTTATTTTAGCAGAAGAGTCTACTAATAAATTACCATACATGTCGTCACTAGAGAATAATACGATTTTGTAAATTAAACAATAAATTTAAGTGTCATACCTTCCATTGTCCGTCTTCATTGGTTTCTGCAAACCATCTGTTGGCCAATGAAGACGGACAATGGAAGGTATGACAGTTCTATATTCATTGGTGGTGGAAATAACCTTTTAGATTATTTACCTAATAAATTTAAGGAATGTTACATAAGCATTTATATCAAGCGTCTATCGTTTTAAACAAAACCTACTGAGATAAACTAAAATAAATAACCAGTGACTTTTTATTTTTATAGTATTTTCAGATAATAGTGTTTGCCACTACTTATATTGTTAAAGACTAGTTAAGTGGGTGGTGTTCGGACCAGACCTGTACGGGAAGGGAGCAATTGAAGTATAACATCTGCTTTCTTTGTCTTGGGAAGGGAAGAAGGCTTTCTTGGAAATCCGTGTAGAACTCTCAAGACCTGCCTCTTTTGTTGGTTATCAAGACTTTATTTAGTTGTTGGTTATTAGGGCAGTAGTTGCTGAAGGTTATGTTGTAATTAGTGTATGCAATTATTTGTGTTAATAAATTAACTTATATTTGCCTCTTAGTAACCCGTTGCCCGTTACAATACCTATTTCCATCTGTTAAATTGTTGACCGATTGTGAAATGACCGATAAAGAGCAAATATTTTCACCCCCCCCCCCCAAAAAAAAAAAACAACAAAAAAACAAAAAAAAACATTTAAGCGAACATGTTTGTAGATAAAATAAAAATAAAAACCTCAACAAATCATCAAATTTCGCTCATTATTAATTTATTATAATACTTTGTTAATATCATTATAAACTATTAATATCAATACTTTTTAACCAATTAGATATCGCATAATTTTAATGTTCTCGCATTACACTATTGGTTATGACTCTGAATTATTATTTTATAAATTCTCTACAGGTCGCTCCGTCTGATACATTCGAATTTAATTCAATATTATATATATAT
>KZ807740.1:187612-212223 GCA_000696205.2 Oncopeltus fasciatus | reverse complement strand
TATATTAATATATTATTTATATATATTTAACAGTTGTTAGCAGTATAGAAATATTTTTTTATTTTTAGTAGATTTTTTGTTGGGTTTCTGTAAATGCAGATCAATAAAATACAATTTAATAAATGTGTCAAAATGTTGAAAAACCATTAGTCCTCTTAAACCTGTCAAAATTGTGTCCTAATTCCTTAGGCTACTTATCCACAATAATTCCTATCTTTCTTTCCTGGTACTGCCCCGTTTTATGCAGGCCACTTTCCCATTGTACGTACTGCTTCATACCCCCACCCTTCTACCACCCACGTTGTCCATCTCATAAGATTTTCTCTCAAATTTCCAAACATTGATTAAAATTGACATGACCTCCCCTCTCGCCTTCATGATAGACAGGTGAGAAGAATTAGTTTTCTACATAGTTGTTAATTGTTTCCCCACTTTTGATATCATACTACTATGTAAATCATACTATAATGTAAATAATTTAATTTTTTTAATTTTTTCCTTATGACAGTGTATTTTAAGAGCCCTGAAGATGGCTTAAAATCTAAGCCAATACGTTGGCAGATAATTAAAAAGTACACATTTTTTAAATTGCATTTTATGGATCTTCCTTGACCGACCCCAACAAAAAATTATCTACTAATAATCTTTACGGTAAAAAAAATAACTCTCAATTTGAATTTTTTGTATTTGTTACAACTTGAAAGAGATAGAGAGAGTGAGGGAACGAGGAAGGAAGAACATAAAAGCAATCTATTAATAAATGCATAATGCATGTTCGCTAATACTTGTTCATCTTGAGACTTGTAATTTGCATTGTTTTCCTCTGTGGAAAGAATTTTTTTTTTTTTTTTTTTTTTTCAGAGAAAGGCCCTTAAGCCTGCTAAGTGATTAGGAATCTACTTAAGATAATCCTCAATAATTAATAGTTGGATTAATCCCTCTTTTCTTTTTCTCAGTAATCAATTTGCGTTTGTTTGATTATTCCATTCCTTTTTTTTTTTTAAAGTGATGAATTGATAGTAATTAATTTTGAATAGATAATGGAACTGAGCAAATAAATGATAATTACTTATTGGCAAATAAAATACCGTATCCATATACAAATGAAAAAGAGAATTGCTCTTAAATTTTATTTTTCAATGTTTGTATTTAGATAAAAATCAAATTGTGCCTCTGAGAACGTTGTTTTTAAATTTCTGATTTTTTGCTAACCCCTTCTCTTGATGGTTGAATTTTGATATGTGACACAAAGAATTGCTTGTCATCAACCCGCTGTAACCATGTGTCTCCGATCGTCACGTCTTGGGCGTTGGGTCAGCTTGGATTTTTTTAAGAATTAAGGACGATTTCTACTAATCGATCCAAAATCCAATTTTTTTTCCTTATTTAAAGGCATGGCAACCACTGAGGGTCATTATTGCCTCAAATACTATTGTCTATCATCGTTGTAGAATTTTATGTTATGCAAGACATTTTTTCAAATTTTTATAATTCATTTTATTATAGGTATATTATTGATACCAAAAAAAATCATTATTAGGGCAAGAACTCTTTGAAATTTTAATCTTTTTTTTTTTTTTTTTTATTATTATTCTGCTGTAAATACTTTTAATCGTCAATCTTAAGTATACTATGGTATCATTACACTATTTTTCTCTTAGCACTTCTTAGTATATGAGTGCGTGACTTAATGTAATAAATGATACCAGTCTTATTGTAAGGTTTGTTGAGTCAAGTTCCCAGTCCAAGAGACGGCCAAAACCCCACCCCCCGATCACCGATCCAAAATTTATGAGTCTCATATCAAAGCATCGACTCACCTTTTCATGAATTAATTTTGAAAGGTTAATTTATGGAAACGTTACAACTGATAGGTATTATTTTCTACAATTCCTAGTGAAAAGCCAGGATCCTTTTGAAGTCCTATATTTTATAAGATCTGATAGGGAATTTTTTTTGTTATGACAGGAGGCGTCTAAACTACGCCTGAATAAATAACAATAGAGTTTTCATACCTTCTATTCCCCGTCTTCATTGGTTTCTGCAAACCATCTTCTGTTGGTGAGCGCTTTCGGACATTGTCCATCTTCTGGCCGAATACATGTGTTCACTGTCACTGTCTGTATTCAACTGCGGAGAATATAAGGTATGAGAGTTCTATATTCATTGGTGGTAGAAATAACCTTTTAGATTATTTACCTAACAATAGAATTGTTTACTGTGGTGCACTTGAACATTATCTAACTATATCATTGTATGAGAATGACAGGGATACAGAATTTTATGCATATGAATGTAGTATATGGATATAATTTCTATACTGTAATTTTCAATATTCAAAAGGAGAGTTTGTTGACCGTAGATATTACTCTAAGATGATTTTAGTTGGGGTTAGGTCAAGGTAGATCCAAAAAAACACTGACTGGAGAGTCATGGAAATGTAAACTTAGGGACAGGACGTCCTTTCTCATCTTCATGATAGCCCTGAAGATGGCTTGCAATGTAAGCCGAAACGTTGGCAGATAATCCTTTATTAAAAAATACATTTTTTAAATTTGTGTTTTTTGGATTTTCCTTGACCGAACCCCAACTAAAATCATCTTAGAATTAGTGTAACTTACAATGTGATAACTAGATATTTTTGTAACAAATAATGAGAGGGAATAGAATAAAAAATCTAACTGTCCACGCCAGGAATCGAACCTGGATCTCCTGCTATCCGGGCCGGTGCACTTGCCTATTGCGCTACCAGGACGCGCCAGGTATCTCATTCAATTCCCTCTACATTGGCGAGATCCTAACCTACGAGAAAGACAAGAACTTCGTCTTACACTCGAAGGAGCTGACATTGTCATACATTTTGTCGACTCTCGTCATTAACTTTATAATGAAAAAATTAAATAAAGTAAATGACGAGAGTCGACAAAATGTATGACAATGTCAGCTCCCTCGAGTACAAGACGAAGTTCTCGCCTTTCTCGTGGGCTGGGCTCTTGCTAGTGTAGAGGGAATTGAATAAGACAACTAACGCGTCCTGGTAGTATAACTGGAAAGTACACCGGCCCGGATAGCAGGAGATCCAGGTTCGATTCCTGGCTGGGACAGATAGTTTTTTTGTATTCTATTTCCTTTCATTAATTGTTTGAAATTTACGTGGGATAAAATACCACAACCAAATAAAATATTTATATAGATATTTTTGTGTTTGTTTTTGACAGATGCGATGAGTTTCTTCAACTCTCTGCAGCAGATGGTGAGCTCGGGGGTGGCCAATCTGAGCCTCTCACCGAAGCGGATGTCCTTCTCGAAGGAGAGTGGCGGTGGCGGTGGTGCGGGCAGCCCCGGAGGTACAGTGGACGCCGGATCCAGACCGCCCGCCGAACGCTCGGCTTCCGTGGGCAGCGTCGGGGGGAGTCCTCGCCTCTCGACCCCACCGCAGGTCGTCAGGAGGCGGACCATCGACCAGGGCAGTCCTCGCCGCCAGGGCTCCTTCAGACAGCCTTCCTCGCCTCAGCGACAGCCCCTCATCTTCTGCAGGCGTCGGCTCTCCTGGCCGGAGGTCGACCAGCAAGCCACTTCAGGGTAAGAAGTAGCTGAGCCCTTATGGGGATAATTAATCATCAAAATAATTCATGAAATGTGAAACGTGCTTTTATTTATAACAACATGAAAACATGGAGAGTGTAACCTCATACAGAACCTCCTTTTTTAACCAACGCAGTGTTGCCATTACAATCCAATACCAAAATACCTTATATAATAAATCATTGTTAATTAACAAGAAGTAGCTGAGTCCTTCACTTCACCCAATTTTCAAGTAGTAATGGTACGTTTAAGCAGAGAACGACGATAGATGCCAAGTAGTAGGAACTAGAGGGCCTTAATATTTTTGAGTGTGTTACCCTTAATAAGAAAAGATTCCCGTCTTTTATTAACTAATTTATAGTAAAAATATGAAAGGGTATTTATAGGGCGTCATAACCTAGAAGTTGATTGCCCTCCAATGATCTACTACTACTACTACTACTTAATAAGAAAATATAATTTTTCACCTTTACGCCATCATCTACCTTTCAAATTTTAGTTTAGTACCGCCGAAGCGAGTACATGCCATCATCTATGTGAAGCATATTTCACAGTTAATTCTTTATTAATGAACTATCTTTTTAAAAATTAATACAAATGAGCTTTGTGATAGAGATACTTTTATGCCAACAATTCATTAAGAATTGAGGCCTTAAATAAGTATATGACAATTGACAGTCTCTAAAATAAAAATAATAATAATAAGCAATTAATGAGAGGGAACAGAATAAAAACATTTATCTGTCCTCCTATATTAGCACACCGGCCCGGATAGCAGGAGATCCAGGTTCAATTCCTGGCGAGGACAGATAGATTTTTTTATTCTGTTCCCTCTCATTAATTGTTTAAAATTTACGTGGGATAAAGAAATATTTATAATAATAATAAGGGGGATTTATTTTCCATATANGGACATATATATATATATATATATATATATATATATATATACTACTTCAACGAATGGCATAATTAAATAATTAAAAAAGAAATGCTTACTGATGCTAATTTTATCATTGAACAAGAAATGGAAGGAGAGGGGATGATGCTGAACATACTAAATTATTTAGTTGATAGTAAGTAATGGTGCATTATTGGTGCTCTGATAGAGGTTCCCAATATACGTAGTAGAGTCAATACAGCCAATACTGTAAAACTAAACTGTATTACCAGGAACCTCAATGTATTACTAGGAACCTCTATATTATAGCTGGGAGCTTGGAGTGATTTAGCTGCGATCTGACTTGTGGGTCTGACGTCATTTCTGATCAATTTCGATTACAAGAATATTTGAATAATAATACATTGTGTACCTCAAATCTATTGGCTTGTTTGTTATAATCGTATTCCAACCTTCCATCATGTGAGCGTTTTATATTAAAGAATCTTCGACTATTTGAAAGTGATTTATATTTCTTCTGGAGGATAGTTACTCAAATAATGATTTATTTTTTGTACGTATATTAAAAACTTGAATAAATATTCTAGAATACTCTGAAAACAATAATACTTATAAGAAGAAAGTTTGTCACACTGTTACATCCCTTAGATACATTTTTTTTTTTTAGACCCACCAGAAAGGTTATAGGTCAATCAAGTGGACCATTGCTCAAGACCTAGAAAGATTACAGGATTGAGGCAGCCGAAAATAATGAAGATAAACCCCTGCAGCGGTGTTAGATAAGCTTCTAGAAAGCTTGAAGAAAGAGAAGGAATCACGACCATACAGAATGGTATCAGACAGTTTATCTTACGGAGTATATTTTAACCTTTCTTCCTGAGTATGTTTCTTTTGACGTGAAATATAGGATAGCCTTGCTCCTACAGCAGGGTCTGCACTACAGAAGAAGTACGTCCAGATCCTAGGAACCTGCGCTATCCTTTAAAGTTAAAGTCACTTAAGTTTAAAGATAAGCAATTTATAATGAGTCAACGATTAGAATTTGATAATTTTTTGGAAAATACCCAATAGAGAGAATCTCTTGGGGTTTGGTCAAGGTTGATTAATCTTATTGTTAATCTCTTCTAATAATCTCCACGATTGAAGAACACTACATTCGTTCCCAAAAGTTTTTCGTGAAACGTTTCTATTTGAGCTTTCTTACAGCGCACATTCCAGCACTGTTATGAGTTATCACTCTAAAATTCCGACAGAGATATGGTTTTAGAGGGACGGTAGCCCGACAAACTACAACGGTATTGTAATGGAAAGTTAAAAAAGCACTAAATTTCCAGATTTTGAAGAGATGTGTGGGCAAATATCATTCCTCAAGGTGACAAAACTTCTATTCTAAATAAATATTTTATTTGGTTGTGGTTTTTTATCCCACGTAAATTTTAAACAATTAATGAGAGGGAATAGAATAAAAAAATCTATCTGTCCCAGCCAGGAATCGAACCTGGATCTTCTGCTATCCGGGCCGGTGCACTTGCCAGTTGCCGGCCCGGATAGCAGGAGATCCAGGTTCGATTCCTGGCTGGGACAGTTAGATTTTTATTCTATTCCCTCTCATTAATTGTCTTTTATTCTAAAGTCTGGAGTCTTGAAATGATCAAAATCTAAATGGAGTCTGAATGAAAGAGGATCCAGCACGATTGCAACCTATTTTTTTTTTAAATTCAATAAGTGGACAGTAACTACGGAGAATTAAAAAATCGGGTTTTATTTTCTAATCTACACTTTTTAAGAGCTCCTGAACTTCTTAAAGATTTTGTATCACAGTAGCTTTACTATAGAAGAATTTAATAGAAGAAAAGTGGCGGAACTTTGTTTAGTGACAATAATTTTATTTTATCCTTAATTTTTTTTAATAATTTTAGTCATTTTTCTTTTTCTTTTATATTTGATATATATTATAAATTTGAAAATAAACTATTTTATCAAAAGAGATAAAAGTTATTCAAAGTAAAATATCCTTCAGTCTGAGTATTAAATAAATACTGGAACCATTAGACAAATCCTCACTCTCTCTCCCCAGCCTTCCCCGATCGCTAATGGGAACTAATTGCGGGCTAAGTGAGCCAAGAGCGAGTATTGAATGTTTGAGGATGTCTCCCGTGGTCCTAGTTAGTTCACGTATATTGAGAATTCCTACTCGATTACGAACTCTAGGTTATTCACAAGGACCGCCAACAGGTGTTCGACTCGTACGAAATATTTGGTGGAGTCAGAATTGCATACGAATCACGTCTTAGGTCTATGTAACAGGTGACACATGTGACTGAGGAGTAGGTCTGGCGGATTGAGAGCTTGTGCATATATATATATATATATATATATATAGCCATATGTGAAATTCGCCGAGGTATTGCTTTGTGACCTACCATTACTCTTCTATATTGTAAATTCTATTCCCAAATGTGATTCGTTCGCATGAAAGATTAGTGCAATTCAAAACCTCATCTTACCTTTTGTTAATATCGCTGTTCTATAATCCCAGTCATGCCCTATAAGTATACAGTAAGGTATATATTGAATTGATAAATCTTTGACTATTTCATTTTGGATGCCTAGATGCAATCATTCTCAAAAACATCTTTACAGCAAGCTGATCCTATCAAAATGCTATTTTAAGTACCGCAAGATCTGTGGTTTTCAGTTCACATTGGTTAGTCATTATAAACATAAAAAAAACCTTATGTAATTTTTTTTTTATATTATTGAGAAATATTTATAAGTTTCTTATTTGAGATTAATTTTCATTTATTAATAACAAAAAACGAGTGAGATTTTTAGAAATTATAAATTCCAACCTACCCAAAATTTCTTAAATGTTAAAAGCTGGAGTGATTCCGGGATCACTATATACTGTCTACCGTTTTCAGTAATCTCTTTTTAATTGCAAGAAAGAAATTCACGAAGGAACCCACTCTTTAATTGCATAAAAAAATGCTAATAAGTATTCATTAGAGACAAATGATCTTTAGAATAGTTTCATTGCATAGCTTAGACTTTCGAGTTATTTTTCCACTAATGCATGTGATACAATATATAATTATACATATATATATATAAGGNTGTGTGTGTGTGTGTGTGTGTGTGTGTGTGTGTGTGTGTGTGTGTGTGTGTGTGTGTGTGTGTGTGTGTGTGTGTGTGTGTGTGTATAAATGTATAATTGAAAGAGAATAAAGTGAAAAACTCTTACTTCTCTTTGAAAGAAGCAATCAATAAATTGATGCCAGCACTGTCTTTCCTCCGAATCCAAGATGTATATAGATAAATGATGATGATGATGATGAAGGAGAAAATCGAGGTATATAAAGCATGACAAAACATATAGGAGGAAGTGGAGTGTGACTGTCAGGAGATACCTCCAGCCTCCAGGTCCATCAACAGGCCAATTCATCAGAGAAGAAGAGTGGGGTCGCTCTTCGCTCACAACTTATCTCCCCCGGACTGGCCCGACCCCGCCAAATAATCGCCGCTCTCTCTCCAGGCTCCATCCAGTCAGCTGGGGAAGGGAATGGACAATAACAAACAATAAGTCTTTGCCAACCACAAGGACGAGTCGCTGTGGCCGACCAGATCCCTCGTGTTTCTTTATCCTAAGTAAATTGCTGTAATCCAATTCGAGTTTTTATCAAATCTTAACGTTCAGTCTTAAACACAATTTTTTTTTTTTTTTTTTTTTTTTTCCAATCTTCATAGGAACTTACATCTGATTTATATTGAGAGGATACTAACCCAAGATGTTTACTGAGAGAATGCCACTCCTGATTTTTCTAAGTTAACAAAAAAAAGCGCCAGTTTTATTTAATTATGACATTATTTGTAAAAATATTTCTAAATTTAATTATATAATAGATAATAACTTACTATTTTACTTGAAGTTGAACACAAATCAGTTTTCCCCAGATTTATTCTCTTAGTGGAAAGACTTATGGAAATTTGAATAATTACCAACTAGCCCTACTAGTAAAGATATATATTTTAAAAATATATTATGCAATACTTCACTAGTGAAAACCACCATAGTCAAAATTTACTAAATGAATGTAATAACAATAGGAACTGAATTTTAAGTGTGAAATAAATTGAAGTGTTTATTGATAAATATTTACAGATTATTTTATACGGCAAAGTCTCTTTATGATTTACTAAATGGGTAAATACAATAGGCATTATTAAATTTTTAGTGGATCTCTGATTTGGTTATTATTGAGACTTCATACTTGATTAGCGCACAATGGACGAGGTGTCAATCAATCTAGAAGTTTTATTATGTTGGTTGGAAAATAATATAGATTAATTAGTTTTTTGTAATACTTTGCGGATTTCTTTAAATTTTTAATTGCAGTTATTCCAGATTTATATTTAATTAAGCTACACTTTAAAAAATATAATTCCCTAAATATCTTATAAAATCACTCTAATCAATTATCGGATTTCAGGAATGGGTCGTTAAAAAAATATGTGACAAATACAAATTATTAAACCAAAATGTGTTGAATAGAACTAATAATAAATATAAATATATACATATCTAGCCACTCATAAGTATTTGTAATAGTAATAATCTTATCAATTCTGAGTAACCCGTTATCACATACACACACATACACTTATACACACAGCCGAAATAGCTCAGTTGGGAGAGCGTTAGACTGAAGATCTAAAGGTCCCTGGTTCGATCCCGGGTTTCGGCAAACTTTTTTTTTTCTATTGGGATTTAACTCCAACATATTGGTCCGAAAAAAAATATTCGTTGTTATTTGAATAAATTTGCGTCGGCTTGTTGTGTAACTTACTATCATACACTTAAGACAAAAACAAATAGAAAAGAAAGTGAGGACAATAATAATCAAAATCAACTTGTAGAAAAAATTAATATAATTAATTGATTAATTTAATAACATCCAATTTCCTATAATCTAATGAACATCTAATTCTATAAATAATAAGGATTGATAAATCCTTGAAAAAAAAACAGCATTTATTAAAATTGATACAAGATGTTAATGATTTTTGTGCACATTTTTTGAAATTTCTGAAAGTATACAACGAGTATTTCTTGTAAACCTGAAAAGGATTTCAGGTTTACAAGAAATACTCGTTGAAATATTACTATTGACTTAAATCAATAATTATTAATAAGATTATTTTTCGCCAAAAATAATATATGCAATAACATTAATATAAATTGTGAATTTTTCTAAATAGCAAAATTTATGTTTTATATAAATTAAATTTTATTCATTAACAATTAAATTAGTTATGCCATGACGGAAAATTCGGTAAATTAAACTTTTATATTATAGATATTTATCTGCGATTCATGTGTTTTTCAATTAAGTAATTTATAGTAAATGTTTATTATTAAGAATGACCTAATTGCATGAACCTCTCTTATAATGATTATCATAAGAAAAAGATATATTATTCAATAGTTCTTTAGAAAATTTTATATTATTTCCACTGTAGAAATTTTCATTAATAAAAAATCAGTAATGGTTTCTTCATATCACCTGTTATTTGTCTCTGAGAAACTTTTGACATCAGGACCAGGGAAACATCACGACGAAGGTGGCGACACCCTCTTACACTGTCAAAGTAAATGTAATCCCTGATTTGCCTTACACGTATGGGGAATGCTGGTATTTTCGGGGATCAGCTGAGTATTCACGGCTCTGATTTTACGTCACCGTCTTCAGAACGAGCCGTGAGTGAACGACATATATTTGTTCCAGTCGTTCGGACTACTAAGGAAATGTATTTCAGCTTTTCCCCTTCCCCTTTTTTTGACCCAATATTCTTAATACTACCTTTTCTTGAAAAGTATCTTTCTCTCGTCTTCACTAGAAATTCATTTTCCGCAAAAGTAGAGGTGAATAGGAAGGAAGGGAGTTCGAAAAAATTTTTTAGGTGTTTTAAAATTTTTTTTTAGGACATTTAATTTAGTTTCCTTTTTTTCATATAAATTAAAAATTTAGCTATTATATATATANTTTTCATGACTGACCAATATATATATATATAAAATATTTTACAAATGTATACTGCCAAAGGGTTGTCTGTCATCGTGTCGGCACAATGACTGCTTTATCAAACCCACTACGAACTACCTCACAAAAAGGAGTATATAAAAGTGGGTTTTCTGAAAATAAAGTTCGAAGGACATGGGTAATGTCCGTTACCCTCAGTCGTAAAATACTACGACTACCACTGGTCGTTTCTACCGGGTTCATGAGTGATAGAGTGATAAAATAATCTGAAACAGTGATTGGTATTTGGTTTCGACAGGAGCTCATTGAGATGCGGAACAAGCTATTATTCAATATATTACAATAACAATTGTTAGGAAAAGTGATTTTTTAACAAGTTTTTTAAGCACATTAATAATAATAAAATAAATTTTCACATTAATCGCCTCAATTTACCTCTATATTTGCTGATCAATCATAAAATAAACACTTCAAAACTACTTCTTCTTGGCATTCGAACTAATAAACTTTATAATTATTAATTTTAACGAAAAAAATTTCTGATTTGAGTAATATACTGAAGTTTCCTTAAGTTCGTTGTAGAGTTGGTGAGTATAGTTGATACTATACACTGATAACAGTGGGGTGTATAGTTAATTTGAAAAATGCTACAGAAGATTTTTTTTTTTTTTTTTATGAGGGTTTCACTCTAATAGATTTTTTTCTAAAACTTCTTAAAAAGTTTTGTAAACCTGCTTACAAAAAGTTTTTCATTTTCATCTTCTGAAGTCATCAGAAAATTCAGCTGTGGTGGAAAAGCGCTCACACGCTCGACCACTTGACACCAGCCGAACTGTAATCCCTCCCTAGATTTATAACTCCCCCTAAATTTACGAGCGCCCTTCATTTTTCCTCACAGCAACCGGCCTTGTTATTATTCAATGCCTGCTCGCTACCATCCCTCCTCCTATTTTTCTGCCCCACCCTACTCCCCCCTCTCTCTCGAGAATTTCCCCTCCCCGCCCCTCCCATCTCTTTCAACCCATCCTCATAAAGAGATTAGTTCCCATAGAGTTACCAAACCTCTCCTCTTAGTGGGTTACCGCACTGAGGTCTAATGTTTCTCATCGCCCCCTCCCCCGAAATTACTACCCTCTCTAAACGGTATTCCAGAAATTTATGCGGGTAAAAGGGAAATCAACCCCCCCTCTCCAGCCTCCCACAAAAAGAAAATCCCTCTTTTGAGAAGTGTTTATTAAACCAATTAGGTTCAGTGCTTCACCGCTTCGTTTAATATCAACACTTGGTTTTGCTGCACTTGAGCAGAAACTTATTTGCAATTTCGATTAACCTGTGATCTTAAATTTTGCTTAAGAATGAAGTCTTATTGATGTGCACTCAAGAAAAATATGTGATTTTATACTAAACAAACATTATATTGCTTAAACTGGACAAGGTATAACAGTCCAAACAATCACGCGGTTAAATTCACACTAATAAAAAAGTAGAAAAAAACATTACACAAAAAAACCTTAATTTAGTAGTAGCCATTCCTTAAAAAAAAATTAAAGGATACAAATTAAACAATTAATGAGAGGGAATAGAATAAAAAATCTATCTGTGCCAGCCAGGAAATGAACATGGATCTCCTGCTATCCGGGCCAGTGCACTTGCCAGTTATGCTACCAGGACGCGTTAGCATAACTGGCAAGCGTTAGCATAACGCGTTCTGGTAGTATAACTGGCAAGTGCACCGGCCCGGATAGCAGGAGATCCAGGTTCGTTTCCTGGCTGGGACAGATAGATTTTTTATTCTATTCCTTCTCATTAATTGTTTAAAATTTACGTGGGATAAAATACCACAACCAAATAAAATATTTATAAAGGATACAAATTAAGTATCACAAGAAACAATTCTAGCAGAATTTAAATACACAAGGACACAAGCACGCACACATGAACATTTTTTAAAACAAATATTCAATTAGTAAAACAAACACATGGTTTCTTCGTGACAGAGAAATTTCTTCTGTGACAAACAAATATATTCTCCGTTCCTCTGTAATTCGCTAAAAGGTGCTAAAAACAAAGGATGGACCTACTTCTGCTGAAACCCTTCCCCTAATTCTCCACCTACTTGAGATGCGAGGTCACGACGCCTAGGCTAAACTCCTACTTTATCACCACAACTAAGTCCACCGAACCCAAGCTAAGCTTCTACACATTACTTAGCATCTCTTCAAACCAAGAACATAGTTTACTGTCAATCTATAAAAAAAAATTTGTAAATTATTCCTCAATACCTTATTTAATCATTATTAGCAGATTTTCCGTTCAAGTTGGTACGTGATGCGACTTTTGTAAAACTTCAACAAATCCACTGATTTCACAAGGGAAAAGCTAAATAGTGCGTTAAAAATTTTAAACTTATGAAATTTGTTGTAGAAGGGAAGGTAGATTACTAAATATCACTAGTTCAATTTTACATTTAATTAGTAATGAAAAAAAAAATTGGATATTCTGTAGTAGAAATAATTCAATACATGTGAAATATTACATAGACTAAAATGTTGCCTATTAAATTGTCAAACCTAATGTCAATAGAAAACCCTAACAAGAGAACCTAAATGTTTAGAATTAGATATTTTTTGTTGTGGTTCGGTCAAGGTAGATCCAAAAAAAAAAAAAAAAAATGTTTATTTTTAAAATCATCTGCCAACGTTTCGGCTTACATTGTAAGCTATCTTCAGGGCTACCATGAAGGCGAGATGGAACGTCGTGTCCCTGAGATCACATTTTCATGACTGACCATGAAAATGAGACATTTTTTTAAAATTTTCATTTCTTTTGGATCTACCTTGATCGAACCTCAACAAAAAAAGTCTAATAATAATATCTACGGTAAAAAAAAAAAAAAAAAAAATACCTTCCATTTGAACATTTAACCTAAATTTTTAGGTTTTGTTGATAATTAACGAAAGCAATTCATTAATTCGAATACTTTTTTCTTTTTTCAATTTTACTCTTCATTGTTTTAACGAGATTATAATTTGAAACTTTCTGCTTGAATTTATATATTTATCTTAACTATGCATTCATGCAGTATTGAACTATTTCCTTACTTTGTCAATCCAATAGCATCAATTTAACACTCTAATAACATTGCCTTTCTGGAGTGAAAGGTCTAAGAAATTTTTTTTCCCGATTTGTTACCGTTTCATATCTTTATACAATTTATTGGTTTTGGACAAATGAACAATTTAACTATTCACACTAAACTATTTATTTTATATAATAACTAACAGTAATGATAAGAAACAGTTGAAGATTATGGTTATTTTTATTATGACGATATGATTGCTATTTTCTTCATTGTTGAGAATGTTGTTTAATCTTGTCTATGTTAGTTGAGAATAAAGAACTTTTCTTGGCATCGATAGGGAAGTGATGAAGTCAGAGAAATAAAGCCAGTGGAATTGCATCTTCAGAAAGAGTGAATGGGCAAAGTATTAGTGAAGTAATGTAAACGGTAAAGGTAAGACCAGGAATGAAGGAAGGCAATAGCCTCTTATCACACGACCTCTTCCTTTATTAGTGTGCAATAAAGGAAGAGGGCATGTGATACGGGAACCAGAGAGGGAGAGGGAAGAGATTAAAGGGGGAAACATACTGAGAAATTGAGGAACAAAAGAGAGAGAGAGAGAACGAGAGCGGATGAAGGGGTGAGAGAGAGTCGGAGAGAGGGAGAGAGAGTGAGAAGGTGTGAAGGAGGATAAAGAAATGGAGATAATAAGAAAAGAAGGTAGAAATCAGCCGAAGAGTAGGAGAAGGGTAAAAGGAGAGTGGGGGGAAGGTGAAGGCGATTGAGAAAGAGGGTGAAAAATCCAAGAAGGTCGACTCCAATTTGTAAGAGAGGCAACTCGATAGAACTCTGCCACGGCTTGATTAAACTTGTGGCTGACGTCTCAGATCTCAGATCCAGCTCTTTCATTGGAGTAGGGAATACATTCATTCATCAAACGCCTAGATGCATTCAATTTGGGGTAATGTTAGAGCAAGAATCGATATTGGCTTTCCAAAAACTTCGATTTCCTATTCAAAAACTTTAGTTTTTTTTCACTAAGGACAGATAGATATACATTTTCAGCAAATATTACCTTGGGTTAATTGAGCTATTCATAATTTTAGAATTGTATAAAATATTGTTGATTGAATCTTTAAGAAATAGTGGAGAAAAAAAAAAAAGTTTGATGTTAAATATCATTAATACATTTTCCCATTAAGAATGTCTTAATCTGTGATTAAATTAGTCAACACTTACTCCTTTCTTCTGTAATTTTCTTCTTGTATGTTTTCATATTATAGTTTCTTAATTAAAGATAAATAAATGGTCTGACCATTATTTTTCTCAAATAATTTTCTATTGGTCTGTTAAGCAGAGGAATTTGTAAGGTATTAAGTACTAAGGAAGAATCCAGTCATAAAACATTTTTTTTAAGTCATTTCAAATAAATATCATAAATAAAATTAAAGCATTAAGGATCACTGTTTTTCTTCCTGCATTTACTCTTTTCACCAAGTTCAACATCTTAAGCTATAAAATTAATTCCAGATTTACATTATAATTGCCCAAGAGAATACGAATGTCTTTCGTATTTTTAGGTTGTTTCAAAAAAACCTTCAAAACAAACCTTAGGCAATAACATATTCTATCGGATATTTTATGCCTATTTGTCTGTTAATGTTCTTTTGTAACACTGAGAACACTGAAGGTATTTACGGTTTTTTAATTTGATCTTTCTCAATCTAACAATTCTTCCATGCTAGATTTCAGCCTTAAGCCCCATCTAAAGAAGTTGAAATATCTAATTAGGTTTTTCTAAATGTAATATTTAAAGAACGTGTGAATCACATACATATATTTTTGAATGGACATTAACTTCTTCTATGTAGAATTGATAATGGTATAAATATTCAAAAGAAGACACATATTACGAACGGAAATAGCTTGATTCCCATGTATGATTCTTATATATATATATATATATATACAAACATAGCATATATAATATTAGGTTAGTTATTGAGCAGAGGAACATTTTTTGAAATCCAGAGGGTTGGTAGAGATATCCACTTATAGTCCTCAGCGCTACATTTGTTATCTCGAAACAATTACATTTGGTGTGTGTAACTCACGTTAGACACAAAAACCCTAGTATGTGTAATGTAGATTAGGAATATCTATAAGAAATATAATCTATATTAATTGGAACTTCATCTAGACAAATCTAATAACAATTAACTCGTAATTCACACTTGCATCCCTGCGACCTTTTCCTAAAAACTGCCACCTTCACCTATTAATGGTCCATTGGAACTATATATGAAGAGTCACTTCTCTGTAAATACAGGATTTAGGATGAACTAAGTGATGCTTAGTTCTTTACTGTCATGCTTCAGCAATGCAACCTCAAGGCCAACGAAATGTACTTTTAACTTCTCAGAGTCCACAAAAGCTACTTCCAGAATGGCTTAAAAAATGTAGTAAAGCAAAACGCCATTTTAAAGCATTGTTCCATAAGTATAGACATTCTATAGATCAACTTTAACCGTTACATCGTAAAACAAAAATAAGATGCTTTACGAAATAAAGCATTTAATGCCAATCTATCTGCCCTCTCTGTAGAAGACAAATCCCCCTGGACTGCTAGTCACAGAACCCTTAAGTGCCATGAATCTTTAACTCTCTTGAGACGGGTAAATGGTTCCTGGGCCTCTTTCGGCAAAGACAAGGTCGAAATGTTTGCTCAGTATGAAATGCTCTTAGCATTCCAGCCCGGATAGCAGGAGGTCCAGGTTCGATTCCTGGCGAGGACAGATAGTTTTTTATTTTCTGTTCCCTCTCATTAATTATTTCAAATTCAATACTTTTCGATGCTTTTTTCTTTTTTTTTTACGAACTATTGAGTTCGTTAGTNGCACTTCAGGCCCGGATAGCAGGAGGTCCAGGTTCGATTCCTGGCGAGGACAGATAGTTTTTTATTTTCTGTTCCCTCTCATTAATTATTTAAAATTTAAAATTTACGTGGGATAAAAAACCACAACAAAATAAAATATTTTTAGATCTTTTAGATCTGTCCAATGCCACGGAGACTGAGACGCTTCTGGACACGCCAAAACCTATGTCCTTGTCACTCAAGGCAGTAACATCTTCCGAGGTCAAGTATATATTCTCTCATCTGCCTAAGCTCAAAGCACAAGGATCTAATTTAATCCCCGGTTAAATACTCCACAATCTTCTCAAAAATCAATTGCATTACTATTATATATTTTTATAACTTCAAATTCCTTACAAATCTATTTCCTTTGCTGAGGAAACATTTAAAAAAAATATTATTTCTCAAACCCCTATACAAACCATCATCCTACAGTCCAATCAGCCTTCTTTACACACTTTCTAAATTCATCAAAAAATTATGTTAAAACCTTCCATTGAATTCTTGAAAAGTCTTCCTAATGACCAATTTGGCTTCTGATGTAAGCATTACTCTGTGCAGCAGGTGATTTGTGCCGAAACTACAATTCCTCCTCCCTTGATTTCAAAGAGTATCGTCAAAATGTTTTTTTTTTATTTTTTTTTCTCATTCATTCGATTGAGTCTAGCATAATGGTCTTTTGTTTCAGCTCAAGTCAATACTAGGTAATACCTACCTATTCCTTAAGCACTACTTATTCAACTGCTTTTTTAGAATCCGGCGAAGTTTGGGTAAATCTGATTATTACCAAGTAAATGCTAGGGTTCCACAAGGTCAGACCTATCCTATTCATTCTATTAATTGCTGCCATTTCTATTATTGTTAATTTTATTACAAGTTGAAAGAAACCGTTTCTTTAAAATTTCAAATTTATAGTTCTTAATGTAATCTGCTGAATATTAGGATTGTTTCCACAACACAGGGCCTTACTTTGTATTAAAAAAGATACTTAGCGTAACTGTTAATAAGTATATGAAGTAAAAACTCACTAACACAATGATTGACTTATCGCAACACAAAATTTAGTGTTATCTAAAATATATCTTAGAATATCTTAGAATATTCTTAGCTTTCTTCTTTATAAGAGAACAGAAGTGGTAATCACTTCGTGTAATGATACCGTCTATTTATGAGGCGATCTTGTTCAGGAGAATCTAATAATCTCTAATATTTTGAGTCTCATTTTAAGAATAAAAGTTTTTTTTTTTTCACTTAAATTTTTTCATTTTGATTGATTCTCAGGGTCCAGGAAACGGACGGCTCTTTCTTTGAGAGCTACACGGCTGTATCCTGGAAGCTCGAGAACCGGCGTCTAAAGGCAATGCAGGAGTCCGGTGGAGATTGTCCGCCCCCCACTCCAGAGACCATTGGCATTCGACCTCCAGGACCCAATCACCTTCACCCCAAAGAGGTAGGTCAGAAAGAATAATCCTGTTCACGTAGGCTTCCACAGTCATCAGATGTATGTAAACTTTTTTCCGGGTTGGACCGTGTAAAGTTTTTGATGGTTGCCGAGCTTTCGCACATCCTGTGATGGCTTCTTCAGGGCTGAATAGAGAATGCAAATTTGCTCGGCAACCATCAAAAACTTTACACGGTCCAACCCGGAAAAAACTTTACATACAAGAATAATCCTATTTTTTCTGAATAAGGTCGTCTTGCCTTAAACACAGTAAATTATTAAATAAATTATATGTGTAAAGCATATAGTTATTAGTATATTAAACTATACTCCAATATAGGCAAAGTAACATAACCAATATACACTATAAAAATAGATTAAAGAAAAAATATTACTTGAAATTTAAGTTATTTTTAAGATATGATTTAATGTGGTAGTTTTGGAATAAACAGTAACTGAAATTAGCAATTATTCGTGTCTCATATGTGATTGAACGGAATAGCAGAATGAGACCAAACTTTTGCAATAATAATTTCATATGAGAAATTTGTAGGTCGAAAGGAAAGGAGTTACAAAAGATTCAGAGATTTGTCTCGTTTATTTAGCTATCTGCTCGGTAGAGCGCATTGTCAGGATAAACACCAATCCCTTTATTCTTGAAGTCAACTTACTAACCGCCGTACACTTAATATTCGTAGTTAGAAAACGGGGGGAACGAAAAGGAATTCTCAGATGAAACGAAAGGATAGCTGCTAGATTCAGACAGAGCGGAAGAGTTCAAAGGCTTGGCGGGAAGAAATGATTCATAATTAATATTTTGTTCTGATCTACATTTTTATAGCAAACACATTAAAATTCTGTCTTCCTCTTATTATTTTTTAAAACGCAAGTTTGTAAAGTAAAATTATTTTGTTCGAATTTCATTTTAATAAAATTTGTATTAAGTTTATTATTTTTTAAATCTCTTTATGTGTGATTTAACTCCTAACAGTAGTAGAAACAATAACTCAAGTAAAGCCACATATTGCCTAACGGTCATTAACCTCACTCGAAGTCAAATAAGCTTTATCAAGAATAATGAAGTAAAATTGATTGAAATAATTGAAAATTAATTATTAAATTAATATTAAAATAATTGTATAACTGCGTGTTTCTTATGGTTATAAGAGAGGAATCCAAATAAATTACATTGTATCGAATTATTCGTTGACTAGCGGACCCGGCATACTTCGTTTTGCCAAAATTATTTTAGGGCGTTGTTGGCCCTAAGCAAANAGTATTTATATATATATATATAAGGGCGTTCTTGGCCCTAAGCAAACATTATTATTACTACACGATTTAAATAGAGCTTTTACCGAAATTTACGGCCTTCAAATAAAAATTCATGGAATACCTTTCATAAAGTTTTTTTCACAGAATAATTTACATATATGGTGTAGATATGGGCTCAATCAAAAAAGAAACACATGTATTTAGGGCAAATTGGAAATTATATTTATTTATTACTTCATCTTAAGACCAGCGGATAGAAAATGGTTTTGTTTTTTTATTTGGTGTAAAAACGTTCAATTTTTTTGGCGTGCTAACTTGGGAGCAAGCCACATAAACTGGCCGTGTGAAAAACATGAATTTTCCAAAATTAAGACAGCAATAGTCAATGATTGGTCTTGTGCTTTTTTGATGGTAATAGCAAAGGAAAGACGCAAAGGGAATTGGAGCCGCTTGAATTGGAATGGCAAATCGCTGGAAATCATCGGAATTTGTGGAATAAGTACGTCTTCGCCTTTGAATCTGCCACCGACGATTGTTGCCCCGATTAAATTTGGTGAACAGTTTTTGATGGTCAATCTGGTTCCGTTGCATAACTTTGGTGCGTTTAAGTTGTGAATAAGAATTACCGGTGATCCAATCTTTAATGTTAATACATTGTTAACAATTATGTTAATTGTTTAAGCGAATTCGTCATGGACCCTCATGCCCAAGAGTAATAATAAAGACTTAATTGGTTACGTCCGTCCTGACGTCGACACATGACAACGGCTTTCAGAAAAAAAAAATAAATAAAAATAAATAAGTATATGTCATTGGTGGTGTAATATGAAAATTTGATTTTGCCATGCCCCTCCGCCCGTAGACCGAAAAACAAAAATCAGACTTCACAGTGTCACCCGCCTGAATATTCTGAGGATTCCCTGGAAATTTCATCAAAATCGGCCCAGACGTTTTAAAGCCCATACGTTACATACATACATCCTATTTTATATATATAGAAGTAGAATTTGTCCATATTCAATATACTTTTCAGAACAAAGGAAAGATACCGTAAAAAAAGGAAATATCATTGTAAAGAACATTAAGGAATATTAAATTAAAAACATTTATGATTGCCGTCCAAGGAGTGCACCTTAGTCCCTATCCTAGAGCCATCTATCTGCCTTTTAGCCTACGGGACGGCGAAGAACAGGCCATTACGTCAAATTCTGTTAAAATGCCAAATACCACAAACCTAATGAAAGAATATTATTGTATAATGAAAAAGATTCACACCTATACAGGTAACATTTAACTTATTTAAAAAATAAAGGTGAGGATATTTCCTTCCCAGCCTGTGGGAAGAGTTTTTGTTTCCTGTTAACTATCATTATATGAATATATAGTCTCAATGATGCCTACACAAGACAAAATAAAATTTAGGTTTGTTTTGGCTTTTTAAAACCTTCCAGAAGTTTTCTAACAAAACTAAAGACTACATTAAAAATACAACAGCTACTGATACTCTCTAAAGCTAAGACTTTTTTTTTTTTAGAACCTTAGTCTTAATGAATACTTAGCCTTTAGCTTTGTATTTAAGAGTTGCAAGCTGAATTTCATTAAGAATAGGCCGTGAAGTCAAAACTAAAGTATCAACTACAGAGCATTGATACGCACACATATTGGCTGGAACTTTTATTAGCTATTCCTTTAGTAGCATCAGTGAAGATTCATTGAATTCGGAATTGAACGTCAAAGGTTTTGGCTTGGTTAGACCGCCATTTTTTTTGAAACAATGCAGTATTATATTGAACATTCGGAAAAGAGTGAATAAGCAACAACCTTCATCTAGTTAGTACGGACACCGTAAAGGTTATACTCGTGGGTCGGTCGTAAAACCCAGAGAGAGTTTCACTCTCCTCCCAGCTAACCGAGGGCCGTATTTCATGCTAGTCGATCTCATTACCTTAGACCCTTCCTGGGACACAGCATATTTCTCTCATGTACCTCATAAAATGTCATCCGAGCTCTGCTATTGATCCATTTTAATGTGCTTTCAAATCCCAGACAGCAGGTGGACCACTTTTAATTATGAATACTGTAATATATCCCCACCCCCCTTTATTGTTAAGGAGCTCCTTGTTTTCATTTCCATATTTACCAGCCGTTTTGTAACTACAGTAATTATTCTGTATGGTAGTTCTAATAAGTATATAATATAAAGGGTTATTACCACCATTGAATATATGTAATGAATATATCTATAGAAATCCGTCTTCTTAGGCTTTCTTCCGCGTCCTAATGGCGAGAGGTTTCTGCAAGAGTCTGCCATCTTTGGGCCCTACGTAGACTAGTTCACTCTCTAAGACACTTTCTGACGTTCAACATTTAGTTTTCTTGTAATATGTCCAATATTACAGACCGCGGTTTTTTATCAGTTATGTTTGTCAGTTAGAGGATCATAACCGATTTATTTATTATCCCTCGTTGACCTGTGATCAAATGTTATGGATCATGTGATTGTAATTATATATGTATGTATAAATTAAAATGCATACATTATAAAGGTTATTCTGTTCATGGTTATTTTTCTGATATTGTCAGTGTGTGTGAGTGTGTCCTTTGCTCGTTTTGTTTAATTTTCATTATTACATTTCGATATTAAATCTGCATATTAAATATTTTAGTGGACGACCGTTTCTTCTAACATACATACACATTGTTAGATAATTGCAAAATGGAATGTATGAGAAGCTTATGGACAGAGAATGGTGATGTAAGCACTATTTCAGGAATATTTACATACAGAAAACTAAATACTTCTCTTCTGCGTATCCCGGCGTTGGGGAGCTTTGTAGAGTTGTTCGTATAATATCTCCCCTTTCCCACTCCTACTTTCTAAAGCTTTTGTTTAAATATACGCTGTGGATTGTGTACTTGTTAGGTAATGGTTGACTACACCGTTGCAAATACGGTTTATACGTAGACCCATGAACAATGTATTTATTAGATAATTAATAAATATAGTGATGTAATGTAATTGATTAATTAATTCCATAAATGAATAGAATTAATTTACTGTGAATTTATTTATAGCAGCGATATGGGCAAGAAACAACTGTAATACAAATAAATAATGACGAATGAGACATAATCGAATAATTTTAGGAGTTTATCCCCATGGTAATCGAGGACTTTACGTTAAGAACATGTTTCCAATCTTTAAAAAAAATCTTTGTCCATGGTTGAGAAACTAAATGATTTTTTTTTATTTAGGAGATACCATGTATGATAATTAAAATGTATATAAAATGTTTGCACCTTCGTTTGAATACCCATCCGACATAGAGTAGTCCTTATGGACTTTCTTCCTATCGAACTTTTTAGCTCTCCAAATCGAATGATTTGTTTACTTACATTTATTATGACCTATCTTATGATGATAATGTACTGTGAAAATCTGCCAACTTTACAGAACTACAACTTTTAAAGTTACATTTGCAATAATTGATATATGTATATTTTTTTGTATTGAGTATGCGTTTGAAATCCGCTTGAACAAATAGCAGCAGGGATGATAGAAATGGACAAAAGGATTAATTAATCGTGCGAGAGCTCTCAAAGGATTCTTAAAAATTCTTCATTTATTCCAGAGTCCAATATATTTTTTGTTCATGCTTCATTATCCTATGAAAGCTAATGAAGACTGTAAATGGTACTGTAGCTTCGTTAAGTCTGAGCAAAAGAGACTGGGGATTGTAAATAATCTTCTAAGCCGCGAAGGGCTGATCTGCCTGGGATAGAGTCCATTGAAAAGAATTACTTTGCAAGGGATCAGTCTTTCATGTCCTTTACAGGTCTTTATACTTCACAATAGGTAATATTGACAAAAGAAAGACAAATTGTTAAAGAGGTTTGAAGGACTTTGCACAGAATAAAGTAGCATTTACTTTGAGGAAGAAAAGGAAGTTCTTATTAAATAATGTAAATTATTTCGAGCCACATTACAAAATGAAATATCTATTTTTATTCCAAAGCTATGATTACTGAATGTGTGTGTGTGAGTGTATTTACTTATATATTTTGAATTAAAACAATTTTTTTTTTTATTTATATAACTTTCTCTGCAAAATTTTTTTTATTAATTACTGTTTTTGTTGTGGTATTTAATCCCACATAAATTTTAAACAATAAATGCAAGTGAAAAGAATAAAAAATCTATCTGTCTCAACCAGGGCACGAACCTGGATCTCCTGCTTTCCGGGCAATGGCGTTATCCACTTACGCCACCGGGAGAAGAAGATAAGTTATTAAATTCCCCGCACTATTACCGGGAGTCTAAACCTCTGAGTCAGACGAATGCATCGTCTTACGCTCTAAGGAGCTGACATTCTCAAGCTATTTATTCGTCTCTCGTTATTTGCTTTATATTAATTTTTATAAATACTGTTTTTGTTGAGGTATTTAGTCCCACATAAATTTTAAACAATAAATGCAAGGGAATAGAATAAAATATCTATCCTTCTCAGCCAGGGCCCTGGCTGAGACAGATAGATTTTTTATTCTATGGTATTCCCTTGCATTTACTGTTTAAAAAACTTTTAATTTTGGGCATCACGTTGAGTTGATTAAATGAATGAAATGACACAATAGCATTTGCGATATAACAGAATAAAAGGGTGATGATTTTGGCGGCATATTGTGTTGTATTGGCTTCAAGCTAGTGAAAGCTGGCGAGTACTTTTTCCACCTGTTGCCCTCTGTTCTTTCTTTTGCGAAAATATCCTGAAACTCTCTTCCACAACCCCCCCTGGCCCTTCTTTCAGACCAGATTCCTTTAGGAGAAGGACATTTTTGAATAAATCAAAGGGCATTCCTCGCTTTTAGCGGGCTTTAGTCGCCTCCTGTCTGGAAAGCTTTATAAGAAAAAAGAGACTTGCTTTTAGTGTAAAAAGGTTGTATTTATCGCCCTTAATTTATGTATGGAAAATATATTTCTTTAGAACGCTGGAAGACAGTTTAGGTATAAAAGGCCACCTTTAAAAAAAACACCTTTTAATAATTTCAATACAAGTTCGCGAAGGGGCTGGGAGCACGTGTGGGACTTTCTTGTAGCTTATGTATGTTTGTCTTACTCTAGGCAGGAGTTCCCATAAAATGTATAAGCGAGGGGCCAGGCAAGCTCATGAGACCCTGGCGCTGCGGGGTCTAATCTCGCTCTAGGAAAGTCCTTGTATCGATTTTATTTAATCTGTCTGGATGTTTAGAATGGGATGCCAATCTGTAAATAGCTACTCCCCCAGTAACCCTAAGTGGTTGAAAAAGAAGATAACACTCATTAATAAATAATAAATAAAATAAATAATCACTAATAATAGAATAACTCATTAATATATATAAATATATGATCAAAT
>KZ807740.1:174055-187576 GCA_000696205.2 Oncopeltus fasciatus | reverse complement strand
TCCACACTTTTTGTTTCCACCTTGGCATATTATGAACTTTTTTTTTTTTTTTTTCCAAATAAGCACTCAACGACTTGGTTATCAGCGCCTATGATTCTCAATATTAGTTCCTAGTACGTAGGGAAGGCGAAACAATAAAGACGGCGGACCCCCCACGCGATCCCCCAAGCCCGCCACGGAGCACTGCAGGAACCAGGCTTGCCCCTAGACATTCCGGTCCGACTAAATTCTGGCTGCCATACCTGGGGGTGAGGATGTGCACGGTTGGACCAGGCCGTCCACATCCTCCAGGTCGGCCTCCGAGTCTCCATAGCGCCAATTTGCGGCCCCACAACGGACCCAGCGACATCACACGGGGGGGTATAAAACTAATTTAGATATGTTTGACAGCATATATGTGTATATAATGAGTGTCCTAGATAATAAAAGATGGCCTCACATGAAAAAATTTCTTAGTTGTTAAGAAAATGGCCCCGCATGGACAGATGTGGGCAAATAATAAAATAAAAAAAACATTTAAATAGCAATGTTAATAAAGAAGATAAAAAATTACTAAGAAACTGATAACAGAAATTTGAGTTAGCTACAATATTTGAGTTGCGATAGGAATTGAACTAAGAGTTAAATAGAAAAACGCACTTGACCGCTTATCATTTTTTTTAAGCTCTTTCAAAAAATGTCATAAAAGTGATAGTTCAAGTGGAAAATCTTGGAGAGCCAGTTTCTGAACAGTTTTATACGCTTTCAGAGGGATTTCGAATTCATCTGCGACACCCTGTGTATATATACATAAACGCATATAGTGTAGAATTAGCGGTTGAGGTTATTCCCGTATCACGGGGATATTTTATCGGCAATAAACAACATAAATAAATCTCATCTAGTGGTGTATTTTGTCACTTGTTTTATTAGGCATATGACATTGCTCCATTGATTTGATAAGTGTGATGGGAGGCGACAGGTGTAAGGAGGACTGTTCGAGAGGAAATGGAGCCTGACTCTCCACAGACCTGATCAAATAATCCCTCCACAATAGGTCGCAATCCTTCGGGATTCAACCCCCCCCCCCCCCCCATCACAACATATAGGGAAACTTTTTACAAGTATTTTTTTAGCAGATTTCTGTAGGGAAATCAAGCTAATCACCTTGCCGTACCATGTTGCTATGAAATATTTCAAAGGACCTGCCCGATCATACAGGAGAGAGATGAAAAAATTTGATCCATTAAAATCGTTTTGTGTGTGTGCGCGCGAGTTAGCGTCCCTTCATCTTCAGACCTACTAGACTAATGCATTGTTAATTATTGGAAAAAACACTTAATAAACGACTTCTTACTTACATTCAAAACGCACTTCCGGATCATCATTTGGGCATTCGACATCACCACTCAACGATACAACTACACAGAGTTTCAAACCAAAATTCCACTGCTCTGGAGCGAAAGCTCTACACTAGTGCGGTATTCCTGGATGTATATTAATCGTTAGACCGAGTTAGGCATCCTAAACATTTGTATAAATTCAAGTAACTAATACTAAGCTGATTATTTCTGATTATTCTATCCTTTCTGGGGATAATTCCTTTGTCGTAAGAGTTGGTTCTGCGCAATCGAGGGCTGCCCTCGTTGGAGTGCCTCAGGGTTCAATATCGGCACCGCTTCTATACATACTTTATACCCATGTCATACGAACAGATCCTCTCACACTTCAGCAGAGACATATCTATAACAGCATAACACACATCTCACGAACAAGCATCACCTATTCTACAAGAACATCTACACAGATCATGGGAGTGGACTGCCATATGGAAGATACAGCTGAACCACATAAACTTACAACATATCACATTCACACTCAGGAAACAAACATGCCCACCAATCCACATTAGCAATCAACAGATTCCACAAGTCACTACAGTTGTAGTGAATCCAGGTTCGACTCTTGACAGGCAGCTTACATGGGGCCCCCCACACACAACACTAAGTGTTGGCGCACACAACACAACAGGAAAGTGTCAAGACGAGATTTATCCTTTTGAATAAAAGTCCTTTTCGGTTGATCAAAACAGGATAACGTCAGACAATTTCGCGTATAATCTTTCCAGTTGTTCGCAGTAGATTTCAGACTTCATCTAGCATCTATCAGGAACAAATCCAAGATGAATAACGTCTTCATAATTCCCCCCCCCCCCCAAAAGCAATGTATGGATTCCCCCACCAAATTCCCCCCTTGCTGCAACCAGTAGTTTTAGTACCAAGAAGTCTGACCGCGATTTGGCCATTGCCTACAGGTATAGGATTTCGTCAGTAAACTACTTTTCATCACAGGTGACAACTTCCCGATAGAATCTCCTATCCTATATATTTTCAATAAAATTTTACAAATTTCTATCCTCTTAGCTGATTGTTATGGAGTAAATTCGTGAGGGACCTGTGTACTGCTCTTTTTCATTTTCTCCGTATAGAGTAGATGGCTTCAAACAGTATCTTTCATCATACTTCACTCCCTATCAAGTTCGTGAATATTTGTGGACGGATTTGTTTCAACAGCTTCCTGCAGAACCACATCAATGTCCATATTGGTTGAGCCCTTCTTTTTTTCTAACGTCAGTTAAATCTCTCGTTCAGGGATGATTGAAAAAAAAAAAAAAATTTCCAAAACAAATGTATATTATAACATTACAACTGACTTACAATGACTAACTTGAACTAACCAAGGCTAGGACAGCCTTTTAACACTACGCTAGACTGACTCTCGGCTAAGACTAAGGGTGAGAGGCTTATATCTTGGTTCTTATCATCCACGTATCTTTATGACTTATGAGTCGTAGTTGGTAATAGATGGCTATTACCACAATGCATGGGCATTCTGGGGGTTGAATGTCTGAAACTGTCGCAACTCCTCTGATAACTGCTTCAAACCAACGCCCTATCTATCTTGCCAATGCACTATGTATTCCATAGTGCGTTGGTAAAAAAAATCTTTCTCTTCATATATAATAAGTTCACAAGTTGGGCAAGGCGTGATTTACTGGCCTAGTCAAAGTTAATGTAAAAAAAAAAAANCCGTTTCCATAACGAAATGCTAAGTTCGTTAATGGCTATAATCAGACCATTATTATCCGTTAATTAGTGTTAAAAGACCATTATATATATATACATATTTGACCATGATCCCCAATAACAGTTTCTCTCTCCCTCTCTCTATCCCTTCCTCTCTTTTTAACTTACTTTATAATTGCTTAATAACTTAATAGTTATTTTTAGAAATGGATAGATCATCAAATACTTTTTATATAATTTTTTATATTACACTATCAGAATTGGAACCTTAAATTCTGATCTATACCAACGATATTAAATGGTTATGTATTCCAACGATGTTAAATGGTTTACGTTTCGAAGGAACAATTTTTCATTGAAATGTAAACTGTAAAGTTAAAAATATATAGTCAGCTCCAAGGTGTATTTTTGATGTTATATATAAAAATTATAACGATATAGGAGTATGAAACTCAAAAGCAATGAATGCTGTTTTAGTTTAGTTTTTTATAGGAAATGTTTGTTCGAAGAAAAAAATAGAGTTTAGACAATTATTTTTAAGCCTTATATTTTGTATTTAAAATTATAAGTTAATAGGTTTGTATATAAATAATACCTATCAAATAAATGATATTAAAATTATAATTTTATAATTACTTTCCTAACAAGGAACTCATTAACGGGTCTCCCCAATTTGGAGGAAGAAAAATTCCTTGGAGTTTACAAGCGAAGCCCTCGGGTTGGGGGGTGGAGGGTTGAGCAACATAAGGTTGTGGGGGTGGGAAGGGCTGGATGAAGATCTGCCCCGGGCGGAGGGGGAACTGAGTCTATTGTTGGGTTTTTTAGGGTTGGCAGACCTGTTCCCTACAGCAAAGGGCTCGCTTCCTTCCTGCGACTTCCTACCTTGCTTCCCTCCACTGCCTTTCTTCAGACTTCGGGGGAGCCAGCAGTAAAACTACGTCCTTCTGCTTGTCCCCTATAAGAATACATCAATTCGGAAATGGGACTATCATCATATTACAATTATTGTATTTTTTTTCAGTACTTTCTTGCGCCATGATAATTTTACAAGCATTCATTAGATGTTTACTCTAAGATGATTTTTGTTGGGGTTCGGTCAAGGTAGATCCAAAAAACACAAATTTAAAAAATGTATTTTTTAATAAAGGATTATCTTCCAAGAAATAAAATGTCATGAGAATGTAATAATAATTGAAATTAGTATAATAGAGAATTATAATATAAGATATATATACTAGATATCAAGAGTATGAATGTAGAAAGCTATGTAAGACAATTAAAGTTTATGAAAAACAATTTGAAAAAGAACCAATTTGAAAAAACATGCAAACAAACTTATTGACAAGAAAAAAATTGAAATATCATTAAAGCAGTAATTTGCCACACCTACCTATCATGAAGATGAGGGAGGACGTCCTGTCCCTAAGTTCACATTTCCATGACTGAACTATATAAATTTTACTTTTTCACAGAGCGAAAAAGTAAAAGGAGTGGGGGTAGCAGGTACAAGGCGGAAGGTGTAAATGGAAAGCGGCCTGTTACAAGAGAGGGCATTAAAATATTAGATGTTTACTTTCTTTATTCTTCTACTATTGGGAAACTTATTAATATAAATTTATATTCCATATTTTAGAATTGAGATTTACACTCTCATTGATTTGAAAAATTCAAAGATAATTTATTATCAGATAGTAAGCGATCTTGATGCGATCCAAATAGTGAAATTCACTTCTCAAAACCTCTATCATCCTATACGTCCTCTTTTTTTTTTCTTTCTTTTGACCAGAATATTATTTACGTATATTCGGTTTTTTATTTATTTATGATGCTTCTATAGTATTGTTATGACATTATTTAAATGGTCATTTGCTCTATAGAGATTTGTTCCTATTCATTGTTAGTAATTCCTAAGGTTTCGAGCCTCCCATATATACTAGCAATTTTGCTAACCAGATATGAAATGAATGGGTAAGTCCTTCATACTCCCAGATATGCACTTAAGAGAGCATATTCTTTTGATACAGGACATTAATTCGGAAAGTGAATATCACAGAATGAAACATCCCTTCTACCCATAAGTCTTACACGAAGATTCTGTCAGTAGCATCTATAACTGAAACCAGAACATTATAGAACAAGAATACAATAATAATTATTATTAATACCATTAATATTTTATTGTTAGCTATTATTTTAATGATTAGCTTTATTAATGCATTATAATAAGTTTATAAAATAAGGACAATATCTATATTTGTTAAAAGATCACATTACTATCATACTAGCCTTGACCACTCTGATGTAGAGGGTAGGTTACATTTGTTAATTTATGTATTGATGTGTAGCTTAGATGTAATAATGCTTAGATGTAACTATTAATTTTTTCTTTAAAAGATCACATTACTATCATACTAGCCTTGACCACTCTGATGTAGAGGGTAGGTTACATTTGTTAATTTATGTATTGATGTGTAGCTTAGATGTAATAATGCTTAGATGTAACTATTAATTTTTTCTTGGTTAGTCAATTAAAATCCAAAATATATAACAAAAAATTGCTTTGATTACTTATATATGATGAAGATTTTATGTCACAAAATAGATTATTGATTATAATTACTAATCACATAAAAAACTGTGAAAAATTTTTTTTTGTGTATATTATAATAAATATGCAGTTCTGAAGAAGGGGAAATATATTCTCGAAATATTGACCTAGACTAAGTAATTTGACAAAATTATTTGGCCAAGAACCGTTTCCATAACGAAATGCTAAGTTCGTTAATGGCTATAATCAGACCATTATTATCCGTTAATTAGTGTTAAAAGACCATTATTTAATTTCACAATGTCAGGAAAAAAATTTTTTTTTCCTCATTTGGAAATTGGCTTAAACGCATTTTTTCTTCATTGATTTTTGATATTTTCGAAAAGATCTTGTAAAAGCAGTTTAAGGATCAAGATGGAATGATAGGTTAGCCTTGTCGTCTCCCAATAAAATGTCAGCAGTGTATAGAATGAAAAATGAAGATATTTTAAAATTTAAATTCGAGTGTTGGACGAGCCTTCCAACTTTCAAAATGTCTTATGTCTAATTATCTATCTTACTAAAGCATGCAATATTTGCCTAGCATCTCTTTTATTCCTTTCTTTAAATTATTATAAAATCGAAAATTATTAGTGGGGTTTACGTGACATGGAAAGTTAAAAGTAAAAATATGTATTATCTTTGACTCTGGTGAATTTGTTTAGTTTATGCAGTTCTTACGTGACGGGTTAATTTGTACTGATTAAATATGAACTGTAGTTATAATGTCCATCTATATTGCCCTAGAAGCTCATACCTTATAGGCTAACTGCCTATCCTACAACAAGTTGTGGTGTGTAAAAGCCATCAGCGTTTTCTTTCTACACGATTTTCACTTACGACACACTCTTGTCCGCGTCTACTAAAAAGAGCTGTTGGAACTTGTGCGAGATGGGGGGAAACGGATCAGAGCTCTGGTAGATACAGGAGGGGGTTGTTTGAAGAATGCGGGGAGCAGGGGCCCCAGATATGCGAGGGAGCACACAGAATGCCCTTGGATTCCAGGGGTAGGCTTAGCTTAAGTGGAATCTGAACCTCCTCGCTTTTCCAGCTGGAGCAGGCCGCTTCCCCCGTTCAACACAATCAGAAATGGAAGTATGGAGAGGGACTGAACACTTAAAGATGGCTACTCAGTTTCACTTGGTGTTCTCCACCAGTCTTTAGTTCATTCTTTAGGGTTATATTGTACAAGTTTTTAGGAGGTCAATCGATAAAAGTAATAAGTAATTAAATACAAGAATGGAGAGCTTTATTAGACAGTATTATATAAATTAAGGTCTAAATTTGTTATATAGTCGCTTAGGGATGTATATTGATACAAATAATTCGTTCAGAATCGTTGTCTATGGTATAAGCCAATCAGTCAGTCATATGTCTACTTGCATGAATTGAATTTTTTGCAGTCGTGTAAAATCCGTAATATTCTATTATGCACATTTTGTAATAATATTATATAGTTAGTCATTCCTGTATTTTAGTCACTTATCAAAACTCTTCATTTCTTACACATTTCCCCGAAAAGGTCCTTTAGAAATTAATAACAAGTTTCATTAAAATCGTAGGAGCCCTTTTTATGCTTAATTTTACTTTATTTTATTTAAAAAAAAAAATTTTTTTTAAATTCTTTATGAAAAGAAACGGAATTTATTAAGCGGAAAAGTTAAGGCAACGGAAAGGATGTGAGAAAAGTATTGAATGTTTTCTTGTATTATTAAAAGATTTCGCTTTTAGCAAGATATTAAGATTGTTCTCAGAAATCCTGCACTGCATCCTGTGATATTGCAGGGTAAAACCGAATTATGCTTACAAGTAAATGAGTCATGATACGACTTCCTGCTTCCAGCTTAATATTAACCATAGAACAAAATCCAGCAAAAAGCCAATATGTTCATAAAAATATGGAAAATACGAACACTTTTTTTCATCGACCTATCCCAAAGACACAATGTCTTCGGAATGATAAAAGGTTTATAGAAGAACATTTATGGCGCAATCTGTCTTTTTTTTAATTAATTTTTTTTAACAGCAACTACAACAGAAACGCTACCCTAAAATCATAATTATTTTTATTCTTTTAGTAGCTTGTTCGAAATTTGGGGTATGAAACTGATTCACAAAGAAAATGATTTAAATTTGAAGAGTACTGTAAATTAAATTACTAACTTTAAAAATTATATAATATTAAATTTAAATAACAACTTAACTGTTATAAGTTGAATTTTCCATAACATACTTCTAACATACAAGCTTAGTTAAGAATTTTATTTCACAACTACGTTGTGCCGCAATATTTTCATATAATTTATTTAAAAATATTAACCTTTATATAATATAATTAACGGGTTAATTATTATGTTTTTGAAAATAACAATACATATAACAATACAAAAAAATCCCTCAAAAAAAAGTTATATAAATAAATTGTAGGCATGACTGACTAACTTCCGTCCCTCGAGTAGCTCTTGCAAATAACAAAATAAATATAATTTTTTATGTTAAAAACTAAGGTTATTTGTAATTATAATAAATAATATAACTAACATACATGAAGAATTATAAAATATAATGTTATGATCGACTGATTAAAAATGGAAGTCAATTTATTATAATCAATAATTATATTACTTAGAGATGACAATTAAACCTATTGTTTTTACTGATTAATATATAAATAAATAGAAAAGATAAATTACTTACAGCTAATTAGCAAATACATACAAATGAATTAAATGTGTTTATTTACAATGAGGCCTTAGAACAACTAGCTAAATTGTCTGCACTTACTAATCACTCTCAGTTAACATTTCACTGTCACGGGCCCGACGCTCTAAGAGACGCAATGTGACAGGGCTGAGACATCTATTCTCTTTATTCGCCTGAAGATATGTTTGTTTATAAGCTTGAGCCTCTATATTTGCTGAATGGAGAGAGATTCTCTTACTGAAACATCAAGCAAGGCCCAATCTAGTTCAGTTTAGGTCCACTGGAGTCGACATTCAAGATTAATGGATCTCTGGAAAATTTCCTTAGACTAGTAGACTGCTTAGTACATTTATTAATGTCTAGCGTATTATAGGATAAATAGGTATTATTTAAATCCGTCTCATGCCCATTCTTAGTTCACACATTTCAAAATTTAATTTGACATGTAGCTGGTAAATTCGATACGAAAGACAAAGTTCCTTACTAAGCAAAATCGGGCGAATAGGATCGAGGGATAATTTGAAAGGCCATGTGCGAATAAAAAGCGTTTCTCTTTAGAGTGCTGAAATTATTTACGTACTTTTCATATGCTAATATTCAGTTTTGAGAAATAAAATTTAACGCAGGTATGTTCATTCATAAAAGATATATTTTAGATCCGACCAAACGAAATTGAACAATTGAGAGTGGAGAGGGGAAGTTACAAGAAATGTAAATTTCAATTTTATGAAGTTGGAATTTGAGTTTTGTAAAATAAATTTGGTATACAGCTTTTCTATGTGAAATGAAAGGCAAGTTTGTTATTGCGCGATACTCGACATAGGGGAGTGAGGATTACTTAAAATTTTAATTGGGCGTGAAAATGTTTTTTGCTTTTAAGCAGCTAAACTGAAACCAGATTTGGTGATTGATGAATATTCTATGAGTTTAAGGAATTTTGTATGAAAGAAAGTTTATATGCAAATACTCGTCTGATACAATACTGAGTATTCCGCTTTGTTTGCGCAACTCCTGCGTGACGGACATTTAATTAATTTTATTCAAAATAAACCATTTAATGAACCTGAAAAAACCCTCATAAAACATCCCTCTTTTCCAATCTGTGTTGGTGTTATTTAAATCCCTCAGAAACAAATATTGATGAAATTAGAGATTTACTTTATATTTGTCCTGGCCTGGTGCCTACTGTTATATGTGCCGGTTTCAAATACGGTAAGAGGAACAAATTAAAAGGTATAAATTAAATGCAAATTTAAATGGGCTCACCTATTTGTATATAAATAGAATTCAGATGGGACGATATTTCTGTAATTTTGTCAAGCATATTATTTGTATTTTCACTTTTCGTATTTGTTGTACCTTCATCTAAATGTATATGCTCATGTGTTGGACACATATCTAATCTAGTCTAGTAGCAATTATGTAAAAAGGAGTTGCATAAATTTACTTGTGTGTAATAAGTAATTTTAATTTAGTTTCACTACTCAGTCACACTTACAGGTTCTGAGTGTCTCTTCATTAATAAACCAGAAATAATTTAAAAGTTTCAATAAACCCTTATATATATATATATATTAATGAAAATAACACTAAAAATAATTATATAATTTTAATAGAGTAACATGCTCACTGATAAATTAAAACACAGAAAAACACAGTTAAGCTGAAAAACAGCCAAACGTAAAATACCGATTATTGGTAAATGATTACGAACGGTAGATCGCTTACTTAGAAAACCTAGGACAATCACCTCTCCAAGACACTTCTCTGACTTGACGTAGCCATGGAGGCGGAAGAATCCAATTTTAATTTGTAAGTACTGTTTTATACAAAATTTTATATTAAGCTCCTGAAGAGGCGAAACACGTAAAGTAAAATAAAGTTTTAAATACAATAATAGTGCTTTTATAATGTATGGCCATTTACCTGTACTGAAACGCTCTTAGAACAAGAGTGCTTTAACTAATATTAAAGTATACAGTATGTAGTAATAATGAGAATCCTCTCACACCTCTACAAGCAGGCTGACATGCATGGATACTTTCGCTGCGTCCATGTGCTCGGCGACCTTGAATATACCTCGGCACTGATTAGAAGAAAATATTTCCATACTGACAGCTAATCTTCCTAATTTCAATAGTCACGCAGGAACTGCTTAATAAGCGAATTCCTTAGCATCCTAAATGATAATTTTCTTTTTCTTTATTATAGCTTATTTCACTGAAATATTTATTTCATTTAAAATATATCATCAATCAATACACAAATTGTTATTCTTTCATTATTCTGAACTAAATAATAATAATATAAAGTCTGCTTCATAGAAAATTAATCTTTATTTTTCCTTGACATTTTATCAAGTATTGTAAAATAAATTTTAAAAAAGCGAATGGGCAAAATCTCATTTTTTTCGTCGCACTTGACATTTCAAGTAATCACCACTCCCATTTGTCCTATGTCGTTCAATAACGAACTTATTCTGCTGTATCTCATTTAATGGGTTCATGCCGAATTTAATTTCAAACTATATACGGCTGAGTATTGATTGACAAACCCATTCACACTATGTATGTATGTATTATTCTTGCTGTAGATTAGTAAATATAGGAGAAAGTATCAAAAACAATTTTTTTCCTAAATATTTTGTCTTCAACAAAACTAAAATAATTATCTCATTTGAAATTTGACATTAATTTTTTTATTCCACTGCTCAACATTCCTCAGTTCGGTATGCATGAAAGTGTTAAGCGATAAAGTAAGTGCAACATGTTAATTACTACTTCATCGGAGGGGTGTTTAATTCATAACTCAGAGAAAATGATATAAAATGAGACTTTATTACAAAAATAGTACAGATGATCGTCGAGTTAAATTGAAGTGTTTTTTATTATAATTGTTTAAGCGGACTAATATAGCCTAAATTAATAATTCATTCAGTCTTAGTGGTGAGCGAGACGGTAACCATGAGCGAGTCTAGCCCCAAGAGCTAGCCTGGCTCCAACTGGCGCAGCCCAGGCGGCACGAGCATCGACGACAGTTGGAAGGTCAGCAGCGATGGCGGCTGGAGCTGCAGCGATGGCGGCTGGTGCAGCAGCGATGGCGGCTGGTGCAGCAGCGATGGCAACTGGGGCAGCCTGAGCAGCAACAACTGGAGCTCCCTGGATGACTGGAGTGCGAACCTCTACTTCGGATACTACAGGCTGTGGGACAGGAACATCAACTGGAACCTGCTGTACACTAACTTCGGGCTCAACACGAGTCACATGTGGAGTAATAGTCTGGACTTGCCTGCCAGCGGCGAGGACGGGTTCCTGAGAAACGGTGTTGAGGGGTGTAGCGAGAGAGCCAAGGTTTGGTTTGGAAATGGAAGTGGAGTAACCAGTTACAACAGGCTGGCTGCCATAGTGGATGTTCTGCTCGAGGGCGTAGCTAGTGGTCTGAATTTGAGCTGGAGTTGCCAGACGAGCAGCAGGTGCAACAGCAATAGCTGGAGCGGCAACACGGAGGGCTGGAGCAGCAGCGATAGCTGGAGCGGCAACATGGAGGGCTGGAGCAGCAAGGTGGAGGCCTGGAGCAGCAGCTAAAGCTGGAGCAGCAAGATGGACGCCTGGAGCGGCAAGACGGATGGCTGGAGAAGCAAGATGGACGGCAGGGGCGGCAGCGAGGTAACTAGTGGCGGCTGGGAGGGAGATGGTAGAGAGTGCTGGACCATGATGGCCCTCACTGGCCAAACCGCTCTTCACCAGAGCGATACAAAACAACACCACCTGCAAAATTGAATTGTTAAATAAGAATGAGCTACATGCTACCTCGATTTTATGTTATAAAAGAAAATTATTTAATAGGCATGTTTCTTGGACCAATAAAAGATATCAAATCATCGGAGTCATCTGACTCAATAAATCACTACTTAACACGGCTAGGAACATTAGAGACTTTGGATAAATCGCTAATATTTCGAGATGTGTTTAGAGAGAGTACAAATCAGAAATTCCCAACGAAAGATCAGTGAAAACTTACCAACTTGTACATATCGAAGTAGGTCTGTGTCGTTTGACTACGGGAATAAAGTCTGACTGCTGGGAGGCGCAGTAAGGCTTTTATAGCAGATTTAGAGGGAGGGGCAGTACGGCCTTGTCTACCAACTTCGCCTTGTCCGGCACCGACCAGGAAACATTTTGGGAGATTGGGGTACGCCACGTTTAGTGATTACCTTCAATGGACAGTTACAAAGGCTTCCACATACGCTCTCTCAAGAAATTTATAAAATTAAAAATAAGCACGTCAGGTGTTAGTTTCGTTTAGCTAGTGTTTTTTTTTTTTTTTTACTTCTTCCCTATAGTTTAGACATCATTCACCTATCTCTCTCAAGAAATATGTTTTTGCAACAGTTAAATTTTTTCATTGTTTGCCATTACATTAATTATTTCAACTGGACTACTCTAATGCTTAATTAAAATAAGTGAAGTAAGAGGAATTGAAAGAAATATTTTTCTAAGATGTTTACTAAATTATTTATGTTCTGAATTCGATATCCTTCCTACACGGAAGACTGGAAGAAATTTCGGATTCATTGATAGTTGAACAGGTAGGATAGAGATTGCAGTGTACACACACACAAAAAAAATCACAAGGAATAAAATCTGGGATCTCTCGCCCTTCTTCGGTGAGGTGTGAAGAGAGACTGTGAGTGAGATCTCTCTCTTTTTTTTCTTTTTTTCTAATTATATTTAGGTAGTCCATAGAAGCTATAGAATCTTCTTAGTATAGCTAAAATTGATTACGTAAAATAATGGAGATTCTAAATGAATTTAGTCACTCTTGGGTATATTTTAAACGTTTGAAGCTTTCCTCTGAAGTCATTTTTAAGACCATTCCTATACATTAATGCCTAATTTTTCTGTTACCATGATATATGATGTTGTTGATGATATATGCACGTGATCTGTTCCTACTAGGCACACGAAATAGGATTATTTTTTCTATAAATTTATTTTCCTATTTCTCCTGATCCTAATTGACTTTGTTCTCCAAACTTATTAAACGATTATGTTATGAAAGTTATTTGGTCGTTGGACCTAATATTCTAGTGAGAGATAGATAAAGAATTGATTCTGTGTTAATTAACCCTAACCAAAATAAATTTATAATATATTTATTTTAAAT
>KZ807740.1:115123-148742 GCA_000696205.2 Oncopeltus fasciatus | reverse complement strand
TTTTCTGATTCTTTGAAGTTTTCTAAGAAAATATATACCTTTGAAAACTTTTTCTGACCAGTAGAACCGGAGATATGAATTTTTAAACATAAAATAACTGGCGGGCCTAATCTAAAAAAACCCAAATTATGTAAAATAAAATGGGTTTTAAAAGGTAGATACGGGGAGAGCGAGAAGGAGGGAGGAAGAAGGAGAGAGTGGGGAGGGGTGATCAACCAATGAGAACCCATGCTGTAAGTGCGGAGTGGTTGAGACTCTTAAAACTATTTAATTTCCCAAATTATATGGTAATAAATTTGACTATGGCAGGGAAACTCTCTGGCCACCACAAAGCTTATAAATTCGGAGGAAAGTTTAACACTTTCATATAGTACCACGAAGGTCATCAAGAGCAAGAAGCAACTCTCTATGAAAACTACAAAGATAAGTTTTCATAAACAAAAAATATTAAATAGGATATGATAAATTTCGAAACCGAATTTGATTAGAAACATAAATTTTTCCCAACCAGCGAAATTCCTATGTTAAAGGTGAAGAAGCCTGGAGAAGAGACTCAGATACATGTTACATTCCAGATAGATAGCTATAGCTTTTTCATCCCTTATTCTTTCAAGGGCAGATTGCCCTGTTTTCACTTTTATTATTCCCCTCACATGTATTTCTCGGCTCTCAAATCCTTTCCCAGATATTGGCATCTTGGGAGAAAAGCCCTGAGGTTATATCCCCAAATCTTATTGGAATAAATACTGAAAGGCCCCTTTTACATAACATTCTATTATTTTTGGTAGAAATATACGTGCGAGGACAAAAAAAGAAAATCATTAAACTATTAAAGAATTATTCCAAGAAAATAATTACAGAAAATAAAACTATTCAAAGAATAATATTTTGAAAATCAGGATCTAAACAGCTCCAATTATATAACTAATGCGAGTAAATGTGGCTATCATAAATACTAGGTCAATAATTACAAAAGAAAACAGGGCATTAAAAAAGCATATTTATTAATTTTTAATATTTATATAACATTCCATATAAATTCTCCGATTATGTTTTTTTTTTTTTTATAGGCGGCAGTTTCTGATTTGGAGAAAAAAAAATTAGGTTTAGATTCCAACTGTCCCGATAACGTCCAATTTAATATGATATTGATCCATCTAATCTTAGGGAATTAAAATAAATTTCTAAAAGGCAAAAAAAAAAAAAAACCACAAAAAACCTGATTTTCTAGTTCAACTGTTAAAATAAGCGTCCTGGGTTTAAGTCACAAAAGAAAGCAGTGAGCTTCAAGGTTATGCACTTACAATTGTGATGGAGATGTCCAGAGTTCAAGTAAATTGACGTTAGAACCACTTAGCTGATTTTAGAGAACTTTACATTTTAATTGCGCCAGTCCTTCGGAAGTTATTAATGAACATGATGAAACTACTCTGATACTGAGTTACTGGGGGGGGGGGGGGGGGGGGGGGTTAAGCTGAGGAGGGGTCAATTCGGGAGTTACAACTCAAACTGTAAGATTGAGTATGGTTATGGACAGGTTTGAAAATAAAATCCTATCTGGGCATACCTCTGTGTGTATATAATAAGGCGGTTACATATTCATATTTCCTCCCTTAATGGCTCACAGAGCCTGCATTGAACTTAAATAGAAATAAATTTTAAAGGGATAAAATTTCTGGTTTCCAAAGGGTTCTATTTGTATAAAACTTCTTAGGATAAGCATCTTAGGATTTTTACAAAAGCTACGAAACCTAAACTTTTTTTTAAAAGGAGAGTTTTTTGACCGTAGATGTTATTCTTAGATGATTTTAGTTGGGGTTCGGTCAAGGTAGATCCAAGAAAACAAAACTTTTAAAAATGTATTTTTTAATAAAGGATTATCTGCCAACGTTTCGGCTTACATTGCAAGCCATCTTCAAGGCAAACATGAAGATGAGAGAGGACGTCCTGTCCCTAAGTTCACATTTCCATGACTGAGTCTGTTCCATAGGCTGAAATCAGCTAAAATGTTTTATTTGTTTTTATATTTTTTGTCTTAACAACATTGATTTTACCGAATATTTATAATATTCAGCTCGGGCTATGACTTTAAAAAGGAAAATAGAAAATTATTTTTTTATTTTTTTTTTTTACCTAAAGAGTAATTTTTAGTTTTATTTTATTTTAATTCCACGTGTCTTGAAGTAAGTGGGTTAAATTTTTGGGTACACATGGAACGTATCAAGCCATTTATTATCTGTAATGATTTAATTGGTTTTAAGAAGACTTTCATGAATTATCAAGTCATCGAATAGCAGTTAATGCTCCCTCATTAAGTCGATTGTTCATAGAAAATATTTAACATGATATTTTTACAATGTTATCATGTTACTTGGGTTATTTTTAAAAATTTTCCGATCAGACTTAACTAAAAATAAAGATATGGAGGGGAAATGTGATAGAGAAAGACCAAATTTAAGAATCTTGTACATCTTCGTTAATGCTACAGCAAGATTCTTAGTTTATATTAGGTGTTTACGTTGAACCGCTTATGTGGTGGGTTCACATATCGCTCCACTTACCATACATCTAATCTAATCTAACGCGTAATGCACAAAGCTGTCGGTATGTTTGGCTAATGGGGCGAGAGGTATCCACCAGAACGAGATGTCCCGGCAGAAGCAGACTGGTACAGATCGAAGCGTTGCCAGGACAACTGACCTGTTGCTGCCCGGAGCGGGTACTCCGAAACTCACCCCCTGACAGATGTAGGTCACCTCCCTCTCCCCCTCTTCCTGGATTTATGGGCCAACTGTTGGCCAGACGTACGGGTCCATACTCTCGCCGAACCTATTAGGCCTTACCGCAGACATTAGCTGTCTGCCTCACTGTGAATTATCGTCTGCCGGCTTTGCAATCTTAACTAGAACCTTGAAATATATATGTAAATGTATCTTTTGGGGTTATGCAGGTTGAAGTACTTGTTTATTGGCTCAAATGTTCCATGTTTGTGTTTTATAAAAGTTTGAAAATCAATATCTGTCCCTAATTTGGATTAAAATTAATGTGAAATTTGCGTCAATCGATGTCCAATCGGCACTAAGGATCTTTCTGACAAAGCAATATTTTAAGGTCTACTCGAGTACTTGACCGTAGAGATTGTGATTGTAGAGACCTTTTGATAACTCAATACTATGACGAGTACATTACAGTAGTTAATTTTAGTTTAATAAGTAAATTTAAATTTTAAATAGTAGTTATTAAAAATATTCTAATTTAACGAATTTTATATATAATTCTAAATATTTTCATTATATTTCTATTAATTAAACCTAAAAATGGGGCGCCAGGCTAGCTCAGGGGATCCTGACGCCGCGGGTTCAAATCCCGCCCAGGTCAATCTTTTATTTATATAGAAGCTTGTCCTGAGCCATGGGTGTTTAAAATAGGGTGGCAACCTGTAGATAGCCCCTTCCTCCATGACCCTAAGTGGTTGAATGGAAGGCTAACACGAAAAAAAAAAAAAAATACACCTAAAAATATAATTTCGATTGAACAGGTACCGAAACAAAATTCTTTTCTCCTCTCAATGCACTTTTTTATTGATTATAGCTCAGCTTTGAATTGGAGATTCGTTGGCCTTCAGTTAAATCTCTCGTTGTTGGTTTGGTGTAAAAAACTTTATTTTCAGAATATAAAATATATTATAACATGGAATTTATGCTGAGCTTACTATAACTAATTAAACTAAGGCTGAACTCCCTTCTAACCCTACGTCTAGACCGACTTTTGGCTGATACTGGAATGCCCTTCACTAAGGGTGAGAGGCTTATATCTTGGTTCTTATCATCCATGACGTCTCATTATGACTTATGAGTCATAGTTGGTAGTAGCCATCTTTTCTGGGGGTTGAATATCTTTAACTGTCGAGTATTATGCTGGAGAAATTAGTCAGAGTTTTAGCCAGGATTAGAAAAATAAAATACCCCAAAATAATTGGTCAATTAGTTTATATTTGCAAATTTTTCGGCTAAATTTGTAAGTAATCATCAGGAATCATTACTTCTAAAAATTATAGATTGGAATGAAGAGACAGAGATGTGGTATGTTATAAAACAGAAAATGATACTTATTTTAAATATTGTATTTGCTGTGCTATTTAATCCTACTTTAATTTTATACAATAAATGCATGGGAATAGAATAAGAACCGGGATCAGCATGCCCGCCCAGGAAGCAGAAAATTCGGGTTCGAGTCCCGGCTGAGGTAGTAAGATTTTTTATTCTATTCCCATACATTTATTGCAGAAAATGATACTGAATAACACTCATGAAGTCGGCCTAGGGGAGAGGTTTAAATTGAAGACCAGTATTCAACATCTATATTATTAAAATTATTATGGAAATATTAATGGAAGTATTCATAATGTGATACTGAATAACACATCTCTTTCTGTTTACTCCAATTTATAATTTTTAGAAGTGTAATAGTGTGTATTGTATTTTAGCCCTGATTATGACTTACAAGTAAATTCGAAACGTTGGTAATAACAATATAATTGCCCAATTATTTTAGAGTATTTTATTTTTTCTAATTCTGGCCGAAATCCCGAATAAATTCTCCAGCGTTATAGCTCAGCGCTTTCAGCACACATTATCCCATCATCAGAGCTAAGTGCATTGAGAAATGATTTGTTCGCCTTGAAGGTTAGCGTTTTACTCTACTATAGAGTAAAACATAGTCAAAATTCCGATTTAAGTATATATATACATACATATATTCGCTTGTCTATTTAAACAAGAAATAAGTGGTCGAAAATAATAGTTTCACTTTTTGAATACTTCCAATAATATTTCCATAATAATTTTAATAATTTAGATGTTGAATATAGGTGTTCAATTTACACCTCTCCCCTAGGCCGACTTCATGAATTTATAAGAAAGAACTCATGCAAAAATTTAGAGAATATACTTATTATACTAAATTCGGATTTTTATATTTAAAAACATAATTAAATCTTGATGGAAGGTAAAATTTACAATATTCGCCTTCTATCAAGAGAAATAAACCAGAAGGCTATTTTTTAAATATATTTTTAAAATTTAGCGTGCTTTATAGGGTACAAAAATATTTAGACATATATATTTTGAATAGGGCATATTTTGAAATTTTTCCTATGTAGAATGTAGTATGTTTGAAGAGCCGAGTTATAAATATAAAATGAATAAGAAATAAGATAATTTTTTTTAAAGAGAGTAAAGAGACGGAAGGGATCTTTTAAGATAAGGCGAAACAGCTAAAAGTAACGAAAACAAAGAAGCGGGAAATAATAAGAAATATCTGTCTGGAAAGCGGTTGTACGGTTGACCGGCACAGAGAATCATGTAGAGATTTTTGATTCAGCGCAGAACAGATGGGAATTTCGCATCGGGATGAGGGTTGAAATATCATTTTCTTTGATCAGACGAAAATAGGAGATATAAGCGAATGGGAACAGCTGTTACATAAATTAATTGACTCATTCTGTTTTGATGTGTACTCATTAATAAGCGCAAAGCTCCGCCACAAGGGGAATTGAAATTTGGTTTCCCTACACTCGGCAGATAATTAGCCAATTAGTTTGGATTGAGTAATTCTAATTCAAAGCTGTCTAAATCCTTCATATGGTTTATTGAAATATATATATTTTCATTAAAGCATTTAAAGTGAATTAGAAAATTTTTCATCTAATTTATAAAATTGAAAGAGCTAATGTAGGAACTGTGACATAAGTGAAATATTTTTGGATTTGAAATGGTTTCCTTTATTTCTTTTTTTTTTTTTAATAACCGTTCTAATGATGCAAGTAAACTAATCAAGTTTCCTCTGTACGATTGCTGAAAAAATTGTAAGACAACTAATGTTAACAATATAGGTGGGTCCCTATACAGAATGATTTCAGAACATTATTGATTAGGTGACAATTTTGTGAACTACTGTATAAAATAAATAACAAAGATGTTACACAATCGTTTATGTAAATATGCAAATAACTGCCGATGCTTAGTTATAGATTAATATAAATTAAATTAGAAGACTAAGGTTAAAAAGCTGGTTTTAGAAATGCCCTTTGGGCTGAGTGGGGTATGAGCTCATCATTCATAGTTACATTCTTAAATATCTTCTTTGGTATATGTTTTTGATGAGCAGTAGAATAGACGGTGCCAAAAAGTTTTCTTCGAGTCAATGTGGTAAAGGTTTTGCCAATATTTTTTTTTTCCTTTTAATCATCCCGTTTTTTGTCCTAAAGGCCAGCAAAATGTTTTGAGACCCGTGGGCCTCTTCCCACTTGTGTATTCATAAAGAATTTAAAGAAAAGAATGGGAAAGCGTAAACAAAATTTTATTTTTTAAATATGACTGTGGTTGTTTGTGTGTGTCTATTAATGGTTTATAAGGTACAGTTTTCATGACGAAATTCGAAACACTTGGCTTTTAAATGCAAAAGGAAAAAGGCTAAGTTCCTAATTCAAAAACGTAGAGCCTTGAGAAGTACCAAGAAAAATCACAGACATTTTTTTTATTTATTTTAAATAGCTAATATTAGAGTGACAAGACTCAACAAGTATTAGTTTATTGATAAGATAAATATTTTTTTCGAATGAGTGTTAAAAAAAATAAGCCCTTCATTTTCCAGCAGGACCCGAAGGATTCTGTTCGCAAGCAATCTTCTTTTTCATGCTCCGAGCAGCCAACACCCCGCCCAGGATCCTGATATTTAACTATTGAAAACCAATTGAGATTTTCAAGTAAGGAAAAGAATATTATCAAGAGAGAAATTTTAGAAGAATCATCAAGAAGAATCGAAAAATATTTTACAAAATAAAAGCAGAATAAATGGCAAGAGGGTGGTACACAGAGTAATAAAATGGATTGTTCTGCATATACCTTTATTGGCAGATTTCTCGTAAAGATAGCTAGCTTATCACGTTGGTTACCTACATAGGAGAAGCTAAATTTTTTTATACGTGTACATATTATTTTGTCACAAAAAGCGTTAATTTTCTTTTAACTGTTTTAGGTTAAAATAATAAAGGGGCGCCCAACGCTCTAAAATACACTCTTAAACATTATCCTTTATATTTATTTTTCTAAAACCAGTTATTGAATATTTATATAATTAAACAATCCTTTATTTTTCTTTTTTCCTCAAGAAACTTTGAAAATCAGTTTACTTTACGTTGAAGGACTTCTTGTCTAGATAAACTACGTATATGTGTGGTCCTTGCCGATACTTCATACGGCGAATGATCCACTTGTTCAAATTCATTTCAAAATAAAATGTTCTTAAAAAATTAAATTGTTTTAAAATTGTTTTTAAAAATTGTTGATGGATCCTAATCAATTGTTATATAAATAAATANATATATATATATATATATATATATATATATATATATATATATATATATATATCCATTTAATATAAAATGTACATGTCAATGTTCGAAATTTCCAATTTTCAAAATGTGTGTACAAATAATAAATATTTAGAACAGTTTTTAGTAGTATATTCATTAACTGATATTGTTAGTTCTTTCACACATTAAATATAATTATTTGAGTTTTTCTTGAATGTTAAAAACGTTTTCCTAATTAATTTTTATTATAATTGAAAATGTATTATTATGTTGATATATCTTTAAGTAGATGTACTTAATAAGCTAGGTAAAACAGCTTTGTTTACGATATTTCGCAAACGATGCAGTCTTCAAGGGAGTTGGATGGAATTGCGTTCCGTGAGTAAGTGGAGAAAAATAAATTGGAGAGATTGAGAAGGGCGTCCTCTCAATAGCAATTAATTATTAAATCCATTACATTTTAAGGATTTACAAATGAAATGTATTTGAGACATCTAACAAAAGAGTAATCTTGCCTATCCAAATCCTCAATACTTACTTAAGTCACTCCCCAGGGCCTGAACTATGGCAGATGAGAGTAGCAGTGAAACTTGAATTGTAGAATTGTTCTTTTTAAATGAAGAGTCTTGTATAAGTCACTCCCTAAGATTAATTCCATTCTTAAAGAATTGAGAAACTTTGGGCAGTCAGTCCTAGAAGTTTTGAGTACCAGACTATTACGTCATATAGAAGTTACAAGGATGAAAAAGTAAGGTACGTAAAATAAAATAAAAAGAATCTAATATATTTTGATATTGTGAAAAATAACTTTTCCCTTAAAATTTCTGCTACAGGCTGTCTCTACTATTGATTTTGAGAAAGTTACAAAAGGTATGGATCCCAATCAAATTGGAAAAAAAAAAAAAAAAAAAGAATATACAGCGCCAATAACCTCAATGACCTCAGCAGTCGGGGCGCGCGCGCAGAAAAAAAAAAAAAAAAAAAATCACTTTGTGCGATATGACCAGAGTACTGACCATTGAAGCTCAGGGGGAAACACATGCTGTATTATTCTTTAGTTCGATTGTTTCTATAGGCGAGACCCATGGAGTAGCTGTGAGATCAGCACTCTGACCTAGCTCCCTGTTTTTTCCCCATTCAATGAAGATGGTGCCCCATTGAGGCAGGGTGTATGTATTAGATAGATTGCGGTAATCCTCAGGGTTATCACAAAGTAGAAGCACAGGAAAACAAAATAGCCATAATAACTGTGCATTGTAAGCAATGAACAGATCACTATTGGCTAAGTTTCACAGCGCCATACTCCCTAAGCAACTAACTGTTCCTCCACCACCCAACTGGTTAATAATTTGGGTTATTATTAAGAGCAAGTAATAGAAGCGCACATTTTTGCCCATATATCAACCAATCAGTGTTCATATGTGATATTTGTTGAAATAAGAGAGGAAATTTTAATAAATTTAAAGTATTACATGAGGGAGAGCAATACTTCAAAGAAAACCATATTACATTATTTTCCTTCAGCTTTAAATCAATAAAAGTTTATTTATTTGATAATATATATATTATACCTTAATAGCTAAATAGTTACAATCGTAAGCATATAATAATAATGTAGCTACATATTATATAATTTGTTATAAAGTATTTTCATGCCTCAAAAAGTAAGGAGAGGCGGCAGGGTAGCTCATAAGATATGTTTGGGTCTCGCTATCATGGCACTACGGTTTTAAGTGTCGAGAGGGAATAGAAAATAAAAAACTATCTGTCCCAGCCAGGAATCGAACCTGGATCTCCTGCTATCCGGGCCGGTGTACTTTCCAGTTATACTACCAGGACTTGTTAGTTGTTAGATAGTTTTTATTTTCTATTCCCTCTCAATAATTGTTTGAAATTTTCGTGGGATAAAAATACCACAACTAAATTAAATATTTATAAAGAAAAAATTAAATAAATTAAATGACGAGAGTCGACAAAATGTATGACAATGTCAGCTCCCTCGAGTACAAGACGAAGTTCTCGCCTGCTCGTGGGCTGGGCTCTTGCTAGTGTAGAGGGAATTGAATAAGACAACTAACGCGTCCTGGTAGTATAACTGGAAAGTGCACCGGCCCGGATAGCAGGAGATCCAGGTTCGATTCCTGGCTGGGACAGATAGTTTTTTATTTTCTATTCCCTCTCAATAATTGTTTAAAAATAAATAAAGTTAATTGATTAAAAATTATGTTTTCTCAAATCAAGACACATAATTACGAATATTCAGAAGCAGCTGAACCTATTTTATTAAATTTGGTATTTAGTTTTATTAGTTCGAACAAAGTATTACATGAGGGAGAGCAATACTGATATTGATTTACAAAATCTAAAAGTATTTCAATGAAGAAGACCAAGTTTAGAATTGGCCTAACAGACAATACATTACATTTATCGACCAGGATTTGTGTCACCAACGGTTACATTTTATAAATTTCTTTACAAAACATCTGATTTTGAAAATTATTTATTTAAGATAAAAGTGATGGCGATGCAAGGAAAAATAGTTCTAAAACGTTTCTGAAGGGTTAAATCCTAATTTACAGTTATTTTGAGGTTTTAAACATTACTTTTATCTCTTTAGGGTTCTTTGATCATCATATGTTTAATGAGGTACCTCGTATAGACCGAATAGAATTTTAAAATAGCTAATAAACCCGAGAGTGTTATTCGTCATTAACAGCAGTTTTTTAATGTTTTTCAAACTCACAAACTAACCTTGGGCTATGAGAAGTAAGAAAGCTTTCTCTAAAGTAAATCTACCTGTTAGACACCAAAGTGTAATTGATTGGAAATAGTACATTAGAATTTGATGAAATTTTTTACTTAAATTCTATCTGTGTTAAATTTGTGCCTAATATTATATCAAACTCTTCTTCCCCTTTAATTTTTTTTTTTTTTTTTAATGATTGCGTTTAATTCAAATATTGAATCATAAATATATTTAGTCATCTTTAAAAGTATAGATTAAATATCTATAGCCAATGACTACATTTTAAAAAACTGTAAAAGTATTAATAATGTATTTTAGTCTTAAAATATATATATTCATTCAATTCATATAGAGACAAAATATGATATCTACAATTTTTGTAATTACTAAAATTACCAAACAAGAAAAAAAAAATTCAAAACTAATGAAATTTCTTTGTATTGAGCTGAAACTGAATTAAAAACTGTTACTTAGAATCAACGATCCTTGTCATTTAACACTTCTATAGATATATAAATTTATATTTTATTATTTAGAACATTATTTTAGGGAAAATTCCCTGACATTAAATATAAGAATGCTGAGAAGTATTCACAGTTTGCTTTGCAAGATGTCCTCGTTCCCATATTTTTGGTCATTTATCAAATAGAAAGAGAACTCTAAGCCAATGTGCCTTTCGTTCAGTAACCATATTTACATATTGGACCCCTTTGAAGCAACATTTCTGAAAGTCACCCTTCCCTTTCTGCCGTCATGACCAACTGTTTGTTTCAATGGTGTGCTGCAAAACCCCTCAATTTACTCCTTAATTAATTAGTTCCTTCATTTATTGATTTTGATTTATTTAATGCCTAAATTTACCTTTCACAAGACTCCTTAAGGAAGTTTAGGTCATAACTGTCATAAATGTAATTATATACCACTTTTATAACTAGTTTAATTTAAGAATTTATATAAGATAATAGTATAATAGCCTCGCAAATGAATTTTTTTTTTAATAGATCTTTTCAGTTAAAATAATTCTGAAGAAGCATTTACATTACTTCATTAACAATTAAGTAAAAATAAATAAATTAAATTTAGTTTGTGTAAAGTCTTTTAAAAATTTAATTCAATTCAGTCAAAAACATATTGATTAGGTATTTTTATTTATGAAATAATAAAAAATTATTAAATTAAATAAAACAATAAAATATAGTTCTTAAAACTTAATAGTGTACTAATTAATAGGTTGAGAAGATTGTGCTGTAACAAGGGCTTTGAAGAAAAAATCTGTATTTGTTCACCGATCCTTCGTAAGGGAAGTAAAAAATATCTTTCTTCTAAAATTGTAATTAGGGGCGCCGGGGTAGCTCAGAGGATCCGTTCGGGACTTACAACCCTGGCACTAGTGGTTTCAATTCCCGCCCTAAGAAAGTTTTTATCCATTAGTAATAGCTTGTCCTGAGCCATGGATGTTTAGAATGAGATGGACCTGTAGACAGTCCCTCCCTCCTTAATGACTCTAAGTGGTTAAAAGGAAGGCTAACACTCATTTTAAAAAAATTATAATTATCTGTTCATGTTTGCAATTTTGTTAAACTAGTGAAACCAAGTTTGGCACTTAAGTTTCATCGTACAATTATTTCACAATCACTTAATAATAATAATAACAATAATATTAATAATAATAAATTGATTATTATTTAAAATAATTAAAAGCATATTTTAAATGAATAGTGAAAATGGCTAATGAATGAGTTTTCATGAAATTTTGAGTCATATCTGTCACATTTGGAATAAATTCGTGATGTTAGGCGATGAGTGATACATTTATCTTTTCCTATAAAACATTTAGCAAACTAAAAATATATGTTCAGAGAAACAATTTATAAATAAATACATGATATTTAAAGGAAATTTCTTCATATAAAGTATATTCTAAAGAATTTTAAATTCTCACTATCTCTTCCTACTTTATCAAAAAAATCTCAATCCTAAACCAGAAAAAATGTGAAATTACATAAAAAGTGTGAAAATATTTTATTTTAGTAAATAGGAAATTTCTATATCATTTCCGTGCAGGATATTGCAGAATAGAAGATATTCTAGTAGATAAGCTATAGGAAAAGTAAAATATATTTAATAATTATTTTTGTTTTAGATGGCAAGCTAAAGTCACTAATTTTTGTGTTATTGTCCCCAAATTTGGTGTTTCAGCCACTAAACTCAATTCAATAAATGACTGAAAAATGTTGATGAGCGGAGGGAAATGTTTAGTGAAAACCAAACTAAAATGCATAACAATAATAAAGTGATATATAAATAAATATTTACATATATATANGTATCAATAATATCTCGATTATTTAAAATTAATTATTTCGATTTATTAAGCATTAACTGGAGAATATTATATTATGCTATAGGAGATTAGGAAAGTCCTGCAATACCCACGTGACCAGCCTCGTCGAGTTCCATAACGATCTTTTCTTTGAAATGATATTATATAAGTATTATGAAGTATTATATATATATAGATTGGCATTAGTCTTGGATGGTAGGATGACTGAATAGCACAATATTGTCGCTTACGGAGGTCTGTTGTTGGACGTATTAACGGTGCATAATGACATGGTAATTACATTTGATCTCCGATTGATTCGACAATGAGCTGAAATGATTAATTAGTAATCAAATACTACATCATAAGTCGTGCTAGAGGCATGAAACTAATGCAATTTTTGTTTATTTTCAAATTGATTGATTCATCAAATTTCTTGAAAAGTTTTTCCTTCAAGTAAGCTAGTGCCAGAATTTAAACTTTTTACTAATGCGAATAGTATAATAGTAGTAAGACATTCTTATTTATTAAACACATACGCAAGAAAGTATTAGATAAAACCACTCAGAATCTCTAAAATTCTGTACTATTTTGAAATTATAATACAGTGAGATTCCATTAATCCTAAGACTTAATGAAAGTTTAAATTTTATTTTGTGCTCTCACTCAAACCGATAAAATAAGAAAAATTATTATTCTTTAACATATGTACAATGTTTTAAACTTTTAATGGTAAATTAATCTTATGTCAGGGAGAGTGAGTGAGGAAACATAACAGTAGACTCACATTTACGGATCGACTATTTTCATTTTATTTAATGACAATTAAATTAGATTAAATATTTTTTATAAACTAACTAAATTTATTTAATATAAAACAGGCCTGCGATGACTAATTTCCATGTATTTTGGGGTGCTAAAACCGAAAAAAATGTTGAAAAAATTCCTAGACATCATGATTTTTCAAAGAGTGCAAAAATTTCGTTAAAATTTATTTAACAATATAACGATATTTGTGATGTTCAATATATTGTGTATACTCTATTGAAGCAAAAAGTAAATGTTAGTGATTTTGTGAAAAAAAGTGTTTTTCGCATAGTTTGGAATGCATTTTGGAGATCAAGATAAAGTTTGGGCGCCTAGTGTACAAGCGCACGTGAGGACCTTTAAAATCGGTTTGAGGTAAGAAAAAATCCTTCCGTTTTGCGATACCTATGGTACGGCGAGACTAAAAAAACATAGTGACAATTTTGCTATAGCGTTGAGAAAGGGTGAAATTCCAAATGGAAACATACCTTTTCATACCCAAATCTTCACTCAGCAATTCGTCCCATCCGTTTGTCGGCACCATGAATCCGTCGCAGAAAGAAAGGTGGATGTCGTGGAGACATTTTTAGGCAATTCAAACGATCCAAAGTATAGGAGAATTGTGGAGCGAATGCTCGGGGTATTTCAAGCTTAGGTTGCCTAATGAGTTTGAAAGTGTATTTCCTCCATTCCTACCTCGACTACTTTCCAGAGAATTTGGGTGCCCTGAGTGAAGAACAAGGAGAAATATCTCATAAAGACATAAAAGAGATAGAGAAAAGATACCAAGGAAAATGGAGCATTACAATGATGGCCGACTACTTTCCAGAGAATTTGGGTGCCCTGAGTGAAGAACAAGGAGAAATATCTCATAAAGACATAAAAGATATAGAGAAAAGATACCAAGGAAAATGGAGCATTACAATGATGGCCGACTACTTTCCAGAGAATTTGGGTGCCCTGAGTGAAGAACAAGGAGAAATATCTCATAAAGACATAAAAGATATAGAGAAAAGATACCAAGGAAAATGGAGCATTACAATGATGGCCGACTACTTTCCAGAGAATTTGGGTGCCCTGAGTGAAGAACAAGGAGAAATATCTCANATATATTTATATATATATTCTTTTTAGAAAAACAAATTTATCTACTAAAATTTTGGTGGGTAATTATGTTGATTATAAATACTAATGAGTTATATAGAGTATAACGGTAAATCTGAGTGGTTGTTAGGCACAGTATGAGCCACGAGGAATATATTTAAAAGAGAAAGGAGGTATATTTAATTTTTAGACGTTTTTACTTTATCAGGGTGTCGAGTGAGTGGAGATTTTATATTTAATTAAAATTGCTTAAATCTAAGATTAAAAAAAAACACTAATATCAAGAGTAGTTTTATTGCATTATTTTTGCATGTTAATATTCTTTCATATGGTGACCTACGAATCAAGTTCACTGTGACCTTAAAACCTCAATTTAGTGACTTTCATGTGTATCCCAAAGTGAGGGGGCCAATTAAGAAGCTATTGGCTAGAGGGAGTATCCCATTATGTTTGTCAGTCTTGTAGGTCTATTGCTGCACCAACATTTTAGTTTTGTTTAATTTTTATAATTGTATAAATAATCTTTATGCCTTATACTATTATTATTTTTGTGAAAAATTGTATGAGAAATAAAGTTTTTTAAATTTTTTTTAGCACAAACACACACATGTAATATATTTTTTCTAATTTTTTAGAATTTTAGAAAATGATCCGTAATTTTGATGTTAAAGAAATCTTTCAGCTTACAAATATTATTGACAGACATTTTTCCCGGCTACCGGTTGGTTATGGTTTTTTAATTTATAATTGAATGTGTCCATATATTGTTCGAAATTAATTTATATTTAATCAGAGCCTCAGATGAATCTACGTTACGGACCCTCCAGGCATTAATTAAGTCATTGCAATCAAATATTTATCAGTTAAGGAGAATAAAACTCATTTAAATTGTAATAAACTTTTTATTGAGCAAAAATACTTAGTCATTTAATATAATAGTTAAATATTACTATTAAAACTGGACTTTCCTGGATGTTTTTACTTTAAAATATCTTTTAGTTCTTGTTGACATATTTTTACCATGCCGACTTATTAATTTCAGCTCTTAAGATAGATATAGGAATTACTTTCTTCAATTCTAGTTAACAAAAAATCAAGAGGCCATCAATAATTTATATTAAAGTATCAATAATATCTCGATTATTTAAAATTAATTATTTCGATTTATTAAGCATTAACTGGAGAATATTATATTATGCTATAGGAGATTAGGAAAGTCCTGCAATACCCACGTGACCAGCCTCGTCGAGTTCCATAACGATCTTTTCTTTGAAATGATATTATATAAGTATTATGAAGTATGATTGGATATTAGATATCATTTGGACTTTGAGGAAAAGAAATGTCACAGGGCTTCTGTTCATCTAGGATTATGCAAAACCTTCTGCCAAAGAAACAGTCGTCTTGCATTAGACACATAGCTAAACAGTTTTCTCGAATAAATATTTATAATACCAATCGTAGTGATAAAATATCTTTGTTACAGCTTGAGTAAAGGAAAAATGTATGTAAGATAGTAGGTGAAAATATTATTTTCCTAATATCGGGTTGGTCGAGTTACTTTAATTATGAAATAGAGAATGTGTAAATTCAGAATTTGAGCTTCATAAATAATTTTTCGATTGATTTCAATAATGACTACTAGCTGTTAAGAGAGATAGGAGCTATGGGAAAAGAACTAATCGAATAATAATATCTTCGTTATTCTTTGTGTTACCCACTGGGGTTCAAATGTTTTAAATTTTTTTTTTTTCAGGCGTCTTTGACGAGAAGAAACTTATCTATCAATATATCTTGTCGGGTTATGTACTCCAGGCCTTGTCTTCTCTCTGTCATTCTAGATGCTTCATCTAGTTACTTTAAGCTAACTTTTACAGCCTTAAGCTAACTTTTGCTGTTTAAATTAGATTAGCTACTCACTCCCATTAATGAAAATCTTGCAATACTGCGAAAAATCTTCTTTTTTTTTTCCAAAGTTTTGTTTACTTGGACGGTTTCTTATGTGAGGGATTAGATGTCAGAGAAATTTTTGGTAGGGTTCCTTCTTGGCAAATAGTCAGTAATACCAACATCTATATTCTTTGATGTCCAAATAGATACGAAGGACTAAATTATATATATATATATATTGTGTATACTCTATTGAAGCAAAAAGTAAATGTTAGTGATTTTGTGAAAAAAAGTGTTTTTCGCATAGTTTGGAATGCATTTTGGAGATCAAGATAAAGTTTGGGCGCCTAGTGTACAAGCGCACGTGAGGACCTTTAAAATCGGTTTGAGGTAAGAAAAAATCCTTCCGTTTTGCGATACCTATGGTACGGCGAGACTAAAAAAACATAGTGACAATTTTGCTATAGCGTTGAGAAAGGGTGAAATTCCAAATGGAAACATACCTTTTCATACCCAAATCTTCACTCAGCAATTCGTCCCATCCGTTTGTCGGCACCATGAATCCGTCGCAGAAAGAAAGGTGGATGTCGTGGAGACATTTTTAGGCAATTCAAACGATCCAAAGTATAGGAGAATTGTGGAGCGAATGCTCGGGGTATTTCAAGCTTAGGTTGCCTAATGAGTTTGAAAGTGTATTTCCTCCATTCCTACCTCGACTACTTTCCAGAGAATTTGGGTGCCCTGAGTGAAGAACAAGGAGAAATATCTCATAAAGACATAAAAGAGATAGAGAAAAGATACCAAGGAAAATGGAGCATTACAATGATGGCCGACTACTTTCCAGAGAATTTGGGTGCCCTGAGTGAAGAACAAGGAGAAATATCTCATAAAGACATAAAAGATATAGAGAAAAGATACCAAGGAAAATGGAGCATTACAATGATGGCCGACTACTTTCCAGAGAATTTGGGTGCCCTGAGTGAAGAACAAGGAGAAATATCTCATAAAGACATAAAAGATATAGAGAAAAGATACCAAGGAAAATGGAGCATTACAATGATGGCCGACTACTTTCCAGAGAATTTGGGTGCCCTGAGTGAAGAACAAGGAGAAATATCTCATAAAGACATAAAAGATATAGAGAAAAGATACCAAGGAAAATGGAGCATTACAATGATGGCCGACTACTTTCCAGAGAATTTGGGTGCCCTGAGTGAAGAACAAGGAGAAATATCTCATAAAGACATAAAAGATATAGAGAAAAGATACCAAGGAAAATGGAGCATTACAATGATGGCCGACTACTTTCCAGAGAATTTGGGTGCCCTGAGTGAAGAACAAGGAGAAATATCTCATAAAGACATAAAAGATATAGAGAAAAGATACCAAGGAAAATGGAGCATTACAATGATGGCCGACTACTTTCCAGAGAATTTGGGTGCCCTGAGTGAAGAACAAGGAGAAATATCTCATAAAGACATAAAAGATATAGAGAAAAGATACCAAGGAAAATGGAGCATTACAATGATGGCCGACTACTTTCCAGAGAATTTGGGTGCCCTGAGTGAAGAACAAGGAGAAATATCTCATAAAGACATAAAAGATATAGAGAAAAGATACCAAGGAAAATGGAGCATTACAATGATGGCCGACTACTTTCCAGAGAATTTGGGTGCCCTGAGTGAAGAACAAGGAGAAATATCTCATAAAGACATAAAAGATATAGAGAAAAGATACCAAGGAAAATGGAGCATTACAATGATGGCCGACTACTTTCCAGAGAATTTGGGTGCCCTGAGTGAAGAACAAGGAGAAATATCTCATAAAGACATAAAAGATATAGAGAAAAGATACCAAGGAAAATGGAGCANTATATATATATATAACAAGTATATGAATGCTTAAATTATGTAAGTTATAAAGCAGTCAATATATTATTGTATTCATTTCTAATAGTAAATTTTTTCGACGAAAATTCTTCATAACGCCTTCTTTGTTGCTTTAGTAATGAGCCACACTTTTGGATTTCAATCCAAATTAGAACAATAAAATTTATAATACAGTTTATTCCAGGCCAGAATAAATAATCCTCATTGATATCAATTCTATAATTCTATTGATTCATATTATTTTACATACGGATAGATATATAAAAGTTAAGTATGATAACTTCCCATGTATATAAATATAAAATAACTTATTTAAATGTACCTTCTGGAAACTTGTAACTATATGTATTTATTGTCTTTTTTATAGTTAATACTAATGTGAATGTTTTATCCAATCTAAGTGAGATTTACTTCATGCTCAAGGCTAAAGAGATTATTTTCCTCCTCTTAAATAAAGAAAAGTGCTAAAATTTTAGAATTAATTAAAAGTCAAACAAAAAGTTGTTGTAATGTTACACGTGTTCTTAAATTTTGCAGATAATTAAGCCCCATAAGCCTTTTTTATTAAAGCTTTCTTTAAAAGCAAGTCATTTCCTTTAATGGATTCATTACATTTTTTACTTTTCCATTATAATATTAAAAATTAAAACAAAAGTATTAAAAGTATCAAAGCTACTATGGAAAATTAAAATATATAATTAACAAAAAAAAATTGTAAGTTATCAGACATGAATTTCATTGAAATGTTTATAGTAATTTTATCTTTTATTCTTCCTTAAAAGTATTACATTATATGAGCATTATTGTATGAATTAGTTAATAAATAACGAACAACTCACCTGTATGAAGGAATTACTAATAAAAATAATGCAGAATGAAAAGTTGTGACACATATAATTTTTATGATTATTTTATGCAAGAAAATCATATTTGCCTTATCACTGTTTGAGGGCTAGCCTGCCTTCGAGTAGAAAATTATTACTAAAATATTTATTTGTATAAGGACAGGTTTACTATTCCTTTAATTAGTAGATTGCCATTGGCATTTTTACAATATGCTGTACAAAAATTAACAAAATTTGTAATACAAATGCCCATTATCGGTAAATGTGAATTACAGAAAAATGTGTAACTTTTTTATTTGAATAAAAAGTTATTTTATTATTATTAAAAAGTAAATATATTTGATAAAATACATTTTTTAAAAATCTATTTAGAAAATCTAAAGATTTTAGGGCGACTTTTTCAGTTTGTATTAAAGCCTTCTCGGACAATAGATATCCTGAATGCCGAAAATCAAAATAATAAACGAAAATAGGGTATTATCAGATGAGGAAAACGTTTATGACGTAAGTGAAGGTTTTTTCTAGTTTAAATAACTTATTCGGAGGGAAATAATCTCTTTGGCGACCTCTCTGTGGCTTGCGAATACCTAGCCGAGCGTTACAGGTTTCAGTGACCCTTACTGCCTGCTCGGGGTGGTGCCTGGTGCTCTTGTCCGAAACCGGCGCGAGTCTGAGGATGCGACCACGCTCAAATCCCCGGTCGCACTCATCGCGTCCACTATCGGTCTGTAACATTCAACAACAAGAGTTACCCATCCCACACTCCTTACAGTACGTTTGCTTTGAGACAAAGATTTTTGGTTCTTATGTTTGTATTTTTGGTTTGTTGATTTTTCTCTCTTATCTACTTACTGAGCTTGTATTATACTTACTTGATTGTCTCCTAGGTTTTCTTTTCCTTTCGTATGCTGGCTTGGTTATTTGTATACTGTTTTATTGAACTATCTAACTCCTGTGTTCCCTCCTCTTGCAAATTATTATTTGTTTTTATTTGTGTAAATATGTTCATTAAGTCCATTTTTGTTTGTAAACATTTATTTTGGACATAATTATTCATAAAGGATTTTCTACAGTAATATTCCACCAAAATTTTAAACCTTCCCCTTTCATCAACTAAGTTGGCTCACCTTGTAATCTAGTAATTTCATAATTATTAAACTTAAAATGCTGGAGTTTTATTTGTAATTTTTATTCAAATTAGATTAAATATTATTAAAGGTAGAATATAAGAATCTGAGCAAATCGATTTAGAATGTAATGGAGAAATATTTACCTTTTAATAATATTAAAATAGATTTTAGGAAATTCATGAAAAATAAATTTCACATTGCAATAACTTTATTTTGTTTTATAGTTGGATAGGCTTAAAATTGTTTTTTAAAAGACAGTCTATACAGATCCGTAATGAAGACACTGTGTTTCAAACGTGCTATATAAATTTCTCTTTAGCTTCAGACGTATTAAATAATGGTCTGTATGTTAGGTCTGGGTTACTTTGAAAACATTATCACAGATGAGCCAATCTCGATTGGGCAATATCATGATTGCAAAATATTTATTTCATGTCGAATGTGATCAAAGAATATGATGTTATAATTGTTTTTGCAGGTAATTATTTCATATCACATTTTTACCTAAACTCCCACCAATCTTCGAAATTTAGAGTAAAATGGAAGTTTTTTTATTTATTTATTTTTATTATTTTTTTTTTTTTTTGAACAAGCGATCTCACTGGCTGCATTTTTATAATTTGATGCCACTGTTTTTGTTATTCTAGAAGGCCTAATTGATTTCTTATCATCAAACTGCACCGAGTCTTGCAATCACAAATCATTCTCTCAGTTTTAATTACTCATACGTTCGCTTATACAGGAGTATAAGTAAGTACACTTACATAAGAAGCATACTTATACAAGGCGTACTTTAAAATGGGTTAAAATGAAGCTATGGTTCTTTTAAAAAAATACGAGTGTCCCTCGCGGTATTTGAAGCGCTGTGATTGTAGGTAAAGACAATGATCTCCAGATTACAGTCGCCCGCAATTATTGTTTAAAATCTTGCTGTTTTGTTTCAAGAGAAATAAAATCACAAACCACCAATAATCTTTAAAATATTAAAAGGGCGAAACGGTAACTGCTTTTCATAAATTTTGGATCTCTAAGGTTTCTAAAACAGAAGAAAGAGTTTACATTAGGCACATTAAATGCAATTAATGAGTCTCTATTGTTTCTATAGTGATATTTAATTTATCCTTGAAAAACATTTTTTTTAAACTTAAAACACCCTTGTTATTATTCTAAAAATAAAATTAAAAAAAACAAGTCCACAAATAAAAATGAAATCAAAATATGGTGTCCATTACTTTTAATATACTTTTGAAGAAAAAATATAAAAATGGGTTTTAAAGATTCACAGGACGCAAAAACTATTTTCATTATCTTTCTTTTTACAACTTGGAAAAAAGTTATTGGCAAGAATTAAGAAACTGTGTGCATTTCTATTTCAGAAAAAATAAATATCTACTTTTTTAATGAATGTATAAATGCAAACAGTTCCATTTTTTCTACATGATCAAGACATCGAGTGAAACATATTGGTTGGTACTTACAATGATTTCATATTTCAATAATTTAATAAGTCAATATTTAACTAAAAATTAATAAAACAAATTATTAAATGTAAGTTGTAAGTCATTTTTCACAAAAGGTTACAAAAAATTCCCAATAGAAAAGGGTATATTGCTATTTAAACAGGTACTGTAAGTATGAATCCCTTATTTGAGCATTTATCATATTTAAAAAGAAATTGTGAACGTTTTAGCCCCGTGAGTTGCATGAAAGTATGTACCTCCATTTATAACCCCCCATAAGTATAGATTGATATTTTAACCTCAATATATCCTTTTTAATGGACTTTATAACCATCCGTTTCCCCTGTAATGTTTTGAATATAACCTGATTAAACCTGCCCTATGTATTACCTAAAATAATAATTTGTTTTCTGAGATTCATTGCATATGTTTAAGTTGCATTACATATAGCTCTATATAAATTTTCATTTGGTTTGTTTGAGTACTGAACGGCATGCAGTGAGTTTGTGATAAACTTTATATTTGTATTTAATAACATTATGTTTAATATATTTACTTACAGTGATAAATAAACAAATGTTTGGACTTTTGGATAAATCTTTTGGTTTTGTAAGTGATAAGTATTCTCTGATTTCCAAATTTTCAAATTATAGGAAATATTTTACACTTCAGTGTACAATTCTAGAAGTAAATTAATAAGCAAGATTAAATTACTAACAAACATAACTTTATCTACAATTTTTCTTTGTTCACAAATCTGTTACAAATTTTAATGATAGTAAATACCATGTAGCAATATCTTATTAAATAATAAGTTGCTAATACCTTATATAATATTTTTCAATCATAATTCACATTAATAATGTTCCATAATTGCTACATAATATAGCAATACGACCAAAATATGATGAAAATGGAAAATCAGAAGTATTAAATGCCTATCTTTGGTTGATTGCGGCTCAATTACAGGATTAAATTTAACAGAATGTTCTTTTTGTTTATAGTATATGAATTTTTGATTTACAGAAACCCCTAGACACCCCTCGCTAGGCTCTTCCCTTAAACAAATTTTTCGAGCGAGAAGAGGGGAAGGAACAAACTAAAGGCAGAAGCTGTCAAAAGACTGTCTTACATCATAAAATAAATGGAGAATTTTTTTGACCGTAGATATCATATAACATCTAATAATGTTTATTTGTCGGGGTTCGGTCAAGGAAGATCTAAAAAAAAATACAAATTTGAAAAACGTGTATTTTTTAAATTATTTTAAATACATGTGTATATTTTAATTATGATGAAGACGAGAGGGGACGTTGTGTCACCAGGATCCAATTTTCATGACATCTCAAATCCCCTCTCGCCTTCATGTTAGCCCTGAAGATGGCTTACAATGTAAACCGAAATGTTGGCAGAAAATTTAAAAAATACACATTTTTAAAATTGGTATTTTTTGGATCTACCTTGACCGAACCGCAACAAAAAACATCTAATAATCATAAAATAAATAATAGTTTTGGCATCGTCTATTCTCTCGTTTATCCCTATTTTCTAAAACTTATGAATGTTAATATATTTTATAATTTTATTATACATCAAAAGTTTTGCGAAGTAGCAAGCAACTTTACGCTAAGAAAGTCCATATATTTTTAAGTATCTTAAACATTGCTAATACTTATTCGATGATAAATATTCTTTCAATGTTTTGAAATCTTCAGTCTTTAAGTTAAACTAAATTGTACCCTGCGCGTTAAAAAATAAGTGATATATCATGGGAATTCTCATTTTCTGATTTTCAATGTTGATTGCCTTTATTAGGACTGGATGCATCGGGATCAGTCAGAAAATGACCGACGAAATCTCCAAATTAAGAAATTTGTTTTTGACATGACCTAAGATTTCGCATCATTTTGGTAGCCAAAATGCTGGAAAAGCATTTAATGAAGGACAATCTTTACCGTTTTGTCGGTGTTCACTTGCCGTAGTAAGCATTTATTACATCCAATATTTTTCGTATTCCATCTTCTGATTTATCAGAAGATTTATCTCTTCTTGTCACAGGTATACATTGATGGAACTTTTCTCAAGAACAAATTCAGTTCTACCTGGACCTAATTGTGGAATGACTTCGAATTTGGAAACTGAGGATCAGCCGTTGAATGACGGATTTGACAGCCATGAAAATTCGAAACATAGACAGAAATGATGCTGAACCCCTGCAAAATCCCATGAAAGTTAAAAAGAACTCGTAAAATATTTAGAATTCCACAAGGGCATGAAGTTAACAGGGATACGTAAATGACAAGCTAAACGCAACTTAAATATGTCCGACATCTGACCACTTCTCTTTACTGGGAGGAAAAATTGAATGGTGTAAGATTGACAATAAGTTTTAGTTCCATAAAAAGCTTACTTGAGTAGCATACATTTATGAAATTATGGGGTTTTAGTAATGAGATACAGACCTCTCTCTCAGGAATTACTCAAATATCTTAAAATACCCCTTAAGTTCTCAAATCATTCTATTTTTATTTTATAGTTTTTTACTCTAAGATTTTTTTTTAATAACAAGCTATTCAAGAGCAACAAGGAACAACAAATATTAACATATTAATATTTTTGATAATTCCGTTACCTACAGCAAATAAATTTGCTTCATGGCATGTCACATTTATTTAAAACCTTATTTTTCAATGGTATGTTACGTTCTATGTCAATATTTTTCTACTAAATATTTACTTTTTCTTTTTTTTTAAATTTACAAGATTAAGTACTGAAGTAAATATAAAATTTGGAAAACAATTGTTCAAAAACAGCAATTTTTATTACTATTTTATTCTCTTCAATCGAAAAATTGGACGAATGGTTATAAAATATAGCTCTGTTGGTCAAAAAGTTATACTAGTTAATAATGGAAATACTAGTGATGAATATAATTTATTAAAATTATAGAATTGTATAATTCAGAAAACAGATGGTTTCTTTACTTTGTAACCATTCTTGATTATTCCCAAACCAATCTTAGTTCCTAATTATACCTAATCATTCTTAATAAACAGTCACATAAATGATAATTAGTAAGCAGTTATCATTCAGTATGATATTTCTCTTGCACTTAATAAATTGAAGGAAATATATAAAATTTAGACCATTAATGTTTATGTAACTAAATCAGTAAATAAGCATCTTGTATTAAAGGATTAGTCGTTTCTAATTGATGGAATCCGCTAGATAATTACTAAAACCTATTTATCTATTTATATTGAAAATAAAGCAATGTGCCATGAAAAAAAAACGGCCACAATAATTAAAAATTTAAGTTTGAGCGTACATCAGATTCCAGGCCAACACACATTTCATTGTTCCAGTTCCTCTCCTTGGGGAACTCATCCAATAGTAAGCAATAATTAGACGTCATTTGCCCAATTCGTATGCAAATTTTTTTCTAGGTTTCAAGTTTGAAATTCTAAAAGAAAAAAACATCAGATTGATCTCTGTAACTAAATAATTTTGAAAATCACAAGTAATTATCTCGCTCATCCTTAATGGTCTGAGATCTAAAAGAGTTTAAAAAAATTACATGGTAAATTTATTTTAATTACGTAGCAAATTACTTATAGTACGAGTATTGAAATATTTTATTTTGTTGTGGGGTACAATAACTGGATATTTGGGACTTAGAAAATGTTGTATAGAAAGTAGCTTTCTTTTAAATATTTCCTGCTTAGAATATTACCATAATTCAAAATTTTACCCATTAAAGTACTTCTCAAGAATGTCAAAAGTTTTTCTGTAGACATCAGTACTTTTATGGGAAAGAAGTGTCTCTAAATTTTCTATTCCTTTACATTTTTCTACAATTAGAGCTATTTGATTTATTTCTCCTTCCACTCTGAAATCTGATTCTCCAAGCTGGAGTAGTACTTCCAGTGTATCAAGAACCATCAAAATGACTTCTTCATCAGCCGTTTTAAGCACATGGCACAATTTCTGTATAACACCACTCTCCACTAAATACATAAGTTGATCAGTGTTACCACTGCGCGTGAAATTTCTTAAAGCCCACACGACTTCCGTCCTCGTGTTCTCACTGTCAGTTGTAAGCAGACTCAGCAAGGTCGGAATTGTGTTCAACTGAATTAAAGCTTGCACTTGCCTCACGGAGCCTGCGCTGACATTAGACATAATCCAGCAAGCCGCCCGTCTGGTACTGGAATCTGAAGAAAAAAGGAGTTTGGAAACTTGACCTATGATCCCAAGATCGATCATCATTTGCGTAGAACATTCATCACCGCTGACAATGTTTCCTACTATCTGAAGCACTGCAGGGAGGATCTGGTTCCTCTTCGAGAAGAGCGGTACGAGGTGCATCGGCACCTTGCTTTCCATAATATCGTTTATTCTGTTGTTTCCTCCGCTAGACAAGCTAGCCAAGCACCAGCAGCACTGAGATACCAAGTCGCTGTCCGAATGGGCGAGAAGATCGCGTATATAGGGGATTGCCGGAATAAGTTTTTCATAATCTTTCTCCTTCACATCCATGCTGAGTATGGAAAGAAGCCATGTAGCCGTCTGCAGAAGAGGAATGTTGGTAGAATTCCTTAAGACACGCACTATGCCGTCCGTCGCACCTTTCCTCAAAACGTAATCCCTAAAGTCTGTGCAATCCCCAGCGATATTTCCCAGAGCCCATGCTGCTCTTTCACAAACTCGATCACACCCTATACATAGTAATTTGATGAGAAACTCAACTGCTCCGGATTCCACCAAGTATCTAGTTTGTCTGGTGTCTCCTGTCGCTAGATTTGTTATTATCCAAGCGGCTTCTTCTTGCAATCTATAGTTTGGGTCATTCAAAAACTTTACAACAAGAGGAAGAAGATCATTATCTATTACTTCATCGATGAATTTAGCATCAGTATTTTGTTTGGTTTCATCTGTCTTCTTGACGAGAAGCTTCCGAAGTAATTTAACTCCCCTTAACTGTTTTTGAAATATCTCTGAGTGCATCATTTCAGATACATCAATGGTACTGTCATTGGAACTGTCAAACACGCCTAAATTGACATCTCGATATTTAGAAAGTGATTTCAAAGAAGACTTCTTCTTCAATCTCGTAACACTATCTGAAGAAAGAATCCTATTAAGGTAATTCGAACTGTCCATTTTTCCTTCCATTTTATCCACATTTTTATTTAATTCGCGTGTACTCTATACCATACATGTCCTCTATTCCTAAGTTAATTAAAATATTAAGAAATGTAGTGTATTTGAAGTTGTGTAATATTGTGTTTATCTGCATATAACCTTAAAGGCACTTTCTTTAAACTCCATCTTCACATGTAATTTCTCCTATGATGAATAAACTGTTAAATGTGGGAACGTAGTATTTGTCGATTAAAAGTCGTTAAAAATTACACCTGTATTTACGCCTATTACAAGAAATATATTCTTCACCGCGTAATCTTGTAAACTTCCAATTTAAATTAAAATTTGTAATAAATTTAAGAAAAAATACCTTTAATCATTGGCCACTACAATAATGCAGTATATTTTGGGTTATAAATTTTAAAGTAGCATTAATTATTACTGTAATACCGTAGAACTCATAAATTAGCACCAGACCATTACCGACTCTAAACTCTCTCCTTTCTAAGTCTTTTATAGTTATTTTATTATAGTAACTCTGAAAAGAAAATTAATTTTGATTTATCTTTAAAACTTTACTTGTTATAATGTGCCTTGAACACTTCTAGCAATTTAGGTATGTGATTGGATGGAACAGCCTAAGTTCATATTTCATATAAAATTCCCAGAACTATCATATGTTACAATAAAAATTACAAAAAAATTATTGAATGGAAAGGGGTACTTCAGAAAACGATCTAGACAGTAAATATTTTCTTACTAGAGATTTTGTCCCTCAACTACAGAGGTTATTAGCTTCTTCTATGGTTCTGTTAAACTCTTGTAACAAGTCCGCCATTAATGTAGACCCCATCATGGCAGACAGGGTCGGACGAAGCCGTCACTCTTTCTGGGGGTTTATTCAACCCAGGTTAATTATTTAAATAATTAAATAAAGATGGTTATGAATAAGAATAAATGACAAAATTTTACTTGCAAGCTGTAGAGATCAATGATCGTTTTCGTAACTCAAATTTAAGCGGTATGTTTATAATTTTTAGCTTTCATCAAACTCCCCATCCCGAATCTCCACCCCGATTCGGAATGGAATTCTTTCATTCAAAAAGTAATTCATTCAGAATTTTGTAAAATAAAGCCTCCATACCAATATGGGTCACTATATTTTAAGTATGTCATATCTCACTCAACACTAAAATTTACTAGATCAAATGTCTTCCTAGATATGCAAATTTAAAACAAATTTATTTAAAATTTTAACAAATTAAAAACAAATTTTATTTAAAACAAAAATTTATTTTTAAAAAGTGCAGAAAACTACATTTTACATAAACTATATTGCATATTTTTTTTTGTAACGTTAATGATAACTAAAATAATAGGATTTTAAAATTTTCTCTTTGACCGATTTTTAACTATGAATAACTTGACCTGACGATATAAAAAAAGAATCTTAAGCACCGAATGTAGAGAAAAATAATATACTCCAAAATTATTGGGTAATGATTTTATTTTATTATTGCCAACGTTTCGACTCAACTTGTAAATCAGCATCAGGTCGATAATGCTGTATGGAGAGATCTTCGAGGGAGGTTTATGGTCACATCTCAAACTGCTAAACTAAACCTAGGTTTTTAGGTTATTATTTTTTCTCACGCTCAAACTCGACGGCCAACGAACCAGCCACCACTTCATTATATTTAAAATTGCGGATTCTAGAAGGTGTACAGAAACACTCGACATTTGTCTTCCCGTGCCATGTCATGACGTGTCTTGCCATGCCATACCATTACAGACCATACTCTATCACATCGTATCATATTATATTAGTATAAGTTAATTTTTTACCTATTCACTTTGTTTATCATCAAATACTCTTGCGATAGAAAGAATATATTCTAAGAAGAATACTATTTTGGTTTGATCAAATATCATATGAATGTTTGGCACGACCATTTAAAAATTAATAACTCTTAAATTTTACGCGCACTTGATTTTCAGTTATGTCAGTTTATACGAATTCATACAGGGGCACAAACCAGTGGTTACAATGTATGATTCCTCAGTCTTTAGTGCTAATAAAGGATTCTTGGCGTGATCCTAAAAAATACTCAGTTTGTTATTATTATGGGTTTACATTCTTTACTGTATATGAACCATTAAACGGCCAATGTTTATTGCACACCTTATGTTAAGCTTGTGTTAGATCGATAATTAACACATCTTTAATTTACATATATGGGCATCTAAGGCCTAAGGCTGGACTAAAACAAATTTGAATTTTGAAGATCTCATTTTTGACAAACAAATCAAGCGTTTTTATGGACATATTTATGGACTTGTTACAAGAGTTTCACTGAACCATAGAAGAAGCTAATAAACTCTGTAGTTGAGGGACAAAATCTCTAGTAAGGAAGAAAATATTTACTGTCTAATTCGTTTTCTGAAGTACCCTTTTTCATTCATTAATTTTTTTTCTTTGGTATATAATAGAATCTGCATTAGAACTCAATTGCCAAAAATAAAATAAAATAATATTTAATTTTTAGCAAGAAATGAAGCAATATTTTAGGCTTATAATATTGAAATTTTATATAGGTCTTATAAAAATATATAAAAATAAGACGAGGAAAGCGGAGAATATTGCGAGCCCTTGTCTTATTTGTGCTAATGGATGGTTTCATTATCCAAGTCCGTTTGATCCTGTGAGCTAGTGGGCGGTGAAGTGGTCCAAGACTTCCAGGAGCGTGGTGGGGGAGGGGGGGGGGGAGGGGCGCTTCCAGACATCAAACCGCTCAAACGCTTTGGAGCTCTTCCAGGCCTCATAACTAATTCACTCTCAACTGGTGCACCCTTATCCTTATGGCCCTTATACCACCTGTCATGTGCATACACGTCTGCTGGAAATCTGCTCTGTCGAACATCGGAATCCAATAGGATATAATTTTAACAATGAGACAATTATCACTCATGACCTATCAAATCTAGATCAAATTACGAAACAATCAGGGGGGGGGGGGGAAGGAATGATGTAAAATTAAAGAAAACTGCAATTAGTAGCAGAATAGTTTACTTTCCCTTAAATAAAATAATCATTTTTTATTATGTTTTGCATTATAAAAATTACTGATAATTAAATTAAAATCATCTCTTTGAAGAAATTATGAGATATGAAAAAAAAAATAATGATAACAGAACATACTATATTAGACACTTTAGTCAGAGGGGTAAAATACTAAGATTCCAATAATATATATTTATATTATTCTAACCCTTTTTTTAAAACCAAACTAGAGTCGATAGATATTAAGTTGAACAATTTTTAGTGCAAGGGAACAGAATAAAAAATTTAACTATCCCAGCCAGGACCTAGATCTCCTGCTATCCGGGCCGGTGCATATACCACTTACGCTACCGGGACAAGTCTGATAAGTTATTAAATTTCCCGCACTAGTGCCGAGAGTCTAAGGGGGGAGGGAGGAATGGCTAATACTATATATTTACGAGAAATTCCCTGAAATAGTGATAAAACATCTCATCAGATTATGTCTGAATGGCTCAAGGCTTGATTGATTGATGTAGGGGAACTACCAATTCCCAGCCAGGTTAATATTTTTCTGTTCCCACTAAAGGCAAAATCACTTGGGACGGCCCTGATTGACGGCAGGGTTGGTGGGAGGGGATGAAGAACTACCAACTGCTACATTGACTCTCAGATTTTCGAAGGAATCATTTGCTACACCCCACTACCTTCAAAAAGAAGGAACAACATCCAAGTCCTTTATTGAATTTTCTACACAATGATTTTCCTCAAAGCTTAGCATGTTCCTAAGAAATGTAATACATTTGCAGAAAGAGGAGAAGTAATGTAGGAATAATTCTTAAAATTGGTTCAGTAGTTTTTAGTTTACATAAACCAAAAAAAAAAAATAATAAATAAAAAAAAATATATAAATAAAAGCTGGTGAGTATTCTCTTACAGCCAGACTGGTTCAGGGCCAGCCAGACCAAGTTTCCAAGACCAAATATTCACAGACTANTATTTAATAAATATTGGATCTGATTATTTGTGAGAGATATCTATCTAGTAGGTATAGGAACAAAGCGAATAAGTTGGCTTTTGTAGAAAATTCCCACTACATATTCTCCTTCATCTTCCACTATATAGACTATTTAGACCTCCTCTATCTCCACTATATAGAAGTATATCTATAAAAATATCTACACTAGTTTTCCGTAAACATGTCTCAAAAACCTAAATAAACAGATTCATAGACAGTACAAAATGAAAACCATCTTACCCTACATAACGTGTGTCTCACTCAAGATATGGCTTACTTCATGGGCGTTGAATACAGGGGAAATGAAGTGGAAGTTTACCCACCTAATGCCAACTTCCTCATATCAAGCCAAACTGAAAAATGCACCAGAAGAGAAATATTACTGCTACCTCTAGAGTCCGTACAACTGCAATGTCTAATTGGAAAGCTAATTGGAACAAAATCTTTTTTTTTTTTTTAAACAGTTATTAAATAATTTTTTTTCTTCTATTCGTGATATAAAACTTCAATCGATTCATAATTTAGAAAACTTTTTTCTTGGATCTATATAATTTTATTAAATTTGTAAGGGTTGTATCAATAAATATAAGATCTTTTCAATAAATACAAAATATATACTAGTATGTAGCCAAAACTTTAATGTAAAATTCTCAATGTAAACTTAGAATACTTAGCCACATAAAAATTATGTTATTAAATACTCAGGTAGTTTATCTCCGGTTTAGTCTTTTTACTTATGTGTAGTACCTGAGTCAAAGAGTTTTCTGTTAGAAATACCTTTAATTACCTGCTCTACCTTGAATAGCTGTGACTGAACTTATAAAAACTAAAACAGTTAATGTATTCCTTATTGTTAAAGGTTTCCCACAAAAAAAAAAAAATATTACATAATAGATAAAAGATAGAATTTTATAGCATTTACATTAGTCATATAAAATTTGGTCTTCTTTTAAACTCACTCATTAAATCTTACTGAAAAATAATTTAAGAGTTTATTACAGCTCACAATAAAAAACAAACTGACCATCTACAAGACTATATTCCGACCAGTCTAGACCTACGGTGCAGAACTGTAGGGTGCCGCTAAGCTAATACAATCCTTTCAGTCCAAAATTATCAAAATAATTGCTAACGCTCCATATTATGTGTCCAACTCAGCCCTTCATCACGAATTTAAAATCCCTTTCACCCAAGATCTCATCTCAAACCGCTTCAAGCTCTTCCATATTAAACTCCAAATTTATCCTAAACTAAATTATTGGTTAAAGATTGGATTTTAGGGGGAAGAAGGATTTTAGAAGAAGACAAAAATTTAATAATTGGCTAAATCTAATTTTTTATAAACTTTGTAAAAGAATATCAATTTAAAATCTAATTTCCAACAATTTTACTATATAATTTTTTTATCAAATCTTCATAATAAGGAAGATATCTATTCATTTGAATGGACGGTTGAGTGATTTCAACCACCTCTCCATTCCCGGTTGTTTAGAGCCGAACTCAGCGACACTAACTTTTCTCTTCATTGTCCTTTTCAGCTCTTAAGATAAAACCAGTTATTTATTCTTATAAAGGTCCACTTTAATGAAATATACAGAAAATTTGTTTGGTTTATGCCGCGTCTGAATGGAAAACTTTTTAAGTTTATTTCGCAGATCTTTCTTCGCCTGTTTTAATTTTTTTTTTTTAAATGAGGAATTGAGTAAAAATGAATGAATGAAACTATTGATACAAGAAGGACTAAGATCATTTTGCAAAAACAAACGGTTCACATTGTACCGATAATGTATTGTCTCAGAAGATAATGGAAGTTAAATTGCCAAAAAACCTTCACCGGATAGTTCAGAGGACTATATCGTCTTATATAATCCTTTAAAACTGTTAGCGTAAAAGAACACAAACTGATCATAACTTGTGCTAAAATTTTGAATACAATACAAAAATAATTAATCAATTGTTATTCAGCCCAAATTCACCTTGAAAAAAAGTTAAATGCATTTTATCCGTTATTCAGCTCATCGAAAGAAAAACATTTTACTGCATATATCTTATTCGTTTTGTATTTTAGGGTGCTAAATCAAATTTATTGCTTAGAATGCTGTAAATTCTACTGCAAATTTTCCATGTGCGGATTTTGCACTTGGTATTGTAAATGAATGGCTCGAAAACTGGTTGATAAAAAAAATACTAAAAAGGATATTACGAAGAAAGGAGAATTTTTTTGGCCGTAGATATTATTATTAGATGATTTTAGTTGGGGTTCGGTCAAGGTAGATCCAAAAAAATGCAAATTTAAAAAAAAAAGTGTATTTCTTTTAAATGATTATCTGTCAACGTTTTGGCTTACATTGTAAGCCATCTTAAGAGCTGTAGAAATACAATGTCATGAGAATATAATAATAATTGACAATATTATAATACAGAATTACTTACTGGCCAAAATTACTTTTGATATCACATTACATTATGGTAATTCTGTATTATAATATTGTCAATTATTATTGTATTCTTATGACATTGTATTTCTACAGCCCTGGAGATGGCTTACAATGTAAGCCGAAACGTTGGCAGATAATCTTTTGAAAAAATACACCTTTTTTTAAATTTGTATTTTTTTGGATCTACCTTGTCCGAACCCCAACTAAAATCATCTAAAAATGATTTTCCGAAGTTTCATTCCGGAATTTTATTCCGAACTTTTCTTTCGATTCATGAATCTACAAAATTGAAGGACAAATTAATCATGGAGAGAACTCAGAGAAAAAACAAACCGACTAGCCGAGTGGCACCTAATAAGCAACCCGAAGGGACTGTAAGTCTTGAAGGAACACCAAAAAAAATTTT
>KZ807740.1:60777-75260 GCA_000696205.2 Oncopeltus fasciatus | reverse complement strand
ATTATATTAAAATTAAAATTTTAATATAATCAACATTTACTATATAATCATTTTTCTTTAAATAGTATAATATAAATGCTGTACGTCCCTTCACTGTTCTTGTAAAATTTAAGTTACGATACATTAATTAAATTTAATAATTGTTTTTTTTTATTTGATTTTCAGTACAAACGGGGTGCCTTATTTCTGCGCTACGTACAAGCAGCTAGAGAAATTGGTAAGACTATTTTGCTTACAAATGGTGAAATTATTGCTACTTTCTTTTAAAAAATATATATTAAAAAAATATAAAGATAGCATAGTCAACAAATTTCCTACCAAAGTTATAAAAAGTATTTTATGCGAATTTCACTTAAATAGTTTATGCAATTTTTTTCTTTCCTATTGTAAAATAATATTTAGAAGGTTTCATTTTCTACAAAAAAAGGTTTATTAGAGCCAAGCAACAATTTTTATGTAATTCTCATACTTTTTGGTAAATGAAGAACAAATAGACTTCTAGCGCATCTAATATTGAAAAGTTTTTTATTATAGATTTTATTTTAGCAAATTATATATTTTTCCTATGAAAACACACATTTTCACTGTGAAAATCGCCTTTATTAATCCTAAAGTAACTTAAATTTAAACTTCTAATAAATCACAAATCACTTTTAGCAATGATAACAATAATTTATTACAAGTATAAATAGAAAAACGTTAAATAATTTTATTTCCTTGTTTCAACAAAGACAACTCATCTAAAAATTTCTATGCATTTATTAATTTCCGTCCTTATAATATTATTCGTACAATGCTAAAAACCATTAAATTACTGGATTTCACATTTTACAGTTACCTTTATTATGTATTAACTTTTATTTCATAATCAAAAATATAATAGATGAATCTTTATCAATTATAAGCAAAATTACAATTTGCTCATCAATCAAATTGATGCTAATTTATAATTAGCAAAAATCAAGATATTCCTTATCCATAAATATACTACCTCGCCCTATAAATGTTAATAGTTAAAATAACTTCCTAATAAATTTGAATTACAGTAAAACTGTTATGGTTAATATTATAATTCATTCATCAAAGAAAACTAAAAAATGTCTTGCAAATCTGAAATTAATGAAAAGTTGTTATACGAAGTTTGCGCCACATACTTAAAAAATTTTGTTAAATTCGTTTGGGGCAAGTTTGTTAAAGCCTGACAAACATAGTAGCCACTTTGCTGAGTCTCATGTTTTTATTAAATTTTAAAATTCCCTCTAAGTAGTTTTTAAAAGATTCCTTGAATATTTAATAAGGCATCCTAAAGAAAAACCAAGGATAGTACTAATACAATTTGTTGTAGTATCTGACAGAATTATTGAAAAACTATTTAAATATACTTTTATTTGACCAAAAATTATGGCAAATTGTGAAATTAGTAACAGAAATGTTTTAAATTAAAAAAAAAAAAAAAGTGTTCTATAACGTTCAAGTAAATTAGCGATTGTGCCGTATGCAATGATTTTATGTTGATTTCCAATTTTAAGGAATCATAAGGATTTCTATTGAGAGAAAGTTTTGAGAATGTTAATAATGTTTAATAAAACTTTAATATTCGCTAGCGGGAAAAGTTGAGAATACACTACAAATTTCGCAGCAGTCATGGAAAATCTTGAAATAACTTTTATACGGGTAGCTTGCAAGCGAGCTCGGCTCATTCCTCTTTAGCAAACTTGTTGCACAAGTATGCCAATTTATTTTAACCAGATTTTCTTAGTTTCTGGTGCCAACTCACACTGCTCTGATTTTGTTTGACTATTTTCAGGCATGTAACTATAATTAACCAGTTTTTTTTTTTTTTTTTTTTTTTTTTTTTTTTTTGGATATTACTAAAGCTTTATTCATACACAAGACTCATTTCATAAGTTTCCATTCCGATTTACTACAATTTTTCAAAAAAATTACGTTTGCCTGAAAATCAATAAATAATTATTTAATTTCGCAAGCAATATCAATTTTTTCGATAATATTAGTAAACATTTCAGATGCGTACAGAACTTCTTCTGTGGTTTTAATTCGCGATTACTGGACCATTGCTATGGATTTATTGGCGTCTTCTTAAATGTATTTACCATTTCATCTTCCGGGTTGGACCGAGTCAAATTGTTCTTATTTGCCGAGCTTTCGCACATCATGTGATGGCTTCTTCAGCCCTGAAGAAGCCATCACATGATGTGCGAAAGCTCGGCAAATAAGAACAATTTGACTCGGTCCAACCCGGAAGATGAAATGGTAAATACATCTGACGACCGACGAAGCCTACGTGAACGTCTTCTTAAATGTTTTTGTTTACCTTCTATATAGTTTTTGGCCCATTGCAGACCGAATTGTCATTCATATCCTACAATTTTTCTAAAAAATTTTGAGTATAACATGTTCTAAATTTCAACAATTTAAAAAAAAAATAAATCATGGAATGTAGCGCAATTACTAATTTGGCCAAGTAAACTGTACTAGACTTGTGCTCTACGAGTTTTTAACAATAATTTATATTTTTTTGGAACTAAATTCAGACTTTTCCCTTATTTTTGAAATGAGATTTCTAAGCTTTAAAGTTTTCCAAATTTTCTTTCACTTTTCCGGTTACGTGTAATAAAATTACTGTTTGCACACCTTACTCATAAATGATCTTAATGTTGACTTATTGATTTTCAACAATTTTTTTTTAAATTCATATTTATATATGACATGTGATATATTTCTAAAATGAAAATAATCGCACAAGCGCTAATTTGCTCGAGCACAGCTATGTGTACTTTTCCTTTGCCGGAGGCACCCGTTTTAGTCAGATTTACCAACTTTTTACTAAACTTGGAAGTCCATTATGGACCCTTTATCGGCCAGCACACCTTCTTATTCCCATAAGTACACTTAGAATTTTGAAATTGTTAATGGTACACTCATTTTCGTAGGCACATTTTTGGTTGGAGTGATAACTTCACAATGGGGTTATATGAATTAGCCACCGCAAAAGCCTCTCCTCCCACAAGAGCGACTAATAAAAGAAATTGCCACTACCCTCATTAATTGCTATAAACAATGTTTTATAATAAAAGACTAATAACTTACTTTAGTTCTAAGCTGAAATATTTAAATTAAATATTTTGTTTCGATGCACAATATTTTAAAAAAAATTTTATTTTACATTTATTTAAATGTCTCTTAACATAGTTGACATGGTGCCTACTCCTAGCAGAAGAGACCAATTCAAGCCGAAAAAAGGCACTGCTCTTCTACTTGGGAAATTCAGATTAGACATGAAGCAGAAGTTAAACATCTACACATACATAAATACATTATTTAAAAGTGATCTTCAAACTTATTGTGCTGCAAAATATTTAGATGTTAAAAAATATTCAAAGACAACAGTCAAAAGTATTCAGACTAATCGCCCTGCCTCTGACTACTTCCAACACGCTAACTTCAATAAAACTAAAGAACACAAACTCAACTAAAAACGAAGCTCCTTTACAGCCGTTTTCTCACCATAAGCTTAACAATAGGGACGCCGGGGTAGCTCATGGGATCCGTTCGGGTCTCGCAATTCTGGCGCTGCTGGTTCGAGTCCTGCCTAGGGCAATCTTTTATTTATATTAAAAGCTTGTCCTGAGCCATGTTCCTTTAGAAAGGGGTGGCAAACTGTAGATAGCCCCTCTCTCCATGACCCTAAGTGGTTGAATGGGAGGCTAACACTTAATAAATAAAAAAAAAGCTTAACAATAAAACACCGGGGCGCCAGGCTAGCTCAGGGGATCCGTACGGGTCTCGCAATCCTGACGCCGCGGGTTCAAATCCCGCCCAGGTCAATATTTTATTTATAATATAAAAGCTTGTCCTGAGCCATGGGTGTTTAAAATGGGGTGGCAACCTGTAGATAGCCCCTCCCTCCAATGACCCTAAGTGGTTGCAAGGGAGGCTAACACAGCAAAAAAAAAAAAAAAAACACTCTTAATTTCAAGTCCTCCCCCTTCCTAACAACCCGGTCGGAAGACTGGGTAAGTCGAGATGGCCGAAGAAGGCATCGCTGGGTCATGCCTGTCACTGACTTTGTTATTTCTCACACTCACTTCAGATTTATTGAGCATACACGCTTTCGGAAGGCTCAGGTCCCATCATCAGAGCCGCTTACGTGCCAGCAGAGACTCTCACTTGAGTGACTCTCATTCCTTCAACACCTAATTGATGATCACTGCCAGCGGGAAAGAAGATGAATTGTAATTTCTCCATTACATCATCTCGTGCCTCTTGGGATCGGTGAGGATATGTAAATTTTAAATAAATAATAACTAAAAGTTCTAAAAATAGCCTTTTTAGATTCTTCAAACATAAATTTAGATTCACCCGGATTAGAATCCTTGTAGTTACCTAACAAAGAGAAGATTTTCTGAAGATTAAACCTTTAATTTGTATTTCTTCCCTTTCTCGAGAATAGAAGAAGGTAAGCTTCTCCTGGTGATATTAATGGATTACGCTGAGGAAGATGACAATAGAGAGATTATCTTCCTTGAAATGTTAGTAATGCCAATTTGAATGCATCTCTACAAAATTCCTTTATGTACATATTTACCTTCTCAGCGTATTTTCTTTAATTTTCAAAAAAATTAATTTTTAAACACTGTATAACAATCCAAATGAGAAAAAGTCACGTGGTTAACTATTTTTACTATAACTACTTTAACCACCATTTACCAAGAAAGAAAACCTATCTTTGTCAAAATATTTTTACCAAATTTATTAACGAGTACAAATTTAAATAGAAACTAAGGAAATGCAAAATAAAGCCAATTTTAATTCATGATTTAAAAATAAAAAAGCCATTAGTTAAAATCAAATAGTCCTAAAACTATATACATACACTAATACATTTATAAAAAGCAATAAATTATGTGATATAGGACAGTAAAATTGCAGTAACTCTCTCATTTTTTTAAATATAAATGTTTATAAAAATTTTTATCCGACCATTGTGTTCAAATCTAAAAAAAACTCTGCATATTAAAGTTAAATAAGTATTTAATTAGTTGTTTTAATTTATTTATTTTGTTTGAAATGAGATATATTCATTTTCATTTTATAAAATTGTTGCTTTGCTACATCTGACTAACAGTGCCAAACTAAGTTTCCTATCAGAGATCCTATTTCAGATATTCAAATTTCATGGCTAAGTATCTGGGTGATGGATAGCCCACTGAAAAAGATGTCACGACTCAACATCGTATATAGCCATTTGGATTTTCTTCTATTTCTATTTTTTCACTTCTCCTATTTTTCTTATTCTATCTTTTTATTCACAATTGTACTTTTAATGTGTAATTCTCACTCTTCTCATAATCTGCTCATCGTTCAATCATTAACTATTTATTATTATCATAATTCTACTTGAGCACAAATAGAACACGCATTTTATAATATAAATTCATATGATATTTACAACTCAAATGCTATTCCCTTAGAAAATTTTGTTCTTCTGTAATTCAGTTATTTTTAAAAACGGAATACTATCATTTTAAATTTAACTAAATAAACTCGTGAAAGAATTTCGAGTGTTAATATAGAACAAAGAGGACATGATCGAAAGAAATACTATTGATTATTTGCTAGGGTTCGGTCAAGGCTAATATTTTTAGGTTAAAAAAATTTGTTTTATTTTATTTTATCTGCCGACGTATTGGCTTAAATTGTAAGCCATCTTCAGGCGAGAGGAGACGTGTTGTCACTTGGTTCAAATGATCATGACATGTCCATTTGAACTATTAATTACAGCTTATTCATACATAAGGGAGTTACATAATATAAATAAATTTATGAACAAAAAATTTCTTTGACCACATTGTCGAAAGGAAATTTCACACTAGGAAATTATTATTTACATTTTATATTATAATTTTCTTTTGAATTTAGCTTTGAGATATGCTACTTTAAAAATGTCTAAAATGTTTGTTGAGTTCATGTTTTACTGTTCAGTATAAGTGTTATATAAATATTATACTAAAAAAAAAAAGTGTTACTTCAAGACTATTCAGGCAAGTTGGACGCCAATGCCTGGCAAGTTTGTGGGTGTGCATTAACCTGTCATTGCCTATAGTTCTGAGTGTCTGATTTTTTCATTGTGCATAGGATTTTTCCTTGGATTTCAATGATAATGTATTCCCATTTTATATGCACTACCATCTTTGTCAAATAACCTATTTGAAGCAACTCTTTTCTCTGACGAGATTAATGTTGTTACCCGAAGTAGATATTTTTTTCCCTAAAAAATCCCCCTAAATATGTCAGGTTAAGTTGGGCAGGGAACAGATGCATTCATGGTTATTCATACAGAATAAACGTTCAAAAGCTCTAATGGGAAGGTCTGTGATGATAGATTTTCACAAAATCACGAAAGTGTTTAATTTAGTAATGGCATAAATTCCATGGTTTCTTGGTTCTTTTGGTTGGCTACAAATGCTTGATCTGACTTGTTCTTGAGGTTGGAATCCTGGCTATGGGTAAGCTATTTTAAGGTTATATAAAGTGAATGGGGCGTAGTGTTGCAAATTCTATTATTATACATTCAGTAGATTTGGGTAGACAAACTCTTAGAATCATTTTTCTATCTACTCCCACCTGAAGCTAGATTTTATAAAAATAAATTATGAACTCCTCTGAGATATTGACGGTATGATTTATGTCAGATATCGGTTTCACCGATAGGGGGATTATAAAAATATCGCAAGACTCTCCGGAAAGGTAATTAATTTTCCATTCAAAAATAAGTGAGTATGGTTGCCTGCACGATGGAAGATATCATTTATAGCAACAGTTATGGATTTTGAAAGGCAATACATTATTTTGTAAACTAGAGAATTCATTTTATTCTCGACAATGGTGTGCCTTTACAGGTATTATAAGATATAAGAGCAAGCAAAATACGAGAGCTCTTTTGACTCTGCATCCAAAATGTTCTACTTCGGCCAACGTTTCTTTTTGCTACAGAAAAAAAAAATCAAAGAAATCATTGACTTCTACATTTTAAACTATTTTTAATTATTTTTTCAAATATGATTACATAATAAAATACACATTTTTCTCGATAAGGAGAACCTTATCTAAATACGTTGTTTTTTTTTTGGATTAGAACTAAATTCCATAATTTCAAGTAAATTAATGTTTTACAAAGTAAATAAAAAGTATTATTCAGTTCTTTTAAATTTAATTAAGTATTCTTATGTATTCATTCAATGTATATATATATATATANCCTAGATATATATATAAATTTCTATTTGCAAAGTAATGTTGAGCAGGATTTCATCTCTGAATAGTATCCTCTGGCATATTTGTGATGTTGTGATGAATGATGAATATGAATATTAAGAATGCTGTTGCCGTTAATGCTAGTTAAACTATTAAAGAAAAAAAAACAAGCTCCCGACATTTCATCTTTCTTTTCTGGCCACTTCCGATGTATCTTTTAATAATGTGATGTCATTAATTGTCTTTCTCTGTTTTTCTTCTATCCTCTCACCCCCTTTTCTTCACCCTTTTCTTTCTAATCTTCATTTTTTTCCAAAATTTTTTTCTTCAGTTGGCGAAGGAGATATCAAGAAATATGGACCTAATAGAGGTACAAGATATGAGAGGCTGCTTAAATAGCACATATTAGCGCTTTCAGATTACGTGCATCACTCCACGTTTTACAATAACTATATTATGACAAAAATATATCTTATTGATGTATTTTTAAGCTATATATTTTATTTTTAATTATTTTATTTTTATTTATTTTTTGTCTCTTAAACTGAGTGATGTACGCATTTACTATCATAATTATTTTCCATTATTCTTTAAAGATGATGTGTTTAATTTGACAAAATAATACTTCTGATATTATAGAATATTATAATTTTGGCGTATTGATAGTGTTCTATTACAATAACGAATGTACTTCAAACAATATACTGCATTGTTAATTATAAATTCTGGCAATAAATGCCATTTGCAAATTGAAAAAGTAGTTATCATAGTAGTTGTTCGTTGATACAACAGTTTTTATGAAAATTTATAAATATTAAATGTTCTCTACTTTTTAATTATCTTTTTATTTTTAATGATTAGATTCATATATTTTTTTCCTAAAAGAACACTGCCGATATGATAATTTGAAATGATAATAAGCACAGAAAAAAAAGTTATTTGTAATGATAGTTTGCTTAAACACATCAGCTATTTTTTGCTAGTGTCAAGGCTTTTAATAGAGGCAGTATAGACCAGCTTTAAGCATGTACTGTTTTATTAGTTAAATATTTTCAAGTTTAAAAATACTTTATGTCATGTTATGTTGTTATTATTTAATTAATGTTTTAGAGTGATTGGTAAGTATAACAGTGTCCAATGAAATGTTTGATAGTTTGTTCATTGTTTTCATAAATGTACATAAAGTGATTTAGCACAGGAATATAAATATTGTGGAACCAGTTTTATATAGAATAAAACATTTTTTAATTCTGAGACGAGGACATTTATATAGAATTTTTAATTATAAAAGAAAAGCCATACTTAAATAGAATTTTACTGTGTATTAAAATCTGTTAAAAAATTCCAGAAAGCCTCTACATAAATTTTTTTTTACTAATTTCAATATAATTACAGGGTATTATTATTTTTTCAGCTTCTTATGTAAGGCTTACGTTTTTAATTTAACATAATAGTTCTTTAATTTTTTTCAGCTGTAGAATATATATACAGTTAAATTTTCAAATTACAAATTCTGAAATACTGTTTCCACAATAAATAAACTTTTTTTTTTTTGCATTTCTTTTTTTGTATATTTTTACTATGCACATACAATGCACAAAAAAACTTTTTATCTTGATTTTTTTTGCAAGATACAACAAAAAGTGTCTTAAATCAACTGTAAATATTACTCAAAAGAGTATTTGTAAGATATGAAGGTTGTAACACAGAAAAAATATTAATAATTATTATTTTTTGTGTTCTTCGTTTCTAATAATATAATACAAATAATAGCCTATGGTGGATAAAAGTTATTCAGGTGTGACAATTGACAACAAAAAAAATTAATGGTTAGTATTTTTCAAAAGAAAATAATAAAACATGGGAATTGTAATTGTTTTACAATTATATATATTTTTTTTCTTCTTGGCGTGTCAACCATGACGGTCATTAACGCCAATCATTTCAAAATGTTTCAATATTTTTCTATAAATCAAAATTAATAATACTTAAATTATATACTTCACAAGTTAAATATGTAAAATATTTACTTTAGAGTAAAGATCTAAATTTTGCATTGTATTTATTAAAAACCGAAGGGCAAGGTAGTCTGGTATGTCCCAGGTTCTGCTTGTAATAACTCAGATGACTCCTGGTGTGCTCCTAGAGAACATCCAGCCCTAACTGGGAACAAGTCTTCACTAAATAGAGAAAAAAAAAATCAGGCGACAAGAACGTTGTGCTGACCTACGCCTTCTCTAGTATGCCTTATATCGAGAACAAAGTCCTTGTTAAGATACAGGCCCTAGGCTAATATGGCCTGTTGCGTGACTGTTTTTTATTTAACACTATTCATTGGATATTATTCGGAATATATGAAACATAAGAGAATTATAGTTTCGGCTAGTCTGATGCAGGTGCATAAGCATGAAGTTTGCTATTTCTGTTGTTATGTCGTGAGATAAACTGTAATTCAGAAGATCAAAGTTAAGAAAAGGTTTTTTCCAAACAATATATCCTTCCGTGTCAAGGATTCCTGTCTCTGAAGATTATTAACGACTTATCTTTTCTTATGGAATGGCAGCTGGAGAGATTATTCAATTGTCAAAACACATGTTCATTGTTTATATCTCCTACTAAAGAAGTAGTGAATGCTACTCCTAAGCTCAAAATGAGCGAACCATATTGAGCGAATGTGAACATTTAAAAAACTTATAAAGAGTGCCTTATCAGATAAAAACGAGCGTTCGATGCTTATTGGAATACAATTTATGTACTTTTTAAATTAATTTTCTGCCTGTAACGGCAGGATATTGATTACTTTCAGAGTGGAGGGTTTTCTCTTTTTATTTGCCTTTCTTTTTGTACTCCTACAGAAATTTATATGTGATTTACATATTTAAACCCAAATCAAGTTAGAAAACTTTTTTTTTTTCTGTCAAACAAAAAACTTAAATGCAGAAACGTTAATATTGCAGCTTTGAAATTTTAGTTGTACAATATCATAAGATTATTTCACTAAGACTTTTAGGATGTCTATAATGTATTTTACATTGTGTTGGCAAATCGTTATTCTAAAGTCAGATTTTTTTTTTTTTTTCCTTGAGATTCTCATCTCATAATAATAATAATTAACTACCTCATATTCTTAATAATAATTCTCATCTCAAAAAATAAAAAAAAAATTTAATAGAACAATTACTGTTTAATGATTATCAGCGAAACTTGCCAGTATACAATTATTCATACATTCTTAACATTCATTGCATAACATAAAGATATAAACATATTTCTAAATTAATTGACATTTATTTCCATTGATTTTTACGATTCGACTTTTTTTTTAAATCCATCATTTGTGTTGATTTATCTGGTATTCTATTTTAATTTCACTGCTTTTTTCTCAATAACTTTTTAAAAGTTTATTAGGAAATAAAATAATAATTTTTCTTTCATTTAAATGTATTTCTACCTAGTAAGATAGTTCTCTACATATAGTCATATCTATTACTAATTCAACAATACTGACTTAAATATTTGTGCATTAATTATGCTTTCTAAATTTAGCCCATACTGAAACGACTTAAGGAAAAAACAAGAACTCCATAAATAAGACGATTAAAATTAAGAAAAATTTTTAACAAAATTTTATAGTATAATAATAAATTAATAAAATATTTTAAGGTATAATAAACATGATACTCAACTAATTTTGGTTAATTATGGTAAAATAAATTACGCCCTAGATATTTTTATATCTGAGAGAGGATGTATGCATACAAAATAATAATAAAAAAAAACTCCTTTTAATCTTCTAATTAAACTCATTATTCCCTTGAGAACAACTTTTATTGAATTTTTCAGATTTTTATGAATCTAAAAACAATATTTTGGGTACATTTCAATTTTCAAAATTTTTTATTTAAACAAATGCATTGTAATCTTAAAAACTCTAGAAACATAGGCTATGTATAGTCACTTTATATCATAATCCTTTTTATTTAAACAGAACAGTATTAATTTTTCATTAATACAAGAATTAATTATCTATAAAATAAGTTTATAACTATATGAGGTTATAGAGTGTGAATAGTTATATATAGTTTGTTATATAGTAAAATTATTACAATTTAACTTTTTTTTTTATGTCTTTGTTTAATAAATATATCGTTCAAATATTAATTCGACTAATATGTTGAGACAATATTATTTTTAATCTAACTTACCTTAGAGGCAATACTATGGCGCTGACACATCTGCTAGATGATTTGACTTATCTAAAAGATAAATAGGGTGAAATTTTGGAAAGCAATCCACAAAATATGCAAAAATTATTTATAGATAGATTTGAATGGGCACATAGGATAGTAATTATCCTATCAAAAAAATTATAAATGAATTTAGCAAGGCAATTTAAAATTTAATTGTGACAAGAGTATTGTGGATTGGTTCCCATTGGCATCCCGATAAATGTGAAGGCTTGTGCCCGGCTAATGCCAGTCAATGAATGAGCTGTGCTGGAGTGAGTTATCTCTGCGACAGGTGAGCAACGACCTCGGCCCAGAACTGACGGCGATATGCGGTTCGCTGACAGCTCCAGGGCTAGAGGCAGACCCACCGCCAATCCCGCCCTCCGCGGAGCTGGCCACCTCCATCTTCGAGCTCTACCTCTCGATACAGGAGTTCGCCAGGTACTGCTCTCACCCGCATTCCCTTTAGAAATACTTAATCATTTTTATTTAAAAAAAAGAAGACAATTATTAGATGATTTTAATTGGGGTTCGGTCAGGGTAGATCCAAAAAAATACAAATTTAATAAAGTCGTTTAGGCTTACATTGTAAGCCATCTTCAGGGCTATCATGAAGACTAGAGAGGACATCTTGTCCCTAAGTTTACATTTCCATGGAAGTGAGTCATATAAATGTGAACTTAGGGACGTCCTGTCCCTCTCTCGTCTTCATGATAGGCAGCCCTGAAGATGGCTTAATATGTAAGCCGAAACGTTGGCAGATAATCATTAAAAAAATACACTTTTTTTTTAATTTGTATTTTAATGGATCTATCTTTACCGAACCCTAACTAAAATAATCTAATAATAATATCTACGGACACAAAAAAAAAACTCCAATCGAAGAAGATAATGTCTTGTCAACAACGCAGAAGTTAGAGACATAGAGTAAGATAAGATATTTACTTTAATGCATTTTAAGAATATATAGAAGTAAAGATGTTATAAAACAGTTAATAAATATGTTATTAAAAATTTTCATGGCCATCTAACATTAATTTATTTTATGAAACCGCAGTCTTTCTTTCGTGTTTTTTATTTTGATGTAGCATTGATTACTTTTTACTTTGAAATGCCTTCTTGTTAATTTCATCTTTTCTTTTCCTCACCATTAGATAAACATTCATCATCTTCATGTAAAGATTCTCTGTTAATATAACTACATCTTCTGCTATCTATTATACAACTTCATTTTGCGGGGTTTATCCTAATTTTACAATGCCAATATCGAAATTGGATTGTATGTTTCCCGTTTGAAACTGTTGAATGGAATTTATTTTTGGGTAAAGTTTGGGGGTTTAGAACTACGCCAAATTATATAGTCAATGTCTTCGTTTTATTAGTATTATAAAAATATGTGGACTATAATAATATATTTATTTATATAATAGCATAAAATGCATATTTATAACATTTACCATTGTTTATACTTGAGTAAAAGCTTTCTATGATATGCTCAACAAATCAAGCACTCCATAGTCCTCACATTTCTACATGTCCCCGTTTTTATAAACTGGACATATTAATGTTGTTGACCAATCTTTTAGCATCTTTTCCATGATTCAAATGTCAAACATCAGTTGATTTCAATAGCCGGTGTCCCCTAAAGGCTTCAACATCTCTGCAGTAATCTCATCCTCTTTTGGGGTTTTGTAAATTTTAAGAGATGCTAGGACTTATTCAATCGTCTCCTTTTTTGGCCGTTCTACTATACCCTTGTTAATTTTTGCAGATCTGATTCACTTCCATAGACTTGAAACGAGTTCTAGCACTTTTGGATCAAACGTTTCTCACGTTTGATACCTGTTCACAAAGCTCAGCGTGACTCTCAAAAGTTCGCCACTGCCATTCTTTATAAAAGTTAATAAATGTTAACCATCGTATAAAGTTTGGCTTGTGTTCTTTTTGGGGACTGAAGGACTTCCTTCTATTTCTCCTCTTTCATTTGTAGAAGCTTAACTTTCACTGTGAATTCCTTTCTAATCCTGCACAAGATATTGATACTTCTTTAGGGCAGTATTCCCTTCTGAATTGCTTTAATCTTTCTCTGTGACACTGTATGATTTATTTCTTTCATACGTACTACTTACTTTCAAGAGAACCGTATGATTCATTTATATGGTCCCTGTGATTCCTTTCCTTGTCTTACTCCATCTAATTTCTTTACCTTCGCTCTTATCTCTAGACTCTTTTATCACAGTCATCCTCAACGGTTAAGCCAACTATAGGGCGAAGAGCATAAACTAATATGTACGATATTAACAACAGAAGCATCTAGTAGTTAGCTCTATAAGGAGAACTACAAAAAAAATCGTTGCACAAAAGTCAGTGAACAGACCGGTGCTTATATACGAATCAGAAACAAGAGCCTTCATCCAATTGTTTGTCTAATATAGATTTTTTTTTTAAGAAATGCGGATTCAAAGGAGAAAAATTGTTCAAATGTGTGTGTGTATTTTGTTGACTTGTATTTTGAGGTTCCCCTAAATAATTTGCGGAGAATTCATTCTTAAATTTCAAAAGAAATCAGACGTCTTGTTACCCATGAAAAGTGAATTATTGAAGTCAATAAATCAATATGAGATATGATACGATATGAGAGTAAATATGAACCTCTTTACAGTATTCTACCGGGTTTTGGTGATACCCAGATTTTTGATGAAGGCCATTGTGTTCAACGAAATGCTGTGTCTTAAATATAATTTTTCAAAATAGTTGATGCTCATGGCTTATTGAAATTTATATATGTTAAGTATATGAGTTTTAAGAAGGGCAAAGTTTTAAACTCAATCTTAAATGAACATGTAATTTATTATATCCAATTTCGAACAAAAGCAAAAATATGATCTATGGATGTCTTCTTCAGTCCTTCTTAAGAATCCAACCTTGAACCACCTGCCAAACAAAAACAGTTAATCAATATATAATTTTTATATA
>KZ807740.1:0-22205 GCA_000696205.2 Oncopeltus fasciatus | reverse complement strand
TTTTAATCTTAAAATAAATTGATAATATTGTTTAGACTGTGAGTACTTTAATTTACTCTTATTACAAACAATAATTATATTACTGGGATTTAAAAAAAAAAAAAAAGATCAGAGCAACAAAACTCGTTCATGAAACACATTTATACTCGCAATAAAAATAAAGTTACTTCACTGGAGCGTTTTAGGACTAGAGCTTTGCTTTAAAATTAAAACAAAGGTTTATTAAAATAAATAAATTTATTTTCTGTCAAAGGAATAACCTATTCTGTCCACGAGCAGAACGCATCACAGAATTTCATTAGTGTCCACATACATTTTCATTAGCTCAACAACAATCAAAGCAACTTTGATAATGAAATCCAACTTAGTTCCAATTCTGTTTTTTTGTTTACAAAAATAAAAATGGGAGCACAACACTCTTAATAATGGTATTAGGTCATTACTTAAGTATCACAACTAATGATTGTTCAGCTTTTATAAGTTTTACGAGATCTCTTTGAAAAAATAATTTTTTGAATTTGAATTTGACGATGCTTCATTCGTTGAACGAACGAATCATTGACGAAGCATAAATAGAGACCATCTTGTATTCACCCTGCTGTAGGCACAAATCTTTTTCATACATATTGTAAAGTTTGATAGAGGTACAGAACAATTTGTTAGTCTCTACATAGAGAGAGAAGACACAAGAGAGTATGCCTCCCATTTAGAACAAAACAAATCTCTGTGAATTTGCCCATGGACGAGGTGAAGTTCCTCGGGGCCCTGACAATAAGCCCAAGTATACGATATAATTAAAAATAAAAATAAATATTATTGTCGTGGAGTCGTTGGCAGGCGCTCTGGAAGAGATCAGACCTGTGAGAGAATGCCCCTCAGCCACGGCAGGTAATGAGCGACTCTGACGTAGACTCCAGGCACGCCGTACTGTCCGCAACCGACTCCCCAGCTGACGATGCCAACCAACTGCCAGATCCCGTTCCTCTCGCACACCATTGGACCGCCACCGTCACCCTTCGGGGGGAAAACAAGAAATAATTAATAATAATAATTAATCACGCTGTCATATGACTCACCATAAGAAAATAGACTGAACTGTAGCTCACATGCGTATACACTAACCTAATTTATCTCAAACCATTTTGCTTAATTCAATTTTTTTTTCCGTTAGCAATGACTATTATAAACTAAATAATTGATCGAAATATAAATATGAATGAATTAACTAACTCTTTATTAATAAAAAAAATTATCTGTACATTTTTTAAACTTAATTTTTTGATGGGGTACATGATAATAGACTTGCTCGTCTATCCCGGGACGTAACCCGTCCTCAGAGAGGAGCCCAGGTTAACCCGCAATAGACTATCCGGCACCCATCTTCTCCTTATCCTAGGATAAGAAGGAGACTAGGCAGGGAGTCAAGGAGGGATTGAGAGGGGGGGGAAATGCCAGTGCATTCACTCTCTTGATATTTTAACTAAACTGGCTGGAGTAGGTCCCTTGGCCTCCTCCTCTTGAGGCGTCGGGGAGGGTTGTCGGGCAAAATTTAAATATAATTTTTTTTTATGAATAATGAAATATAGAACCTAAATCAGTCATCTGCCCACACAGACACACGATATGTATTACTTCGTTTTAAATTAACAACATGGAGTACTACTACAGTACACCAAGTATGTATCAAGTAAACACACATTTGGCGAAAAGAGACAAAGAATGGGGTCCACCCCATTTTATTTGCTCCAGTAAAGCTTCTGAGAAAGTTCATTTAAACCATGTTTGAAGCATATCATTTATGTCTTTGATATAAATAATGAAAAAAAAATTGGAGTATGAAATAAAAAGTCTGTGGAAAATCAACTATCAATTAAAATTTTGGAAAATCAACTCACTTAAAGTCTTTAAATTGCCTTTGTGTACAAACCATTTATGAAAAAAAAAAAATTATTTCCGATGAACAAAAAAAGAATAAAAATGCAGTAGCCCATACTGCCTGTACTTTATAGTAGTATGTAAAATTTAAAAGCAGCTGTTTGAATTACCTTGCAGGCGTCTTTTCCTTCCTCTCCTCCTGCGCAAATGAATCCAGGATGAAGCTTGAAGTCATAGCCTAACCTGGTCTGCTGCAACTGAGCTTGGCACTGGTGTTGAGAGAGTACTGGAACATCTACTTCCTGAAAAACCAATCGATCGTTTGCAATAGCGATACATTGATGTTAATATTAACTAAAAAATAAGTTAAATAAATATATATTTTTATTTAATTTAATATATTTTGAACAATTAATGAGAGGGAATAGAATAAAAAATCTATCTGTCCCAGCCAGGAATCGAACCAGGATCTCCTGCTATCCGGGCCGGTGCATTTACCAGATATGCTACCAGGACGCGCTAGTTATCTCATTCAATTCCCTTTACACTAAAAAAAATTTACGTGGGATAAAATACCACAACCAAATAAAATATTTAATATATTTTGGTTCATTCTCTTTAAAAACGTCTATTTTGTAAAATAACTACCGATATGTATTTTAAATCATGACACAATTATAATAACACTTTAAATAATTTAAAGTAATGCAATTCATTCCACAAGTAATCATCTAAATTAAGAAAGTTGATTTTGGTGGTTCAACTTGAAAAATTTAAACGCATGTGCTTCCTAAATTTCAGTAAGATCTCCATTATTGAACATTTAGTGTAACTATGTAAATAATTTCTTGTAAACCCATGTAAATCAAATCAGTTTTATAAAATTAAAAATAAAGTTAAGAAAATGTAGATGAAAATAAATTAAATTAAAGGATATTATTCTCTCTACAATCACTACGAAACTATTCAGCAAAATTATCCAAAATAAGTTAACTGAGGTTTGTAACCAATGCAAGAAAAGTCGTCTGAAAATGGGCGGTTAGCTTGAATGCTCATAAATGCTAGATATATTCTATTAAAAACAAATAAAATAATAGATTGTATATTGGTTATTTAATATGAAAGTGACAACTACCCTGATCTTATTGGGTTTGATTGGTTTGAAACAAACTTTCAAATATAAATAAAAAACATATTTTATTCATTCATAAATTAATTGTTCGATATATTCCGTTAATCGCTTTTTCAATTGTCTCAAAAGTGGTTAAAGCAGAAATTATTGTTTTCATAACTGCGTAACTAAGTGACAAAAAGGATTGATTAACTAATCGTCGACGGCCAAAAGTAGAACAATGAATTTCAATTTATCCATTCATAGAGGCTTTAAATTAGACTTATTCAATTATTTCCCAATTTAAACATCAAGTAATGTTCAAAATACCTTTGTTAAATGGGCTAATAATCTATTCAAATATTTGTTTAAAATTTGTTTTCACAGACTATATGTGGAAAGGAAATAGAAATCTCCGGGTGAAAGTGAGCAAATACCATCTGTTGCGTGTCAAAGATTGTTTTTCTTCTTTAGAAGAGAAACAGAGGTTTTATGTAATAAACTAATGAATCGTTTATATACCAATTTTATAATAATAATAAAATATCCGAGAAACTTTAAGGACAAGTCAATTCAGTATTCTTCACTTTATACAAGAAATACATTTTGCCGCTATGTTTGACTTCAAAATTGTTTTATTCTCCATGTCTGAAGAAAGGATAACGAATAAATGAAAAAAAAAAAAACCTTTCTGTGGTTTGGAATGGAAATGTATGTCAAGAAGGAAGAGTGTCAAGGGGCGACATGGCCGATTGGTTCGTCCTCTTCCATAAGCCTACTTTTCCGACCTATAGTTTGACAGTCTCTTTGTCAACCATGAAACTGGGTTGTATGAACAAGGATGCGAATCTCAACCCCTCAATCATACACATCTTATAAAAATATTCCATGAGGATTTAATAAATTTTAAATGGTAATTCGATATGGTAATTATGATTCTATACCAGTAAGAATGGCAAGTATTTACTTTACATTTTCAAAATAGAAAAAAACTATTACTTATCTGCTGTAATTAGGATACTATAAGAGCCACTTTTTGAAAGAATAAAATCCTTGATAGGTATACATATTTATAAGAGTGTCTTATTTTATTTATATTGCTATTCGACAATAGACATATTTTTTCTTATCGAAAATAATGTTTAGCATTAAGTCATGTTGCTGAGATGAACATTGATAAAATCACTGGAAGATTTGGGCAATTAAGGAGGAAGAATAAATACCTTTAGGATGTTCTGGTATTTGCCGTAGTCACCGAAGGCATCCTTGCCCCAACCGGTTGTCCAGCACCTGGAACCGGTGAAGTCAGCGTTGACATCGGGCAGGCAGGCGGCCGAGATGTGTGGCGATTGGGCATTGCCGACAGGGCGGTCCAGTCTGAGGACGGCGATGTCGTTGTAGAGGGTCCCCGCGTAGAACTCGGGGTGGACGAACAATGTCTGCACATCCCTCTCTTCGTACGGGTAGAATTCCACATCGTGGTTCACGTCCCATTCTCCCAGTCTGACGCGCAAGTCGAACGCTTTGTACCTACAAAAAAATACAAATAAATTATGAATATACGGCACTTTTCATCGAAATATATACACATTATGGTCAAGGTAGATTGCGTAGATGACAGAGGACGTCCTGTCCCTAAGTTCACATTTCCATGACTGAAAATCAGTCACAGTCATGGAAATGTGAACTTAGGGACAGGACGTCCTCTCTCATCTTCATGATAGCCCTGAAGATGGCTTACAATATAAGCCGAAACGTTGGCAGATAATCCTTCATTAAAAAATACATTTTTTAAATTTGTGTTTTTTGGATCTACCTTGACCGAACCCCAACTAAAATCATCTTAGAATTAAATATTTTCAAATGTTTAATCATAAATACATATATCTATATAAGAATATAAGAATCATAATATTACCAGGCAATAAATTATTTAAAACTCCTTTCTTCTACTTCATTTAATTTTTTTTCTTATATAGAATGGTCTCTAGACATTTATAACGTTTTTACCCAAAGCTTAAATTTAACACACAAACCTGCTGCCAAGAATTAAACAAATAAAAGAGAAAAAATGTGAAACAAAAATTGAGTCGTTTTGTATACTCCTATTAATCAAAATCACGTAATTCGAGTTTCACAGATCGAATTTATGAAAGTGAATAGTGTATTCAGCATAATCAGTGTGCTTATTCTAAGAAATATTTTACATAAAACTTTAACCTCTACTGTCTATGTCTACATTGACTTCTGATTTTGGTTGTACTTTTTGAATTTTTTACAGAACATTATTACATTTAAAAAAATAGCCTTCCGAATAATAAGGATTTTCAAATCTTTAAAACTGTCGATATCTAATGATAATATTAACAATTAATGGGTCATGAACTTCTTCTTATAGTTCTGACTATTATAATTTTCTCATAGGAAAATACTGCCAGTTAGACCTGAATAGACAGATTGCTAAATACTATGGGTCACACTCTCTTGAATCATTGAAATTTAAGGAAAATCTTTTTTAACAAGAGTGAAACAGTTTTTTTATTCGTGGCCAATATATTGATACCAACACACCCCAACGGCACAGAAACATATAAAAATAGGTAACAAAACGACTCATATTATACTCACACATAAAACAAATCAAAATATAAATATATCTCGAAACAGTATAACATTTCATTCAGCTAATTAAAAAAAAAAAAAAAAAAAGAAAAGAAATTTAGTCATGACTACGTAAATTTTGGAAATTCAATTCAATCCAAGGAATATACGGATTATTATGGAATACAAATTTACTCGATATAATGTAAATTAAAATTTTGAGAAGTACTAATATAGATTTTAGAAATCTTCCAGCTGATTCATATTACTCATATACAATACATATATACTCATATGCACTTATCATACTTACGATTTAATACAGTGAGCAGCAGTCAAGACGTGATACTGATCGACTAAAGTTCCACCACAAACATACACACTTTCCTGTGGATCTTTCTTCAAAATGGCCACTTGCCAAGGGTATTCACCTAAGAAAAAATAAAGTTATATTTATTAAAACTAAAGGCTGTTAAATTAAAATTCACTTTGAGATGATTTTTAAAATAGAATAAATAGAAAAAAGAGAATATCCTCTGAAAAAAGTTGATTCGTGAAAGCTTATATTATTTAAATATTGTACAGAGTTAAAAATCAACTTGTTGAATCAGAGTCAAAAGTATTGTTATTGAGTATTTTATTATATCTTTACTGGTTGTAAATAATTCTAGTAGAATTTAAAATTTATAACATTATTACTATTTAAAATGAATTAAGTTCATTTTTAAAGCCCCTCGCAGCACTAAGTCTAAAGTCGCTAGCTGTAAGCGTACATATGTTATGTAAAATAATAATTACTCAAGTTAAATATTATTAATAAAACTGTAAATTTAACTCTATATTAATCATAAGTAAATTTTACTTTCATCAAATAAATATTTATTCATCTATAATTTAGATTTATTGAAATCCAANATTTAAGCCCACCTATATCATGGCAAATGTGCAATGTTTACTCAGCTCCTACGTGACGGACTAAAAAAAACAAAAAAAACATTAAATTATACATCCTGAAAGAACATATAATATTACTGAAAGGGATGGCATTATTTTCAATAGAAAAAGCAAACAATATTGGCGTGTCAACCTTTGGTCATTAACGCCAGGGAGATACTTTTAGAAGCGGGAAGATATTTTCAAGAAGAAGAATTTCTTATCAATAGGTCATGGTGAGGTATAATGAATTGTTAATGCGAATAGTTATTATGTGGATGGACATAGTCATTTCTTTGTGCTTGGAAACTATAAAATTTATAAGAAAGAAAAAAATGAGAGAGAATGGAAAAGAAGCATACTGAAAATGCATCTAGATAAGATTTATTAGCCTGCCCTCTTTCAGAAAGTTCATTACAGAGTCGATGACTTTATCGTCATCCAATAGAATTTCGTCTAGAGTCCCATTTAAGTTATATTTTTTTCCTTTTTTCTTTATATTTTTGGCACTCTGTAAATATATGTTTGATGGTAAGAAGTTATCCACAGACCTCACAAATGGGTGGGTTATCCTTTGCCACTATATAGCCATGAGTAAGTTTTGTGTGTCCTATTCTGTTTATCACTGTTTATAATGGAGTTATTATGTTATTACAGTTTTATAGTGCGTGCTATGTGTTACTATGTGACAGCTGTTATATAACGTGTATTTAAAGTTTTACCGAATTCTGAGTCGCCGTCGACATATACGGGTGTCTTGATCCTCCCGTTGATGCCATGTGCGTTTCTGAGTCCGCACTGCCCTGGCCTGAAGTGGTTACCGGTCCTCGCTGGCCGCCTGCAGCACACCTCTCGTGGTCCGCATCTCCCGCCGCCGTAAAACGCCTGGCGCTATTCAATAAAGATTTATTAGTTCTCAAAGCAGGCCTAGCGACAGATGGAAGTGTGAATGCAAATCCTTAGCAATCAACCCATGCCATAAATTTACATTCATTATGCTACATTGTCATAAGTACATGCTTCCTAATTACATTATTTTGTACGCGCATAGTTGTCTTAAATAAAATATAAAGAAAATTTGCATCTATTTACAGTTTTTTATTTAATATTTCCTAAGAAATTGTTTGACAAAAATTAGTCATTGTCTGTTGAGTGTTTTTTTCTCATATCTTGTTAAAAAAAAGTATGATTTTGCATGCTTTTTCATACGAAAATTAATTCTTTACTTGATGTGTCAAAAAAAAAAGTAAGCCAACACAAGGAATATTTTTTCGATTATGACAAATACAAGGAAACTAATTATCCCATTGAGAAAAGGTAATGGTCACCAGCAAGAAGTAGAAAATGAAGTAATACTTAAACTTTGTAAACTTGGAACCAACCCATTAAATAAAGATAGGATTATCATGCTAGGATAAACATGCTTTAACGACAGATCCCATAGGATCTGTATTCACATACTTGATAATTCAGCTTTATTCGAGAAACTGCCCAGTGAAATAATGTAACATAGGTTTATAATTTCCTTTAGGGAAATAAGCTAACTGTAGATATACCTACCTAATGAACCATAATAGATAGAGATAAAGTAAAAAAATTGTTCTATTGTTTGAGCGTAAGACTGATACAAATTAGAATAATTAACAAAGTTGTTTAGCCTAAGAATGACATACTAAGTATGTATTTAAAACTAAAGTCCAAGAAATAAACGGCAATTACTAGGTTATTAAAATAGTTGCCTAAATTATCTTTTTCAAAAGTTCCATTGAAGACAAAAATAAGATTGATTAACTTATACAGACACATAAATCGATAATTTACATAATTATAATTTGCATTTACATTGCTTCAATTGCTTGTTGCTCACATAAAGTAATATTTAGTCCGATGAAAGTATGAAATATATTTATATTATAAGCAAATCTTTATCTTTTTTATGCCATCTCATATTTAATTCGCTACTAAATTATTTTCTTTGTCCTTTATTTAGGTTTCTATTATTTCACCGGGTATGATAAAAAAAAAAAAAAAAAGAACAATTCTAAGGCAAAATTGTATTATACTGCAATGTAATATGCAAAAATATAAATAATGACTACTTTGTTTATATTATATATATACTCACATTTGATTGACTAATTTTATGTATCTATCAGTTGGTATCGGAGAATGCATCGAAAAAATTTCAAAAAAATCACTTATGAGAACAACCTCAATTGTTGTTCAATGTGTACTTTAAGGTTTAATAATACTACTTCAATGCATATTTTAAAATCTCAACACTCCTAATACTTATTCAGAATAAAAGTTTAAAAAAGCTCAATTGATGATTTATTTGAATTAGTCATCTTAAATACAATTTTTAATGGATTTATTTTTAAATCTACTAGTATCTGTCATTCTTTCTGTTGATGTATTGCTTTCCCATCAACTCCTTTCGCAACCAGGCCCATTATTTCTACTACTAGTATTTTTTTTTTTTTTTTTGTGAATAGTACTAAAATTATTATATACATGCTATTAATTTAAATACAACAAATAAAATACTAATGTCTTGGAAAGTATGGAGAATAAAGGTTATAACTAACCTATCTCTTACTAGTGTTTAAGTTGGCATCAAGGAATCAGAAGTGGATGACATGCCGTTAGTAAAGAAACTAAGATAACTGTTAAAATTCATGAATAGTAAGTCAATGGCCGTCCCGTCTTCCATCAGTACTATACTTATCTTCAGTTGTCTCACAAGTCGCGTTTCACTCCATCAGTTCCGTTCTTCCCGTCTCTCCATGCAGTAAACTGTATCAATGTCTGGAAATCTTTCAATTTCAGTAGTATTATCAGTCTTTAAGAATTTCTTGTCAGGCATTTGTTAAGTAACTGTCGCCGGCAATTTTGTAGCCCGGAAGCTGCTTACCTCTTCAGCAATATTTTCTCTTTTAGTGCGGGGTGTCCTTTCTTCGGGGAAGGCCACTTTTCCACTAGAAGCCCCCGCGGAAGTCGTATTGCTTCGAGCGTTTCTGTAGTAATCGTCGCTATAGGAATCGTAAGGAGAGTCATAAGAAGATGAGTAGGGCGACTCGGAGTACTCGTATGGCGGCTGGGAATATCCGTAGCTCGGCGACTCTTTGTAGTAGTAATCAGGAGCGTAGTGACTGTCTGGGTAGTAGGAGGGAGTGTGTGAGGGATAGTATGGTGGTCTGGAAGAGTAGGATGGCCTCCAGGGGGCATAGGATGGCTTGTGGTAGGGTGGAGGAAACTTGTGGACGTGTTGGTGATGGTGATAGGACTGGTAGTAATGTGGCTGCTTATAATGATGTATGAGGCTGCCGATCTTGTGCACGAAGCCCTTGTTGGGGGTGACATGGAAATTGACAAGAGGCTTCACCACTTTGTCGCCGTCATCATCCTTGGTTACCTGAAGTGACAGAAGGGGGTTGACGGAAACGAGGCCGAGGTCCAAGCCGCCCGAGCCTATCGAACCCCCGTAAGGATTGAGGGCAGGAGTAGGTCCATAAGGGTTGAGAGGATATCCTCCGCCCCCCGAAGGAAGTCCGAAAGACACCCCGAATGTAGGACGCACCTTCACACCGTCGTCACCGTAGTCACCTCCACCTCCGAGACCTCCCAGTTTCCTCTGGAACAACACAGAACAAGTTCAGCCTCTGGATCTGACATGTTAAAGTTATTTAGCAGAAGCTATTGTTACAGATGAGGCTTGTTAACTTGTTATGTGTGTTCCAGGTTTAGGTCAAACTCAATGTTTATGAACTGTATTCAATACACTTATATCAGTAAACACTTTGCTTTTGTTTTCATATTCTATTTAATTTGTCATTCATTTAGTCTTATAACAATAAATTATGAGGTTAACACCTTTTAATCGATCAAATTTAATTAAACAGCTAAAACCTGCCTTCTAAACATACTTAGTTAATTTTTAATCCTATTCAATCCATTGTGTATTATTTAAAACCAATAAAGCACATGGATGTAAAGCTTAGCCTCATTATTTGAAATAATTATTTTTTCTGTAACAATTAAAAATTTTCAAGGACTCATAGGGCCAAATATATTTGTGATGAATTGTTTCACATCCGGTTATGATATTGTTATTTTATATAGTTTTTAATTGCATTCGATATTACAATTAGTTTTTAGAGTAGCAAATTCCTTTCGTTAGTTTACCTTGTGGACTATAAATACTTAGTCCAAATTTTAATTTATTCACAAATTGAAATTAACTTAAAGCAGCAGATGAATGCTAAAGTTTAAAATCATATATATTCTCATAAATTTTGTTATTGTTCTACAGCTCAAAATTATTGCAGCAAAATTTTAGTTAATTACACTAAATTGGTTAGTTGCCTTCGATAAAAGTATCATTTTTTACGGTCTAGAGCAAAAATTCAAATATTTTAAATCTTAAAGCATGCACAATAATCAGGACTCTTGTAGGTTATGGCTTTTCATTGATTATTGAAAATTCTATTTCTACTTTAAGTTTCTACGTTATTGTGTGTGTGTGTGTGTTTGTTTTCTTCGAGTTAACATGCAAAGCAAAGCACTTAAATGGTAATAATCAAATCTTATAGAGATATATCCACTTACTTCTTTAATTTCAGATTTTTCCGATGCCCCAGCTTCGCTATCTTGACTTGTTTCACGACGCCTCCTTGTCTTCTCTGAGTTCTAATAACAATATTTGAAAATAATTTTAATTAAATATAAACAAAATATCGAATATTTTTGGTTAAATCATTAACGCATATCATTTCCTTTAGTTCATGAACATGACAAATTCATTACAGATGAATATATTTTATTCTAAATTCAATTCAAGTATATAAGATATAACAAGAAATAGGTCAAATCAAATTAAAATGCAAATGTTTAAATGTATGAAAATAATTTTACAATTTGATTCATGAATTACATTATTTACATACAAAATTTTACAATTTTAATCACTCTGTGTGCACAAATATTTCATTCTCACAAGTTACTAGAGAATATGTTCTAGAAAAGTGAAAAATTCTAAAAAGTACTGTATATTTTATATATTTCCAAAGATATTAAATAAAACTAATTTCCAAATTATTCAATCAATTAGATAAAAAGTAAAGGTCCCCCTTCATATGGGTTGCGAAAGAACTGACTAAAAAAATAAACTTACTTGGTCGATAAAGTTCAAACCAGATTAATATAAAGTTGTAACATATTAAAATATAGTGACTGCCTTTTTATGACGTATGAGGTACTCACGTAACATGTTGGAATAAGTCTTTGAAAGAGATATAAGGCGAATAGCAGTTGTTTTGTTTGTTTGTTACAGGTACTCTGTAAAGCGAACGGGCTATTTCATAAGACGTATTCAATCAGATACACGGGGAATGATTGGTCTCGACGAGCTTTAGCCATTCATATTCAGGAGGCCTCCATATGCAAACATGGTGGACTACTAATGATCCATCTATTATCCCATTAAGGCATAAGAAAGAGTGCATGGGGCGGCAGTCCGAGGTCATTGAAGTCTCCTTGGACCGGCTCCATGACCCATTCACCGGCTGAGCCCTAAAGAAAGTGAAACCCATTACATAAGGGAGTTCCTCGGGCAGCTTTCTCCCCGGGTGAGGTCATTCGGCTTTGCGTCACAGCCCCGGATCCACGACAAAACACAGCTCGGACGTGAGCGCTCTTCTTCCGGACGGCCTTCTAACCTGGCCGAGATCGGCTGCGACTCTTGGAGCAGGCCAGGAACAATGAGGAACCTCAATGGGACTTATGCAACAACACCGATCTGCACTGGAAGTATTGTTATCAAGTTCTTAGGTTAAGTTACTTTTCACCAAAAGAAGAATAAAGAAACTGCATTGTATTGTTTTTTTTTTCATAATGTTTCATAATCCGACTTATAACATACAAAAGAGGCTCAAAATTACTTTTAAGCTCTAATAAAACATAATTTGCTATAAAAAAAATCAATTTACTTTTGAAAATACTACCAAATTTTAGAAACAAATAATTCAAAACTTTTGGCTAGTTTTCATTCTTTTTCTCCGTTTATTTCTTTGTGAACGTATGAATTAAGAACAGGATTGTTAGACGATTTAAAATAAAAATGTAAATATTGAAAAGGAGCCAAAGCACTTTTGAGTAAGTGCCTTGGCTTTAATTTCCTATGAAGGAATGATATTACGGAGAATAAGATTCAGTATTAAAATCGCAATAACTCTTTTATGAAAAAAGAACCCGGGGAGAAATCACACCCAGGAAATGTTTCAAAAGTAAGTTTTGCAAGAGAGCTATTTCGCAACGATACACGGTCCGTAGTTTCGTTAATAACGACCTTTTTGAGGAGTTCTTACAAATACTCAGAATCCTTATTGGAACCCAGGGGATCGGGATGATGAAATCCATATTTCTTTACAACAATAAAGAGCGGGGAAATAAACAATAATACCTAAGATAAAGAAAATTCCTTTAGGCCTTGAGTGTTCTTCAAGAAAATGAGGTAAACGTACATTTACTCGTTATTTCAAATAGAGAAAGTACTTCAGCATCTAAAGACAATCTAAAGACAAGATTCAAATCTAAAGACAATCTTCTTGTATCAAGTTTTTATTAATTAATTTAAAATACAATATTGGTTTTCCCAATGTAATTATTTTTTCTCAGTTATGAGAAGTGTGTTTTTGCCATCTTGATTTTTTTTTCTTTTTTATTGTTACATACGAATTCACAACAAGAATAAGAAACTTCGATATTAAATAAGATATAGCATCCTCTATGAAGTACATTCCTGGATTTGAAGCTCAATAATGCCAGTGTTTAAGGCACTTAGTGTCCATTTCAAACTTGTATGTCAATAACTTGTATGTATAACCCTCGTACCCCAGGGTTGAAGTTAACAGCTGGAAATGATTGACATTCATCAGAGAGAAGGGGCACAGTAAATGAACCATTGTTCCCTTTTAAAAACCATGTCTCCTAATTTAATGTTAGTTAAAGGCAAGTTAGGATTAAAAGTAAAATTAAATGCTCTTCAGAGAGTTCTAATTGAAGTTAACTATCTTTAACTATATACTACTTACTGCAACAAAAATTAGTTTCAATTTTTCTTTTGGAAATTAAAATCATATAGCTAAGCATTGTGTAGAAAGTAAATGCGAATTGATTTGTCAAGAAAAACAACTTCGTGTTAATTATTAAATATTAAGAGATAAAAAAATGAATAACCGATGAAGTAAATATTTACTTGGTAAATTTTTAGAGAACAGACTTGGTAGTATTCAAGCATTTAAACAAAAAAGCATTAGTCTGAGTTTTTTGGGACCTGTCATGACAACGAAAGTGGACTTTTTGTAATTCTTGAAAATGATAAATACACACATAAGATGTGATTAATATTTTAAAGTAAATTTACTGTACTCTAAATAAATAAAAAATAAATGAAAAATTATTGCCTTCTAAATGGTAAAAAAAAAATTGTAAAATTCATCAAATTTCAGAGATATAAATCACTAAGTATAATATATACATCGTTTTACTATTAGAAAATACTGAACTACTTATATGTAAGAAATGCACACGGAGCAAAAAAAAAAATCTTGCTACCACAGCCGGGAAACGAACCCGGGTCTCCTACTTTCCAGGTCGGCAAGCTGACCTCTGCACCACCATGATAGTAAGACCTCATCTCGGCTGTGGTAGTAAGATTTTTTTCTTTCTCCCTGTGCATTTTTTATAGATAATTAAGCTTGGGATTACAAATACCACAATAAATTCAATATTTAAAATGAACCACTTATAGTTTTGAATACTACTTGCAATAGTGACATACTTTTATTCTCAAATTTTTATATAATGTAACGAATACTTTAAAGATCAAATTATAACGGAGTAAAAAATAATGAACTCACGAGCAAGAGATGCAAACTCTACACAAATAACCTATTCTAAGATGATTTTAGTTGGGGTTCGGTCAAGGCAGATCCAAAAAAACCTTGGATCTACCTTGACCGAACCCCAACTAAAATCATCTTAGAATAATNGACCGTAGATATTATTCTAAGATGATTTTAGTTGGGGTTCGGTCAAGGCAGATCCAAAAAAACCTTGGATCTACCTTGACCGAACCCCAACTAAAATCATCTTAGAATAATATCTACGGTCAACAAACTCTCCTTTTGAACAAATAACCTATCTGTCTGTCTCTGAATTAAAACCCGTCAGTTAAGGGTGAAGTCGAAGGGGAAATACGGACATGATGACAGTGAAGTTTCGTGATTTGCAGTGCGCATGTGCAGAGCTCAAAATGACCCCTATCCCTGACCGTGCTCCTGGAAAAAAGGTTCCAGGAGAATGCCCCTAGAGTAGGTACCATACTGTCCGTCAGTCTGGTAATGATACACAATTCACCTTCCCTGCCCACCCAAGCGTCACTTCGATCCTTTCTCTCATCTGCATATCTGTGAAAGTGGCTTTTCTCGTACTTCCTTCCTGTGCGAGGGAGTCCATCTCTGTTTGTTTGGGAAAAGTGAACGGCATTCTCAGAGACCAATGAGGTGAGATGTTCCTATCCTCTCAGTCACTTACCTAATGTCTCTCTTTTCTTCCATCAAAATCCGTTTTAATCATTTTTAATCAAGCCGTAATCCGTAAAAGGAGAGAAGTAATGACACTAATCGTATTATGGTTAAAAAAATGTACAACTGGTTTAAAAAACTAAATCATAACCCACTCCTGCTTATTTACATTTTATATTTTAAAAATGAAGAAAAAAAAAACATGCCTCGCCTCTTTCTGCCGGAATTCATTTTTTCTATAAAAACTAACAATAAATAAAATAAAAAAAATACTTTTTTGTTTAAATTTAAGAGTTAAGTTATTCGTTAGTTACTTCCCTACTTTCAATTAAGCTTTAGCAAATGCTTTATAACTTAATGAAAATACGACTTAATTATTTGTAAAATATGTATATATATATTTAGGTATGCGTGTTTGTAAATAAAATCTTCTTTTACTTAAGCCAAAAACTGAAAAAAAAAAAAAAAAAAAAAAAAAAAAAAACTCCCCAAAAAACACGTTCATGTCTTAGTATAGTTCCGATGGGAAAGCATTATTTTATAAAAGTTGTCGGCAATCCAAATCATTATTTACGCACGAATAATGTTTCTACACTTTGATGAAGTATGCTGTAGAAAAATGAGCACTGAAAATGCATTGCTTTCGTGTAAATTCAATCTACCCTTTACCAGTGTATTAATGTTCTCTCGCCGTGAAACATTCTTCAAGAACGTTTTTTTTTTTAGAACACTGTATTGTAGCAAAACCTCATAATGCATCAATAGTACAATGAGTAAATATTTCGAATATGCATATATGCGGGTATACATAACATTATACAATATACTGTAAAGTAAATAACGGCAACACTTATGCGTATTTATTAAAATATTCCTCTCGACTTTATCTCGGGGCTAGACTTTCTGTCAATGGCGAGAGATACAAAACTGAGAATCATTTATCCTTGAACGCAATTCGAAGATCCATAAAAACTGCACCGAGATAACCAGGTGGATGGCCATGAACCAGTGACATTGAGGTCAATGATCGTCGTTAACGAGACACAATCGATCATTACTGATAATCAGCGCGCCATTATTAGAAGAGCACAATGAGTAAGGTCTCACCTTCTGGATCATCAGCTAGTCTCTGCGTCAGAACTAACGTAAGACTTCATTTCATTCATGGCTACCCATCAAAAGCTACGGAATATTTTTTCCTGATAGAGATAACAGCCTTGTTTTCCCAAAATACAACACTCGGGTTACTTGTATCGGAGAATGCATCGAAAAAATTTCAAAAAAATCACTTATGAGAACAACCTCAATTGTTGTTCAATGTGTACTTTAAGGTTTAATAATACTACTTCAATGCATATTTTAAAATCTCAACACTCCTAATACTTATTCAGAATAAAAGTTTAAAAAAGCTCAATTGATGATTTATTTGAATTAGTCATCTTAAATACAATTTTTAATGGATTTATTTTTAAATCTACTAGTATCTGTCATTCTTTCTGTTGATGTATTGCTTTCCCATCAACTCCTTTCGCAACCAGGCCCATTATTTCTACTACTAGTATTTTTTTTTTTTTTTTTGTGAATAGTACTAAAATTATTATATACATGCTATTAATTTAAATACAACAAATAAAATACTAATGTCTTGGAAAGTATGGAGAATAAAGGTTATAACTAACCTATCTCTTACTAGTGTTTAAGTTGGCATCAAGGAATCAGAAGTGGATGACATGCCGTTAGTAAAGAAACTAAGATAACTGTTAAAATTCATGAATAGTAAGTCAATGGCCGTCCCGTCTTCCATCAGTACTATACTTATCTTCAGTTGTCTCACAAGTCGCGTTTCACTCCATCAGTTCCGTTCTTCCCGTCTCTCCATGCAGTAAACTGTATCAATGTCTGGAAATCTTTCAATTTCAGTAGTATTATCAGTCTTTAAGAATTTCTTGTCAGGCATTTGTTAAGTAACTGTCGCCGGCAATTTTGTAGCCCGGAAGCTGCTTACCTCTTCAGCAATATTTTCTCTTTTAGTGCGGGGTGTCCTTTCTTCGGGGAAGGCCACTTTTCCACTAGAAGCCCCCGCGGAAGTCGTATTGCTTCGAGCGTTTCTGTAGTAATCGTCGCTATAGGAATCGTAAGGAGAGTCATAAGAAGATGAGTAGGGCGACTCGGAGTACTCGTATGGCGGCTGGGAATATCCGTAGCTCGGCGACTCTTTGTAGTAGTAATCAGGAGCGTAGTGACTGTCTGGGTAGTAGGAGGGAGTGTGTGAGGGATAGTATGGTGGTCTGGAAGAGTAGGATGGCCTCCAGGGGGCATAGGATGGCTTGTGGTAGGGTGGAGGAAACTTGTGGACGTGTTGGTGATGGTGATAGGACTGGTAGTAATGTGGCTGCTTATAATGATGTATGAGGCTGCCGATCTTGTGCACGAAGCCCTTGTTGGGGGTGACATGGAAATTGACAAGAGGCTTCACCACTTTGTCGCCGTCATCATCCTTGGTTACCTGAAGTGACAGAAGGGGGTTGACGGAAACGAGGCCGAGGTCCAAGCCGCCCGAGCCTATCGAACCCCCGTAAGGATTGAGGGCAGGAGTAGGTCCATAAGGGTTGAGAGGATATCCTCCGCCCCCCGAAGGAAGTCCGAAAGACACCCCGAATGTAGGACGCACCTTCACACCGTCGTCACCGTAGTCACCTCCACCTCCGAGACCTCCCAGTTTCCTCTGGAACAACACAGAACAAGTTCAGCCTCTGGATCTGACATGTTAAAGTTATTTAGCAGAAGCTATTGTTACAGATGAGGCTTGTTAACTTGTTATGTGTGTTCCAGGTTTAGGTCAAACTCAATGTTTATGAACTGTATTCAATACACTTATATCAGTAAACACTTTGCTTTTGTTTTCATATTCTATTTAATTTGTCATTCATTTAGTCTTATAACAATAAATTATGAGGTTAACACCTTTTAATCGATCAAATTTAATTAAACAGCTAAAACCTGCCTTCTAAACATACTTAGTTAATTTTTAATCCTATTCAATCCATTGTGTATTATTTAAAACCAATAAAGCACATGGATGTAAAGCTTAGCCTCATTATTTGAAATAATTATTTTTTCTGTAACAATTAAAAATTTTCAAGGACTCATAGGGCCAAATATATTTGTGATGAATTGTTTCACATCCGGTTATGATATTGTTATTTTATATAGTTTTTAATTGCATTCGATATTACAATTAGTTTTTAGAGTAGCAAATTCCTTTCGTTAGTTTACCTTGTGGACTATAAATACTTAGTCCAAATTTTAATTTATTCACAAATTGAAATTAACTTAAAGCAGCAGATGAATGCTAAAGTTTAAAATCATATATATTCTCATAAATTTTGTTATTGTTCTACAGCTCAAAATTATTGCAGCAAAATTTTAGTTAATTACACTAAATTGGTTAGTTGCCTTCGATAAAAGTATCATTTTTTACGGTCTAGAGCAAAAATTCAAATATTTTAAATCTTAAAGCATGCACAATAATCAGGACTCTTGTAGGTTATGGCTTTTCATTGATTATTGAAAATTCTATTTCTACTTTAAGTTTCTACGTTATTGTGTGTGTGTGTGTGTTTGTTTTCTTCGAGTTAACATGCAAAGCAAAGCACTTAAATGGTAATAATCAAATCTTATAGAGATATATCCACTTACTTCTTTAATTTCAGATTTTTCCGATGCCCCAGCTTCGCTATCTTGACTTGTTTCACGACGCCTCCTTGTCTTCTCTGAGTTCTAATAACAATATTTGAAAATAATTTTAATTAAATATAAACAAAATATCGAATATTTTTGGTTAAATCATTAACGCATATCATTTCCTTTAGTTCATGAACATGACAAATTCATTACAGATGAATATATTTTATTCTAAATTCAATTCAAGTATATAAGATATAACAAGAAATAGGTCAAATCAAATTAAAATGCAAATGTTTAAATGTATGAAAATAATTTTACAATTTGATTCATGAATTACATTATTTACATACAAAATTTTACAATTTTAATCACTCTGTGTGCACAAATATTTCATTCTCACAAGTTACTAGAGAATATGTTCTAGAAAAGTGAAAAATTCTAAAAAGTACTGTATATTTTATATATTTCCAAAGATATTAAATAAAACTAATTTCCAAATTATTCAATCAATTAGATAAAAAGTAAAGGTCCCCCTTCATATGGGTTGCGAAAGAACTGACTAAAAAAATAAACTTACTTGGTCGATAAAGTTCAAACCAGATTAATATAAAGTTGTAACATATTAAAATATAGTGACTGCCTTTTTATGACGTATGAGGTACTCACGTAACATGTTGGAATAAGTCTTTGAAAGAGATATAAGGCGAATAGCAGTTGTTTTGTTTGTTTGTTACAGGTACTCTGTAAAGCGAACGGGCTATTTCATAAGACGTATTCAATCAGATACACGGGGAATGATTGGTCTCGACGAGCTTTAGCCATTCATATTCAGGAGGCCTCCATATGCAAACATGGTGGACTACTAATGATCCATCTATTATCCCATTAAGGCATAAGAAAGAGTGCATGGGGCGGCAGTCCGAGGTCATTGAAGTCTCCTTGGACCGGCTCCATGACCCATTCACCGGCTGAGCCCTAAAGAAAGTGAAACCCATTACATAAGGGAGTTCCTCGGGCAGCTTTCTCCCCGGGTGAGGTCATTCGGCTTTGCGTCACAGCCCCGGATCCACGACAAAACACAGCTCGGACGTGAGCGCTCTTCTTCCGGACGGCCTTCTAACCTGGCCGAGATCGGCTGCGACTCTTGGAGCAGGCCAGGAACAATGAGGAACCTCAATGGGACTTATGCAACAACACCGATCTGCACTGGAAGTATTGTTATCAAGTTCTTAGGTTAAGTTACTTTTCACCAAAAGAAGAATAAAGAAACTGCATTGTATTGTTTTTTTTTTCATAATGTTTCATAATCCGACTTATAACATACAAAAGAGGCTCAAAATTACTTTTAAGCTCTAATAAAACATAATTTGCTATAAAAAAAATCAATTTACTTTTGAAAATACTACCAAATTTTAGAAACAAATAATTCAAAACTTTTGGCTAGTTTTCATTCTTTTTCTCCGTTTATTTCTTTGTGAACGTATGAATTAAGAACAGGATTGTTAGACGATTTAAAATAAAAATGTAAATATTGAAAAGGAGCCAAAGCACTTTTGAGTAAGTGCCTTGGCTTTAATTTCCTATGAAGGAATGATATTACGGAGAATAAGATTCAGTATTAAAATCGCAATAACTCTTTTATGAAAAAAGAACCCGGGGAGAAATCACACCCAGGAAATGTTTCAAAAGTAAGTTTTGCAAGAGAGCTATTTCGCAACGATACACGGTCCGTAGTTTCGTTAATAACGACCTTTTTGAGGAGTTCTTACAAATACTCAGAATCCTTATTGGAACCCAGGGGATCGGGATGATGAAATCCATATTTCTTTACAACAATAAAGAGCGGGGAAATAAACAATAATACCTAAGATAAAGAAAATTCCTTTAGGCCTTGAGTGTTCTTCAAGAAAATGAGGTAAACGTACATTTACTCGTTATTTCAAATAGAGAAAGTACTTCAGCATCTAAAGACAATCTAAAGACAAGATTCAAATCTAAAGACAATCTTCTTGTATCAAGTTTTTATTAATTAATTTAAAATACAATATTGGTTTTCCCAATGTAATTATTTTTTCTCAGTTATGAGAAGTGTGTTTTTGCCATCTTGATTTTTTTTTCTTTTTTATTGTTACATACGAATTCACAACAAGAATAAGAAACTTCGATATTAAATAAGATATAGCATCCTCTATGAAGTACATTCCTGGATTTGAAGCTCAATAATGCCAGTGTTTAAGGCACTTAGTGTCCATTTCAAACTTGTATGTCAATAACTTGTATGTATAACCCTCGTACCCCAGGGTTGAAGTTAACAGCTGGAAATGATTGACATTCATCAGAGAGAAGGGGCACAGTAAATGAACCATTGTTCCCTTTTAAAAACCATGTCTCCTAATTTAATGTTAGTTAAAGGCAAGTTAGGATTAAAAGTAAAATTAAATGCTCTTCAGAGAGTTCTAATTGAAGTTAACTATCTTTAACTATATACTACTTACTGCAACAAAAATTAGTTTCAATTTTTCTTTTGGAAATTAAAATCATATAGCTAAGCATTGTGTAGAAAGTAAATGCGAATTGATTTGTCAAGAAAAACAACTTCGTGTTAATTATTAAATATTAAGAGATAAAAAAATGAATAACCGATGAAGTAAATATTTACTTGGTAAATTTTTAGAGAACAGACTTGGTAGTATTCAAGCATTTAAACAAAAAAGCATTAGTCTGAGTTTTTTGGGACCTGTCATGACAACGAAAGTGGACTTTTTGTAATTCTTGAAAATGATAAATACACACATAAGATGTGATTAATATTTTAAAGTAAATTTACTGTACTCTAAATAAATAAAAAATAAATGAAAAATTATTGCCTTCTAAATGGTAAAAAAAAAATTGTAAAATTCATCAAATTTCAGAGATATAAATCACTAAGTATAATATATACATCGTTTTACTATTAGAAAATACTGAACTACTTATATGTAAGAAATGCACACGGAGCAAAAAAAAAAATCTTGCTACCACAGCCGGGAAACGAACCCGGGTCTCCTACTTTCCAGGTCGGCAAGCTGACCTCTGCACCACCATGATAGTAAGACCTCATCTCGGCTGTGGTAGTAAGATTTTTTTCTTTCTCCCTGTGCATTTTTTATAGATAATTAAGCTTGGGATTACAAATACCACAATAAATTCAATATTTAAAATGAACCACTTATAGTTTTGAATACTACTTGCAATAGTGACATACTTTTATTCTCAAATTTTTATATAATGTAACGAATACTTTAAAGATCAAATTATAACGGAGTAAAAAATAATGAACTCACGAGCAAGAGATGCAAACTCTACACAAATAACCTATTCTAAGATGATTTTAGTTGGGGTTCGGTCAAGGCAGATCCAAAAAAACCTTGGAT
>KZ807739.1:357512-374650 GCA_000696205.2 Oncopeltus fasciatus | reverse complement strand
AACGGTCAGCATACCAGGCCCGGATAGCAGGAGATCCAGCTTCGATTCCTGGCGAGGACAGATAGATTTTTTTATTCTGTTCCCTCTCATGAATTATTCACATTTTTTAAAATGTATTTTTGGGATCAACCTTGACCGAAACTCAACAAAATAACATCAACAATTAAGTCACGTATTAGTATCAATATAATATATTTAACATTTTTAATTGTAGAACAATTTTCTGAAGCACGCACAGAACATTTTGAAATTGAGTGAAGTATGAATTTGAAGTAGGAAAGACTCTGGATATTGCTTAAGTGGGAAACTAATCACACTTTAAAATTTTTATTTTATTTTATTTATTTATTTAGTATCACTGTGTTACGGTAATTCAACAAATAATTGAAAATGTTCCCCCCAGTTAGTTCAGATTTTTTAAGCATATTTTGGGCAAGTTTACAACCAGTTTCTGCAAGCCCATGACCACGGGGATAGTTAGGACTACTCGTGACAAATTTGATCTCATTATCGGACAAAAACTTTCTAAAGTGATGGCTGTTAAAAGGGGAATTGTCAGATATAATAATATCAGGATACCCTTGCTGTGAGAACAAATATATTAATTTGTCCTGAATGTCTGAAATACATTTAGATTCTAATTTTAGTATCTCCAACCAATTTGAGTACCCATCAATAACAATNTTTATTTTTTTTTTTTTTACGGAATAAGCTATTCAACAAAAAATAAACCATAACACAACCATACTTAGTCGTAACCACTATCGGATGCTAAGATAAACTTAAATAAATTAATAAATACTTATTTTTCACTTAGATTTATTTAATTACAAGAAAACGTACATGTTTTCGGTTAATATTTTAGTTGAAAAATCAGAAAGATATCAAACTAATTACGTTGGAACCATGATAGAGCTTTAACAAGCCTCGAGATGAATTCAGAGTTATAATCAATACCTTCTACAAAATGCTGAAAATTACAAAACAATGACTATTTGAGTAGCCCGATCTTTTAATATTTTCTTAACTAACTTTTACACTGTTGAGAAATGAAACAAAGAAGGTGATAATACACTGAAAGATCAAATAATTTTCTATAATTTCTATATAAAAAAAAATGAAAAATAACAACTGCGATAAATTTTGAATTCAATCTTGATTGGCATACATACAGAAAAAAAAAAATAATGCTTTTCATAAATATACAAATCATTAAAAATAAATGGATACATACATATCAATATTTTTATTATTTACCATTTGATAATTCCATTTTTTTAATATGAATTTGTAATATAAATAACAATTAGATGCTCCATTTTAAGAAAATGTCAGGTGACACATTAGTGGCAATTTACGCTGCTAAAACTAACACCCTATTAATAAACTCAAGCTCATTATTCATTATATTGATGATATATATATATATAGCGTGCCTGNTATATATACAGAGAATTAAATTTCTTTGAAGATAATTATAGACCATAGACCATCTGATAATGTCTTGTAAGACATGACATGAGAAATCAGATTACAAGACATGAATTACACAATAGAGAGTTTTGTAAGATAAACAAAGTGTGAAAATTAATATTTAATTATATAATGACTAGACAACAATCTATTAATTACTTCCTGAACATTTAAATAATCTCACGGTAATTGTTATTTAATTTAGGTCACAGGAAGATGACTTTATCCCAATGAACCAAGGGTAGATTACAGGCACCCTATATTCTAAGATTTTGCTGAATTAATCACTCTCGTTAAAGGGCAATATCAAAACTTAACATACATTGAAAGAAAATCTACAATTTTACATGTTCAGAATTAGCAAGGAGGTAAAAACTATAAAGATAATTATATACATCAGACCACAAAGATATTCTCTTTGGATGCTTGTAATAAATATTTATAGGAGTTAGTTTCTGATTCCACATGTGATCACCAGGTGGCTCTACAAACTCAATTTTTGTTCTCGATAGATATAATCGCTACGTAAAATGTGATAGTTTGATTCGAATACTTAATAAATATGCAAGGGTTAGGTATATATTTGACCGAATCCAATCGCGCAGTTTGGTAGACAGATGAGGTGTTGGTTAAAGATGTGAGATGACATTCTATTACTGTCTCTAACTATATATTTATAACAATTTTTATGGAATAAGGCTTGATTTCATAAGTATTTTTTTTATTTAAAATTTAAAAAGTTTTCTAACGATCTTAGACAAGTATCTCTATTTATTTTGCCGCAAATGAGGTCTTAATGTAACTTAACTCTTAAAACTTTTTATTATTCATATTTTGACATTCGAACTTATTCTACTAGTGTTATAGTGTTTAAAACCAGCAAGATTACTTTGCGTAAGAAACGTCAATAATCAATCTCATGGGTAGTTTTTCATGCAACTCATCAGCTAATAAGTTTAATTTTTAAACCTTAATTTTGAGACCGGCGAAAAAATCAGAAATGATTGTAGTCATTAATTTGACAGAAGGATGAAAGACAAATTTATTGTTTCGCATATGTTTTTTTTTTTTTTTTTTTTTTTTTGGCAAACGTTTGGATTATCTTCAGGTAGAAATATAATATTCTAAGTAAATCAGCTCTTCTTATTTACAGTTATGAAGGATATTAGGGGATTAACCCGTAAGGTTTGCTAATATTTTAAGTAAAAATATATTTAGCGTAGGAATGAGTAATTAAATGATTATTTACCTCTAAATAATGGACATGAGACACCGGAACTACATATTTTTTTTCCCGGCTAAGCTACTAGCATACAATATATTATAAATTGTTTATTTTTTATTTTCCAATTGTTCAATGCCATTAAACCTCACTCCTCAGCTGATTTGGTATAAAATTAGCAATTGCAAAAAAATAATTTCCCGTATGTATGTAGGGGCGGAAGTCAGATAGCCGAAGAAAAAGTACAAAGGCTCACTCAGTTAAGCTTCGCACTTGCGTTTGCGTTGCGATCCCCAGATCTTGGTGATTACGTCAGTCTTGTCAATAACAACTTATACAGATAAGTATACTAAACCAAGATCTGTACTGCACAAGACTACCAGAATTACTAACATTACAAAGATAATGCTAAAAGAAAATAAAACGTAACAATACTAATGTGTAAAAGAGATGATGTCTTTCAGGTAAATAGGCAATTTTAATGGGCCGGAAACTAGAAAGCGTCTACATTTGGAAGCCGATGCGGCACAAATCTCGTAGCCAGGAGAGCGAGCGCTGAACGCAGCGTAAAATGTGTGTGCGCGTGGGAACGCCCCCTACTGACACATATTCCAGAACACACGCAAATATTTACACGGTGCGACCAGTACAGCGCATAATTCTGAAAGTGAACTCTATCACTAACACAGATGCACAAAACCGTAGAGAAACGCGTCACAAAAATGTAATTTTTTTTAAAAATTAAAATATGAATAAATACCGTTAAACAGAAGTATGTAAACTGAGTTAGTTCCAAAACAAATAATTTATAATTTATATTATATTTTGAATTCAGATTCACATTTTAAACTTTTTTATATCGAGTAACAACAAGGATCATTAAATACTTATTAACTGATTTTCGACATGGAAATCAAGCAAGTACCGTTAGAACAATGAATGGACATTTAAAATTTATTTACAGATAACCACAGGCCCCACAAAAGATAAACTAAAAATGTTTATAATTTTATCATGTGTGTGTCTGTGTATGTGAGAGAGAGAGAGAGAGAGAGAGAGAATGTCTGTATGTGCTCTGGCGCTCTGAATTTTTAAAATTTTACGCAAAATAAAACTTACATTCAGGATTTGCTTTCTTTATTTTATAAATTGTGTTAACTGCTAAAATCAGTCGAGGCGTAATGGGATTTCAAAGGAGATCAAAAATAAAAATTGTAATATCTTAGTTTTATTAGTGTCAAGAAAAATGTATAGAACGTAATCTGTACAAAATGTTAATTTTCTACCGTTTATATTCCATATCATTATTACAAAATTTGTAATTTGGAGATTTGGATGGGTTCCATTAAATTTAAAATAGAAAGCGAATTCGATATTAAAGCTTTATATTTTAAATTGTTGAACAAAACATTTTTTGCATGAAATCAGATGGGCGAAAGAGTAAGTTTAGAAGAGGAACATACTTTATAAACATAATATAATCCTTGATTGACTTTATTTCAAGCAAAATTATATTGATCCATATAGATGTTATATTACATTTTACAACATTTATGTACCTAAATAATTCTACTGAGGTAGCTATTTAAGAATGTAACTAATATGGTTGCGCGCTCTCTCTACCCTTCTCCCAAGAACACTCTAAAGCAACAGAGATCTTACAATCTCCTCGGCCTCTCCAACTTAGATAAAATAAGTCGCAATTACTCTTATCATTATGTCCATCTTTAATGAGACTTGGGGAAATCTGCTAGAATTTCCTCCGGGGGGGGGGGGGGGCATACATTCCCTGGACTTATTAGTTATTGTCATTGATATTTTTCAAATTTGTTTCAATAGCTACTGAAAATGGTTAACATATCTCTTATTAAAGTTCATTTTTCAGATAAACAACCTTTCTTACTAATTTAGAATAATTTTGTTGCTTTATAGTATATAAATTGTATCGATCATAACAGCAAGTCATATAAAATACTGTTACGTCTGGATGACAAATTCTGCTACAATAACCAAAATATTTAATTATATATTAAATATTGTAACATAATAAATACTATTGATTACTTGCGATTAATAAAATATTTAAAAAGATAATCGAATACGTATTAACTTTATTAGACTTATTTAACAACAACTAATAATTCTAATTTTTTAGCGAGTTGCGAAAAAGTATGCATGTGCGTGTGAACGTGTCAACGTATTGCAGGTCACAGTTTTTCGCAATTAAAAAATTCGGCATATATCTCTTTCGCATGTAAATGAAAAGACTTAGTTTGTTATTGAGGGAAATCGAAGGAATAGCAGTGGGGTTTGAGAGGTCCTCAAAAGTCAAGTGTGTGAGTACATAAACTCGATGTAGCGGGCTTATGGAGTAACAAAACTAAACACAGATTTGTTAAGTATTTCTGACATGACATAGAAAGTAAAAATTACAAAAACTCATCAACTCAGTATCATTACTCAGGATATCACTGAGTTCAGACAGTTCCACCTTGGGTGGTGACCGTCTTATCTGCACAGCTACTCTAATACAACTATCATACCTTCTATTATCCGTCTTCATTGGTTTGCAGAAACCAATGAAGACGGATAATAGAAGGTATGATAGTTCTATATTCATTCGTAGTGATAATAACCCTTTACATTATTTACTTTAATTCACATCATGTTTCAACACCCCCCCCTTTCCCATCCGCTCCACCTTTAGTTACACTTGTTAAACACTTTTATTTGTAAGACTTAACTTACGATTTCAACAGTAACAATCGGTGAGCGACAACTACGGCATGTTCAATACGAAATTGCAATAACTTCCAAATGGAGTTTTTTTTTTTTTTCTTTTACCGCTGATATTATTATTAGACGTTTTTTGTTGGGGTTTGCTCAAGGTAGATCCAAAAAAATACAAAATTTAAAAATATGTACTTTTTAAATTATTTGCCAACGTATCGGCTCACATTGTAAGCCATCTCCAGGGCTATGATGAAGGCGAGAGGGGAACGTCGTGTCACCAGGGTCCCATTTTCATTACTGGAACATCTAATACAATTTTTTTTTTTTCTGGGATGTTTAATATTTGAGTTGTTTTCATATATGGAACGGAACGGGATACTTTCAAATACAGTTCACTATGAAGGAATCATCTCTACAAATGAGTACATGGGTATATTACGTTACTTATATACTTTACTCGTATTTATTCAAACGGTATGTAACGTGCACAGCTACCTCGATAGCAAGGAATGCAAAACGTCGGCGGCCATAATAAACACGGGTTAGGCCCGGCACGGGAGGCTGCCGACGCGAACCCCACGTCTGCCCGCACAGATCTGCCGGTGCCGTCTGCTACGTGAACTTATCAGCTGCCATCACACTGCATCCCGAGTCCCAGCGGTCGATGCCCGCTACGAAATCCTTCTGCTACTACTTACCTCTAGGAGAGAACCTTCGAAACCATCTCCCTCAATGTACCACCATAGAAGCTTCTTCTCTTACGATTCTTCTTAAATGAGAGGTTATGATCCTAAAATACATCAATTTAAAAAGAAAAAAACTATTATGACAGAGGAAAATAGGGGATGTTATATCAAAACGTCTGGTTGGCAACCAGTAGATAGCCCCTCCCTCCATGACCCTAAATGCTTGTAAAAGAGACTAACATTTTAAAGAAAAGAAGAAAAAACCCTTTTATATTAAAAGTAATTAATCACAATATAATAGTTATTTTTTAAATAATGACTTTAGATGTGGTATTTTATCCCACGTAAATTTTATACAATAAATGCAAAGGAATAGAATAAAAATATCTTGCTACCTCAACCGGGACTCGAATCCGGGTCTCCTACTTTTCGTGCAGGTATGCTGATCGCTACACCACCTAGGCAGATTAGATAATCTCTAAACCTCCGAGTAAGACGAATATATCGTATAATGCTCGAAGGAGCTAACACTGACAGCTTGTTAGTCTCTCGTTTTTTTCTCAGATATTTCCTTTTTAAATGATTAAATTAATTGTGGTATGTAATCTCGCGTAAATTTTATACAAGAAATGGAAGGGAGTTAAAATATAAAAAAAACAGGAGACCCGGGTTCGAGTCCCGGCTGAGATAGTAAGATTTTTTTAAATTCTAACTCCCTAGCATTTCTTTTACAATATAATAGTGTATTTAGTGTATATAAGGCTTATAAGAAAATATTTTATTTTTAAAGGCGGCAATATCTATTTACAATAATACACACTAATTTACTTAAAACAATACATTAATATACATTAATAATAATCTAAAGGTAATATAAATAATGTAAAGAATGTGTTACATCTCCTTAAGTCGTTAATTTTAAATTGGGTAGCTAATATTTTACGACAAATATAAGACTATAAATATCTACTACAAATAAAAATAACAACACAATCTTAAATAAACACACAGAATGTGGAAGGGTAATTTTAACTAATCACTAATTTTTTGTACAACTTTACACAAGCCAAATAAGAGNCACAACTAAATAAATATTTATAAAAAAATAAATAAATAAAGTTCTCTTAACTAACTGAATCCGAATGGAACGTAGATAAACTCATCACAACTATATAGAGGTCTTCAGCGATCCTCTTTGGTTAGCTCTTTGGCAGGGCAAACTTCATCGTGTAGTCCTGCCAATCATTGGGATCGCCTACGTCCGTCGACAGAGTACGCGTAACGGAACAGTGACAAGGCCGTGTATCGCAATCACCGTCGCATGGAAATAACAAAACCAGAGCCAGATGACACAAATAGATGGCGTCCTCTCACTTTCCTGGCTAATGACCTCACGTACAATTGCAGTTCTACCCCCGCTTTCTATCAGCCCCTATGTCTGTCAGCAGCGGGTAACATTCCGTATGTGTGAAGCAAACTGCTCCCTAATTGCTGGAATTTATCAGCTGTTCTCTTTCAGCACCCAAGTCCAACAGAAACTCCTGACTCGACGATAACGGACTTACATGTTACGGAAATACATGAACAGAGTGAATTTACTTTGGTAGACCATATTATGTTCACGTAGGCTTCGACGGTTGTCAGATGTTTTTACAGTTTCTTCTTCCGGGTTGGACCGTGTCATGTTGTTGATAGTTGCCGAGCTTTCGCACATCCTGTGATGGCTTCTTCAGGGCTGAATAGAGAATTCTATTCAGTCATTCTCTATTCAGCCCTGAATAAGACATCACAAGATGTGCGAAAGCTCGGCAACTATCGACAACTTGACACGGTCCAACCTGGAAAAAGAAACTATAAATAGACCATATTATGTTCCCAGATTAGTACTATTGGTTTCCATCATGAATGAATTCATTTATGTTTTTTAACCGACAAAATAATTTTCAATTGGGACAAATTTTAAGTGAAACAATTCATGTTCTTTAATACCCGTATTATGACGTCTAATAAGAGGAATCCTGTGTTTACACGAATAATAACGGCAATATAGCAGATGTTCAACGTAATAAACTTTCTACACCCGCTACAGATTGAAACAAATTAATATATCTTTTTTTAATAAACTTCAAAAGGTACATAGAGTTAAGAAAACAATTATAATATTGTGCAGAAAATAAATAAACTTTAAAAATTATTATTATTAGTATTTATCAGGCGGAGTTTTAATGAGGTATTATAGCACTCTGCAATTAATTTTTATAATTATGGGTACTAGTGGAACTGAATAACTTATTTTATACAATTTGAAGAGATAAAAAAGTATTAAAAAATGAAAAACCTTAGCTTATGTCTATGGAAAAAAAATTACATTTGTTATCTAACAATATTTATAGCTTAAATAAATTTTCAAACATATGGGTAATTTAAATGCACTTATATAGTATGGTTTTTAGGTTTTAATTTAAATTGGTAACTTAAATGCAATGATGATATAAATCAACATGTGTGTGTGTGTGTGTGCGCGTATTTCTTCCAGAATTTAAGAAAGTCATAAAAGAGATAAAGACGAATTTAAGTTTGAGTGGCTTTCCGGCATTGAATTGGCATTTTTTTCGGGTGAAGGGGGGGGGAGGATATCGGAGAGAGATCAGGAAAGATTAAAAAAATTAGAAAAGCATTAAAAATTTTTTTTCTAAGATGGATGGAAAATATTTCTTGAAAATTTTGGAAATCATACAATTTAGTGACTATAAAAAATATTTATTTTATATAACCATCTAGGCAGTATTTTGTTTTGTAAATGTGCACATTGAAAGAAGTTAGAAATCGGCAATTTATTTGGTGTGGTGGTGGTTCTTGTTCACAGCCGTTATTGACAGCTTGACAATGTCAGCTCCTCCGAGCATAAGACGATATATTCGCCTGCCTCGGAGGTTAGACTCTCGACACTAGTGCGGGGAATTTAATAACTTATCAGACTTGTCCTGGTAGCATAAATGGAAAATGCACCGGTCCGGAGATCCAGGTTCGAGTTCTGACTGGGACAGTTAGATTTTTTATTCTGTTCCCTTGCACTAAAAATTTTTTAAATTTACGTGGGATTAAATACCACAAAAAATAATATTTATAAATAAATACCATCTAATCTAACTAACCCAACCTAAATATAAATATATACCATGTAGTATAACTAACCCAACCTAAATATAAATTTGTTACATGCTAATGAGTAATTCCTGAACTAATTTAGGATAATGTTCTTAGTTTGTTTTATGTTCATCTTTCTTATATGGTTTTAATAATAGACAATTACGAATCTAACTAATTATATCTAAATATGAATAGCATTTATTGCTCACTATACAATTCTACGTGCAATTTCAATACCTCGTTTATAGTTACATTTATTAGTTCAGCAATATATATTTGTAATACTGCATAATGTTTTTTAAATGTAGAAGTAAAAAGCAAAGGGTAATAAACAGAGAGTCATTGTTCAAATGCCAATCCATTTTATGAAGATTGCAAGCCAAAGAGGTAGACGTAAAATATTCTGTGCTCACGAATAGCGCGGCCACGACTAGTCAAGTCGTTGCCCTCCGGTCATGTCCATTGCACTGAGTCTGGTCTACACAGGATGCATTGTTTCTCAAAGACGGATCACTCAGGAGATACGAAGGAAAAAATAATAATAATATTAATACGTAAATAAAGAAGTCCATTAAGGAGGAGCACTTTAAATTAAGCAGATATCTAATGTTAAATTAAACACCACACGAATAAGAGCAAATGACTAATATGTTCTTGCAGACGGTGAGAGTAATAAGGCAAGATCCAGCTTTTATTTTTTTCGGAAGAAGGACACGCTTAAAATTCCTAGTTATATTCTTGATAGCATTTTTAATATATGTTTTTAATCAAAATAAGGTATATATGAACGTAAAAAAAAATTAACATTTTTCACCTATTATGTACCATAAATTAATGTCATATCAGGTAAATAATCTAAAACGTTATTTTCACAACCAATGGTTTGCAAAAACCAATGAAGACGGATAATAGAAGGTATGATAGTTATGCCATATTATTTATCATTATGATTTATGAATACATTATGTATATGTTACCGATTCCATGTTACTTAAACACTCAATGACTACTGTGATTTTTCTTCACAGCTGTATTATAAGATTTATATTATTAGGTGATTTTAGTTGTGGTCCGGTCAAGGTAGATAAAAAAAAAAAAATACAAATTAAAAAAAAAAGGGTATTTAAGAAAAAAATTATCTGCCGACATTTCGGTTTACATTGTNTTAATAAAAAAAAAAAATGATAAAAAAAAAATAAATAAAAAATTTGCTCTTTTTGTACAGGGGAGCTGAGTTTTTCACTGAAGACAAGCAGACAGAGATATCCGAGACGGGATGTGGCTGGGAGGGCTTTGGCTGTTGGCAGGCTGCTGGCTGGTAGGAGCCGAAGAGGAACTGACCGTCGACCAGCTGGTCCCGGAACACGGCATCATCAGAGACCCCATGTCCATCAGCTACTACCCCAGCAGGAGAGAGAGGCCTCCTTCATCCCCCGCCTCGCCTACCGCACCCGCAACCCCCACCGCCACCGACAACCAGGTAGGTGCTCATCCCCTTACTACCCCTAGCTAAAACTAGCCAAAGAAGAATAGATAAGGGTGGACGATTTATTACTTCTTGCATTACACCGTAAAGCACTTAAAATTCAAATAAATTTGAGGGAGTAATAACAATTGACCGAACACCAACAAAAAACATCTAAGAATAATATCCACAGTAAGAAAACAAAATAAATAAACTGTCCATGTGTCAGTAATTAGTACTTTAATTATTTTTGATTAACAAAATTTGAAGCTAATAATCTCACTAGAGGAGTGACAATCATATATATTGAATCATATATTTATTTTTTAGCCAAGCATATCATAGAAAATACTAAAAGCATAATTTGTTTCATTCCTTCGCTAGTTAAGACCAAACTCGTTGCAAAATAAGTAAACATTGTGTTAATCCTAAAAACGTTACGCACTTTTCGTTATCTAGATTTTACCTTGTTGAACTCCACATGCTCAGGAAAATCACGAATAATAAATATTTATTTACAAGTAAATCAAAATGTCGAATATAGCATGAAAAAATAACAGAAAAAACAAAGCTAAGAAGCTAATACAATGTCATCAAGATAATTCGTATTCAATGCTACTCGGTAATGGAGAGAATGCATCGCCCCTCTTAGGTTAAGACGATGGCAGGAAGGCTACCCCGGGAGTGCCTGAGGACACTGTAACCGGCCCGGAATAGACCCAGCAAGCAGCAGAACCATATGATACCCAGACGACACCATTCCACAAGACCAAGGAGGGCGGCTGATAGTCGGGATATCCTCTGCGGAGAGCTCGGTCGCGGGCGAATGAACTCTAGCGGTAGAGCCAGTAGTTCTCACCTAATGGTGGCGGTGGTTCTTGTTCCCAGCCGTTATTGCCGCCGTAATGTCCACCAGGGACCTCTCTGTCGATTCGTCTCATACCTCAGACAGCACCCCTTAAGAATTTTTTCGGCTCTCTTTCATTACATTTACCACTTCCCCACCCTCTTACTTCTTACAGTCATCCCCCCTGCATTTCTATAACTACTCTATCACTATGGTAGCGAAAATCTCACAAGTAGCTGTTCTTTTTCCCAATATAAACAGCTTTTTATATATTTTAATTCAAAATTCGCCTAGTAAAATATCAAAGAACGAGTGCGTAACAATAATTAAAAACATAACCAAGTTCTGATTTTCAATGATTTTTAAGTTACCAAAAATTACGATATATCTAAACACAGTTCATGGTCGTGGACCAAATCCATGGAGGAATGGCTTCATGGTAGAAGTGAGATGAAAATTATAAATACGGATGCAATAAAAATATTAATGTCAGAACTCAATTACTTTTTAAATACAACACTCTTGTTCTTACAACTTCTGTGGAATTCAAGATGGAGGACGGTGTGAATAGAAATAAAATTAAGGGAAAGTGACTATAAAATACCGATTAGCAATTAGGGGAGGTTATATCGAGGTTAGCAATTCCAATGAGCACTTTCAGCATATGTCCATTTTCCGGGAACGAGCGGGATCGAGGGGAGGGGGAAACGGTGATGAGAGGAGGAGGGGGGATTCCTTTTAGAAAAAAAGTGACACACATTGTATTCTGGTAACACAAATAAATTAGGCAAGAATAACTGATTCCGCCAGAACATAAGGGAAATTAGAAATTCATAAGCATAGGGTCATTTTTCTTTATTGTATAAGAGGGAAGCAGGCCCATTATTTTGAAATATAAATGGTATATGAAACATTCAAAAATAATGAATGATAAGTAAATAGCTCAATAATTTAGATGGAGAGTTTTTTGACCGTAGATATTATTATTAGATGTCTTTTTTTTTCGTTGTGGTTCGGTCAAGGTATTAAAAAAAAATAAAATAAAAAAAAAAGGTATTTTTTAATAAAGGATTATTTGCCGACGTTTCGGCTTACATTGTAAGCCATCTTCAGAGCTATCACGAAAACGATAGGGGACGTCCTGTCCCTAAGTTCACATTTTCATGACTGACTATGACTGACTAAGGAACAGGACGTCCACTCTCGTCTTCGTGATAGCCCTGAAGATGGCTTACAATGTAAGCCGAAACGTCGGCAGATAATATTTAAAAAAATACACTCTTTTTTTTTTTAATTTGTACTTTTTTTTGGATCTACCTTGACCGAACCCCAACAAAAATAATAATTCATTAATTTAGTACTGATAACTTCCAAATATTCCATATAATATAATTCCATAATGACAGCTCTAATTCTGTCCAATCATGAGATATCTCACTGTAAGAGAGACGTACCACTAAAGTACGCCGGCTAAGACGGAGGAAAATCAAGGCCTGACAGCTAACGCCTGAGGCCACAGCAGGCCGGGAACAGATGTTCGCTATCAGCATGTAGATAGCCTGTAGCCCCAATCGACCACTCATTCCCCTTCATAACAGCTTCATAGCCGTAATCGATTCTCATCGGTAAACGTACCGTAACCCACGCAACCAAAATGCATCTGATAGATAAGGCGTGGTAAGTATACACTCCTGATGTATCGCCATACATAAACTACATTTGAGACTTCACAGTTTTCATATCACAAAAAGAAATAAGGCCCAGAATTTAGTGAAAATCGCTTGAATAGTAACCGGTGCGATATATTATTTTACAAGAACTGTGTTTTAGTAAATATATANAGGGCCGAGGGGAGGCCCGTGTTCACAGCCCGACTCCATGTCTTCTGCCACCCCCAGCGAGGCCCTATCTCATCGGAGGAAATCAATGCGCGCCAATGTAGTCCTTCCAAGCGTCCGGTTATTTCTAGAGGTACGCACCGCCTCCCTTAAACAGACTCCTATAACTCCATAGAGGACTATACTCTATGAAAGTTATTTTTCAAGATTATTCAAGGCTTTGTTTTGCCTGGGGTCAGTAGCCCTGTCTTCATTATTCCCATTATGTACAAAATTAAGTCCTCAATGAGCATGTATTAGTTTAAAAAATGAGTCAAGGACTATTTTTTAATTTTAAATAATAGAGAAATGAAAATGAGAGTTCGTTTTCAGTTATAACAGATTTTCCATGGGGTAATCATACTTTCCACGTAGATGCCATCAAACGATTTTAGAAAAATTTCAAAGGATCTTTACTGACCCAACTTCCTTAGAGATGCTAAAAATTTGGTTGGTTAAAATTATATATATATATATATATATATATATATATATATATATATATATATGACACAAGACAAAGGCACGAATAGGGTTTCCTGCATTACTTAAATTTTGGGTCGAATCAATTCGCCACACCAACGGCATATAAGTTGCAAAGAAGTTAAATGTATAGTGTATAGTGATGGAGGGGGGGGGGATGACCGAGAAAAGTATTACCACTAAAATGAAGGCGAGAAGTAGCGTAAGAAATAACGTTCGTTTGCGAGGGGATCCCATGAAATAGAGAGGGAGAAATGTCCTCACTAGAGGGGATAAGGATGAAAGGAGGGGAGGTTTATGGGAAAAGCGTGACGAAGTGGAGTGGTGAAGGAAGGAGCGGTGGTAAAAGAGAATGGTATGCAATTAGGTGGAAGAAATACGAGGCGTCGGAAGAAGTGTGAAAGGGACAAGATGGAGACGTCGGCTGGAGTGCGCACCACTCGTCCCCAAAGAAGACGTAGGCAGATGGCATTCGTACCTCAAGTGGCTCACGATGACTTCGTAATTACTCAATATATATAACATCATAATGCTAATAAAAATATCAATCAGTTTTGAGGAGAGAATAATTAGTATTAGAATAAACAAAAAAAGAAAAATTAACATTAAAATAAATTTTAAAAAAGTATTATGTATAAATGTAATTTGTAAGGCATGGTGTGTGTCACTGAAAAACTGATACACACACACACACACGATAATTTTGGTGTCTCTGTCGATAGAACCACATGGATAGGAAAAAATATTTAAAAAAATCCCAAAATGATTTCTCAAAAAATTCAAATTCGGAATAGCTAATAAACTCAATCATATAATGCTCTTTAAGATGTAAAACTAAGCAGAGATGTACCCGTTAAATACGTTTCTCCACCTCACGAACTATTTCGAGGTCCACTAAACCCGTAGAAGACAATATAAAAAGTACAATGAAAAAACTATTATTAGTTTTCGATCAGAAAAAAATATAATTAGTTTCAATGGTAAGTTGGTTTAAGTGGTTTAAAAAAAAACCACATATAAACAAAAATGTAGATCAAAACAATAAAATTATGAAAGGAAGAAAACGTATTTTTAGCTACATGATTAAATTTGTAATCTCAAAGATAGTAAATACTTTTTAAATAATCCCAAGTTAAATTATCTACAAGAAATGCAAAGGGAGCCAGAAATTTCTTGGCAATTCCCGGCTGAGGTAATAAGATTTTTTTTCTGACTCCCTTTGCATTTCTTGTAGATAATTTAACGTGGAATTACATACCACAATTAATTTCATTATTTAAAAAGGAAATATCGGGAAAAAAACGTGAGTCTAACGATAGCTGACAATGCTAGCTCCTCCGAGCGTAAGACGATATATTCGTCTTACTCGGCGGTTTAGACTCGGAGTAAAGTGCGGGAGAGATTATCTAATCTGATGCGGTGGTGTAGTGATAGCATACCATAGCATACCTGTCCGAAAGTAGGAGACCCGGGTTCAATTCCCTGCCGGGGTAGTAAGATGTTTTTTTCTGACTCCCTTTGCATTTCTTGTTGTAAATACATTTTAATTAACGAGTTGAATTATTTATTTTATAAATGAAATTCTTGAAAGATAATTAAATGTTCATATTAAAATATGTTTAAATATAAATATTATATATATATTTTTGTAAATCGAAACGCAGGAATAACATCTCCATCTAGATACATTTTACCATCATGCCTCAGTAGGTTGGAACTTGGAAAAGCGCTGACCACTTATTTGAGGAATACACATTGAAAATTCAGCGAATACACTGATTAATTATGTTGAGAGCGGAGAGAGCCTTCGCTACATACAGCTGTTTCAGAAGGAGACGGATTACCTACATATATCCTGCGGAAGGACATATAAACAATGTGACATCTCAGCCTTTGCTCTCAGTGTTGGCGGCACACACAGATTAGCATATTCCCGGGCGCCAGGGACCCTGGAAGGGTATCCAGCGAGCGACACCACCGACCCACTTAGCGCCCCGGACAGGTACCCATTGCCTCTTCCAGAGCGCTCTAAATACACAGAAAGGGAGGGGGAGGGACGGCTTTCTGCAGGGGAGGCTGGATCTCTTTCACCGCTCAACTCCTCCATTCAGAGAGTGTATGGCCACACAAAGGAGAACTGCTCTCAGTCAAACCGATTCCACAAGTAGAGTTTACCGACAAGCCCAATACATACAATACAAATACACTTTCCTGTAATATATGTGTGTCCATTGTGCAGATATATGCATATAAAATAATTTAACGACTGTTCCAGGGCAAAACTAATAAACGCACAAACAGAGGCACTAATACTTTTGCCTTTACATGCTTGAAACATTTCTAAAACTGACGTCACTGAGAAATCAAAAACGCTATTTATAACGCTGTTGAACAGCTGTTTAACGAGTTTATGGCAGAAAAATTGAAATAAAAACAGGGAATTATACTCGTAAAGGAACAAAAAATTTTATAATAAAAAAACCTTCCTATTATTACTAATTAAGAACAATTAAATTCCCTACTGATAAAAAACAAACAAAATTGTATACCTTACTACCTTCTAACAAGTGCCTGTCTAAGTTATTTTTTGGTGGTATTTATTCCCACGTAAATTTTAACAATTTTTAGTGCAAGGGAACAGAATAAAAATCTAACTTTCCCAGCCAGGACTCGAACGTGGATCTCCTAGTAGACAAGTCTGATAAGTTAGTAAATTCCACGCAATAGTGTCAAGAGTCTAACCTCCGGGGCCGACGAATATATCGTCTTATGCGACGGGGAATTTAATAACTTATCAGACTTGTTCTGGTAGCGTAAATGGAAATCGCGCCCGGATAGCAGGAGATCCAGGTTCGAGTCCTGGCTGGGCCAGTTAGATTTTATATTTTGTTCCCTCGCACTAAAAATTATTATATATTAATGTTGTTGTTTTTTTTCCTTCAGTCCACTTATTTTATCTTGATTTTATTTTATTACTTTTTTTTTTACGTGGAAGATTACTTTATTCTATATTTGTACTAGCAGACTTTCTTTTCATTACACAAGCCCAGTTCCGAAATATCTAACTCGGCCTAATAATTAATTTAATAATAACTATAAATAAATAATACTATCTTAAATTCTTGTTAATTAACTCCATATGAGATATATTTCATAATGATGAATATTCAGATTTAAGTTAAGACTTATATATATATATATA
>KZ807739.1:330411-352529 GCA_000696205.2 Oncopeltus fasciatus | reverse complement strand
TATAAAAAAATAATATATATATAAATTCAATATACAATTTCATATGGCTTACACAATACGTTTTAATCTTTCGCAGGTTGAACTGCTATAGATTAAATGTATTGTGTAAACCACATGAAATTGTATATTGAATGTATTCTGAACACTACTAAATATATAGAACTTCACTTAAAAGACTAGTTGTAAGTGGCCTTTCGAAGACAAAAACATACAGACATGGAATGCTGAGTATATTTCTTGCCTAAGATATCCCAGGAAAAGTGTGTCTATTCTTCTAGAAATTAAATGATTTAGTGGGAGGAGGGGGGGGGGGCATTTTTAAAGTTTTAATTGGTAGGAGGAAATTTCTTCTCCCTCTGAAATTCATTGAGAGAGACAGGTCCCGTTGAAGCAGGGACAGGAGGTTGGCGAGAAACGGGAGACGGGCTCCGGCGAGGACAGGCGGGAATGGGGAGCATGTGTAGGTACGTGCCTCGCCCGCTCGTCACGTCCGTGTGTGTGCCGTTTACGTGTCGAATGTACAAGCCGGCTGTCGTCCGAGGATTCGCGAGGGTTCGTCGCCGATCTCTGCAGAGCTTGGGTTTCCGAGGCGCCTGACCTCAAACGTGCCTCCACTTCTTACAACTTTCTAATGAGCAGATTTCAGAAAGACTTCATTAAGTTGACAAGTACTAACAAGAAATATATAACATATAACCTTATGAAGGGCTTGTGATTTTTCAATGATTTTAATGTCTAATTTGGGTCTTTTCTCACTAAAAAAAAAAGGGAAAAAAAATCATCGTTTTAAAAATAAAGGTTTTAACAATTGAAATACATAACCGTTGTTACTCATTAATCATTATTAAACAATTAATGCGAGGGAATAGAATAAAAAATCTAGCTGTCCCAGTCAGGACTCGAACCTGGATCTCCGGCTTGCCGATCCACTTGCACCACCGGGACAAGTCAGATAACTCATTGAATTCCCAACACACTAGCGAGATTCTAACTTACGAGAAAGACGAATACATCGACTAATGCTCGAAGGAGCTGACATTGTCACGCTATTTATTAGACTCTTGTTATTTACTTTATATTTTCATTTATCCAGGTTTGAGTCCTAGTTTGGGACAGATCGATTTTTTATTCTATGTCCTCGCATTAATTGTTTAAAATTTACGTGGGATAATTCACCACACTTAAATTAATTATTATTTTTTGCGCGATAACATTTTTTACGAAATCCCTTGTTAACGAAGACATTTTATCAAGTAACTACGAAGGGTGGGTGCTTCCTCTATTCTTCCTTCCTAGCCAGTCTATATCAATACTTAATAGTCACACCTTTTACAATGGTCGTTTTCGCCGGCATGTAAATGCAATTTCCACATTTAATTGAGTAAATGAAACGTGGAAATCGCTTAGATTACGCAACCTCTGCGCGAAGGACTACTTTCTTTTCTATAAGATGTTTAATAGTACAATGGGCTCTGTAAGAAATTGTACTATTGTATTCGACATGTGCTTCTTAGAAAAAAAAAAAAAAAAAAAAAAAAAAAAGTATAAAGGGGCGGGAAGTGGTAAGTGGGTAGGTGGGTGGATGGGGAGAAGAAAGCTGGCTATAAGGGAGAAGTAGGCTCCCTGCAGGGGAGAAGAAGGCAGGCTAGAAGAGAGAAGAAGGCTGGCTAGAAGGAAGAAGAAGAGTGGCTAGAAGGGAGAAGAAGGCTGGCTGGAAGGGAGAAGCAGGGAGAAGGCTGGCTGGAAGATAGAAGAAGGCTGGCTAGAAGAGAGAAGAAGGCTGGCTGGCTAGAAGGGAGAAGAAGGCTGGCTGGAAGGGAGAAGCAGGGAAAAGGCTGGCTAAAAGGGAGAAGAAGGCTGGCTGTAAGGGAGAAGCAGGGAAAAGGCTGGCCGAAGGGAGAAGGCTGGCCGAAGGGAGAAGGCTGGCCAGAAGACGTAGGGAGTAGAGTGGGGGTGGACAGAGCCAGATAGAGAGATCCCGAGCTTGGCGTGAAAAGAACCGTTAAAGAGAGCAGGATTAGTCAGGGCCATTGTCTGCAGGCACTTTTGCCAGCCTCTCTCTCGTCCTCGGCCCTTCTTAGCAATTAGCTGAAGGCTTTCACTCGCGAGCTGGACTTGACCGGAAATCGGGGCTATCCCACACCGACTTGCCCACAGATCCGCCCCACTCCCAGGCAAAACCATATCTCTCTCTGTGGGTGTATGTGTGTTTGAGGCCGTCACAGAAGGAACAACAAACACCCTCTGAACAACACATAACCCCAATGTATAACAGATACATCCAACCAAAAGGGTTTCCCAAATCTATTATCACCTTTACACAGCTGATTCTTATCAGATAATGAAAACTATTTTGTAAGTTTTTGTCATTTTCTATTTCCAAACGTACTGAGGGGCTTTTTTTTTAAAGATCCGTTCTATACAACTTAACGTTATACGAACAATATAACAGTAATGTAAGTTGAGATGAAAACTCGAGGACATCATTAAATGGTTTTTTTTTTTTTTTTTTTTTTTAATGGCGTATCAACCTTTGGTCATTAACGCCAGGGAGATAATTTTAGAAACGGGAAGATATTTTCAAGAAGAAGAATTTCTTAGCAATATGTCATGGTGAGGTATAATGAATTGTTAATGCGAATTAAATACTTCATGATATGATATGGCATATACTGTCCAATGGTGTCTTTCAAAAATAAGCCTGTATTACATTATTAATTATATAAGTAATAAATGAATATGTAAAAGTGAAAGACGTATCTTTATGCAGGGTAATTAAAGAGCTAGTAAAAACGACAATTTATATAAAAATGTATTAATGGAGCTTTTACTTTTATTTGAATAATTTATAATAAAACAAACTTCTACAACTAGAAAAGTGGACGTTGAAAGTTGAGACAGAAAATTATAATAAAAAATTTAGCGCATATGGGCCTGTACACGCCAGTGAGCAAAAAAAAAACCGAGCCCTAGCTGACCGATTAAAAATTTACAACAAATTCAATTCCTTATAATTATGCTTAAATTTAGAAATAATAATAACACTAGATTGTATTTGATTGTACTAGATTGGACTAACGTGCAAAACATGGCTCATTCTATAAATTAAACCTGAGAATTATTGATAAGCCACTAATATTCAATAATGACTGAATCATTAGTAAAATGTAATTCAGGCAAGATCTTCTGGAATCTTCGAAAATCTGTTTCTTTTCAGCTTTTTCAAACTAGAATAATACCTGAATCCTTTCGGTAATCTCATGGAAGTTTCTAAATGAAAGTAAGGAAAAGTAGAATTAAAAACAATAATAATCTCTCCCAAAAAATACAAAACTTTAACATTTGGGGAACAAATGAGAAAATTGTCTCAAATCTCTTTCGCTCTAATACTTTCTAGAACTTGAGCGTTTCAAATCGTACTCTGAAACGTGATGAAATTCTACTTAAGAAAGTATTAAATTGGATAACACCAATGACAGTAGTGGGAGGAAAAAAAACTCTGCATACAGTATATGTACTGTAGAATAAAAATCTAGAACAGCCAATAAACAATAAATATAAATTCCATTCAATACATTTTAGCCCCAATCGAGCTTTTTTTTTTTTTTTTTTGCAATCTCCGGGTGGTTGATACATTTGCACTGTGATTAAATTGCAAAGGAGGTCACATGCAGCGCACAAACCCTCTCACTTCAGGTGGGGTGTCATTTTTATATCGTATGAACTTTCTATATATCGTATTACGGCGGGGATTGAGTTCATTACTTTCCTCCGAGGCGGGGTCGTCAGTCGTCTACAGGAGGCAGTAAGGCGTGATTAAGACTACAAAAAAAAAAAAAAAAAAAAAAAAAAAAAAGACCAGGCTTATGTACTAGGCCACTTTTGAAAAACTTTCACTAGCAGCACACGCATAATATACTCCTAAATGTTTTTTAAGCGGTGCTCAGGCGTTGAAATTAACACACACCGATAAGTCCTAATCGTCGTGGATCATTATAGATTCCATAGGCTCAAGACAGTACCCGAAAGACCTTAATCTTCTTTCCATTTTAATAAATAGCTAGCTTTGCAATATTAAACATATCACAACTTACAGAGAATAGCACACAATGATTAAATTGGACATTTAATGTCTTTATACGCCCCTACATCTATTTAACTATAAACACCTTCAGGAGAGTGAACTAAAATTTGTATCCCGAGCAATTAAAAGTTATTTATTGGAAAGGAAACATTATATACTGATATATTCCACCACCATGACAATTCCTTGTATCGCAAACTTTAATAATAGTTAAATAATTTAATGATCAACGAAGAGAAAGGAACATTTTCATTCACCTCAATTTCAATTTATTACTTATCAATAATAAAACAATGGCATAAAGTAAAATATTGCTTACACTCCTCACATGTAAGGCATTAATGTTTCAAAGTGCGCAGAAATGAAAATATATCGGCTTATCCTGCAAAGAAGTAGTAGAAAGCGCTTTTTTTTTCTTTTTTTTTTTGTCAAATTGTTGACAGATATAATTTGTTTTAAAAAAAAAACATGTAACTTTGAGAAAATTACGCAGAGAGGCATGTTACACGAAAGACACTAAAGAAGGAGTTGAGATAACTGCAGATCCCTCGGTTGAATTAGTGGAAAGTATCTTTGACACCGGAGATAAGGGGAAAAAGTGTTGGAACGAGTTGTGATAAAAAAAAAAAAAAAAAAAAAAAAGGAAAGAAAAACGCTAAGGAGAAGCAGGGAAGCAGGTCAGGAAGTGATGGTGATTGGGTAAATCACGGTGGCCGCTGGTGGCGGTGACTGGAGACGTCGCTGTGACACGCCGAGAGAGTGAGAGACGGTCGACTGACCCAGAAACACAGAGAGGACACAGTCTTCCAAGGCCTGGAGCCTGCCGATCCTGTGAAGGGAAGGGCACCGTTCTTCTTCTCCATCTTTAAGAGCTTCTCCAGCTAAAGGACCTTCTTATGGCTGGAAGGATATCATCTGAAGAGTGCGGAGGGGAGATGTGATTACAGGTTTCAGGGCAATAATGGGCTAAAAACAAATATCTTACAGTCAAGCTTAAATTAAAAAAAAAAAAAATAAAATAAAAACTTTTATAAGTGGTTTACATATGTTTTCAGAAAGAACATATTAAACCCGTTTATATAGAAGGACGTAAAATAAATTAGTAATTGTCCAACATTAATATGTACAAGAGACCTTCACCCCCCACTACTCATTTTTACATAATTTATCGAATATATATTAAATTAAACTTGGCGAGGATATTAATGTTTCGGCGTTATAAATATTTTAAAAACACACACATATTCATGAACATATGTGTGTGTACTGAAAATCTAATGTCCATGTCTGAGTAAACATGACATTTCTTAGTAAATTAAAAAAAAAAAAATACACACACACATATATATATATATATACAATACCATTTATGCAAATTCTTGTAACAAGAACCGTCAGGGTAAGGTAGGTAAGAGTAGGGGAAAAAAAAATTAAAAATATCTGAATGAGAAGAAATTCGAAATTCACTAAACTCGGCTTCAAATGGATTCCTTATTTTGGTCATCATTTTGTTATAAATAGGAAAAAAAGTAAAAAATTAACAACGAAGCATTACAAAGAACGTAAAAATAATGTTTAAAACACAACATCAAATACTTTGATTCAGAAACTTTTCTTTGGCAGGTCAAGATGGTAAAATAAGACTTAAAAAGCACATTATACTGAATTTTCTGTTTATTGCACAATTTCTCGTGGATTTTAAGTATAATAATGCCGTTTTAAAATCATAAATCATTACAATCAAAGAATAGTTAGACCGAAATTAAAAAATTAAAACACATAATGCATCATTAAAGAATTAATGCTTATAGCGTTAATGATAGGTCAATATATTTATAACGGTTTGGAATTTCATAGGGAACGATAAATGATTAGCGCTTTTTTCGTCCTAGCATCTGTCAGTGAGAATTAATTATTTCTTGAATGGAGTCGTTTGTCAAAGTTCAGCATGGAATCTACCCACTCATCTGGAATTGTGTGAACTAATCGAACCTGTGATTCTCCATACTGCTCTTTGAATTAATTCTGCTCCAACCCACATTTAAAAAAGCATTCGTCCTGCGGTGAGCACATATCATCCCTTCTTGAGGTTAACTAGAAATAGGATGCTGAACACAAACGAATATATATGAAATTTTACTGCAATTTCAATTAAGTTTAAAAAAAATGTTAGTGAAAATTCAATTCTATTTAAAAAGAGGCATGCTGCCAAAGAATGAAAAATGACTCCTGTCATGAAAGTTATTGGGAAACATTAATAATATAACTAACTGAGCTACGTCAAGCTGAAGACACTAAATTCTGCTCCTGATCTGAGAGTTATAGAGAAAACTCCACTCAGGAATATAGAGAAGACCATATTTGCATCTCGATGACAGAACGCTGTGTGCTAGCAGCGGACATTGCTCNAAAAAAAAGTTTTTATTTATAAATATTAATTTAGTTGAGGTTTATTATCCCACGTAAATTTTAAACAATTAATGAGAAGAAATACAATAAAAAAATCTGTCCTAGCCTCAGTCTAGTAGCTAGACAATGTCAGCTAGCTCGTCCCGGTGGTGAATGGAAAAATACCGGCCCGGAAAGCAGGAGATCCAGGTTCGAGTCCTGGCTGAGACAGATAGATTTTTTATTCTATTCCCTCTCATCAATTGTTTAAAAGTTTTTATTTTAGTCAACGTTTCGGCCTAAATTTCAACCCTTCATCAGGGCAAATAGGGTGATAAGGAAAAAGAGACTCTTGCTCAGCAATGACTAAATCATTCAGTCATGATCCTCATCTCATTAAAAAATATACTGCATAGAAAGTATATGATGTCATAGATCATCATCATATACCCTCCCATCCCGAACATTAGTATCTTCTGTTATTAGTAGTATCACAATAACTAATACAGGGTAGCTCATGGGATCCGTTTGGATCTCGCAACCCTGGCGCTGCGTGTTCCAATTCCGCCCAGGGAAATCCTTTATCTATAAATAAAAGCTTGTCCAAGGCCATGGATGTTTAGAATGGGAGGCTAACACCAAAAAGAACAAACAAAACAAAAAAAAAACGAATCGAACGTTATATCGTACTCTGACATCGATTTGTACTTAAGTCAATGAAGGCGATGATATACGATATATCAAACGATAAATAGTTAAATAGCTGTGACAAGCTTCCGGTGTATACAAAGAAGCTAGCTAGATCCGAGAAGGAATTCAAATTGAATCGAAATTGAACAGGGTGAACTATTTTAATGAACTGTCCAGGCAATAATACTAAAGAAGAAGAGATTCTGAAGTAAATCTCAGTTCTTCTTCAGAAGAAAGAAAAAAGATACACCGCATTTGACAAGAAAAACAACTGGTTAAGTCTTACTTTGGAGAAGAAGTATTAAAGATAGGACATAACGAAGATAGTCTTTCACAGAACTCAACTTTACGAGTTCCTCCGAGAAGAGAGGGGACAAATTATAGCGAAACCAACCGACAGAAGATGTGGAATGCTCGCTTCGTCTCCGACTTAATAGGCTTCCATGCATTTTCTTTTAGAGACAACATACATCCAAAATAGAAACCATAATGGTAATAGATGAAAAAACCTCCTCACATTTTGTGCTGATCGATTTCTTGCCGTTTCCAACAGGCGATTCTTCAAGAATATTTCTTTTTCTGCCAATCAGCACAAGACAGAGCTTTGGTCGGCATCTCAAGAAACACAGCTTAAGAAGAAACAACTCGAAACTTGGAGCTCGCAGTACTACCATTAAATATGAATAGTTTCTTCTGAAACGGTATCATAAGTCGTCCTAGACCAATGTCTGCTTTTAGCTATTAAATGTATTAATGGATTTTCCACGAGTCATTTCAGAAATAAGGAGCACATAAAAGTTTTAATTATTTTTTTAACTATTGTTTATTGTTTGCTGCCGAAAACCACTAAAATATTTCAGTGTTATCAGTTTATTGTTATCAATATTTACGTATCAACAGTGCTCTAAACGTACAAAATATAAGGTTTTCCCATTATTTTTGATTCAAAGATTTTTTTATAGGAATTAATTAATATTGAATTATTTATTGTTTCTGAAAAAATACCAGTTAAGTCGCTGCAAAACTATTTTTCGTTGCGACTAAGGGGACCAATGCAGGATTTGAAAATATAGTCAGTGTTGGGGAGAGCAAAAGTCTAACCGAATGTTATTACCATGTGATTATTTTATTATAGTTTTATACGAGATACCATATTGCATATAAACGTGATAATAGCACGCTGAAGGACTTAAATAAAGGGATAAAATTTCAATACAGTATTCCAAATCCAAATATTGGCATTCGAAGTTCAAATTATTTTATTTTATTTCCTATAACTTTTATACTAAACAATATTATATAAAATAAAAAATGTACATATTAAAACAAACTATTTCGGAAAAATTTTAATTATTTTAATAAATTACACTTTTAGCAATACACATCTGTCATCAGATTATATTAACACACACACACACAAACACATACATATATCTTCTCCCTCATTTCCCACGAGCATTTAAGTCTANAACATTATATCATATTCAAATATATTTAAATAATAAATTTAATTTTTTCATGAAATTGTATTTTTTTGGATATAGCTTGACAGAACCCCAACAAAATAAATAAATTTTTAAAAAAAACTCTCAATTTGAAGTACTGGACAAAATTCCCTTCGTGCACTCGTCAGCAAGTGGAGGTTTTTCCAACTTTCCAACGAGACATATTTCCCCCTACAGGAGTACTTCAAAAAGTAATTGCTCCTCATTCAGGATTTGCTTCACACCCGGTAAGGCAGAAGAAAAAAGTAAATATCTCTCGAGAAGAGACAGGACACATTTTAGAATCCACAGCGCATACTTTCTTCTTAGCCACAAGAAGCCAATTTTCATAGATTAGCCATAGAGGCCAGTTTCTATTCAAAGCAGAAGAAAGCTAGAAGGAAAAATAAAGAAGTAGGATTTAAGGATGAGACAAGGACTGACGGGCGTAAGGAAGGGTTAGGAAGAAGTTGACAGGCTCGGATCTATCGGTGAAGGTTCTTTTACATAACAGTGGCCACATATCGCTTGCTCAGGTCATTGAGTGTTATTCTTAAACTTTTTCATGCCTTAAGAAAGTATTGCATCAGTGCATTTTCAGGAAAAAGCATTTTACTAACAATGAAATAATATTTTTTTAACTATCTGTTTTTATAAAGTAATTCATTTTTTTTTTTATAATTTACATTTATAGGAGTATTTTGTAATTATCAATCTGAATTAAATAAAAAATATACGTATAGTTTTTGTTAATGAATGATTTAAAAAAAGAAAACTTATTAAATTTTAATTTAAAAAGATAATATGTATTAAGATTATACGAATGTTTGGTGGTTAAAACTGAAATATGGTTTTTAGAATTTAAAAAGGAGAAAAAATCATTTTTGAGTAAGATAGACCATTACCACCAAGCTTGAACATGGATTGCAAGGAACAGCCCCAAGACCAGACAGAATTCCATCACGGCCCAAGAATTCCCAAGAGTTCGGTTAAAGACCCAGGAAGTGAGTACTTAAGTCTGCCCAACGGTCCGAGACCACGGGAAATAAGAAAGAAATGGAGCCGTAGATATTGAGGGCTTAAATGTTGTCACAATAGATATTGTGCTTTGAAGAGGCAAGTCTAGTTCCGTAACATTGATCTCATTTAACTATTCATCTCAAATAATCAAGGTGTAAAAGAATGTTTCCGTCACGTCAAGAGACTAAAAAAAATGAGTTAATTTTATAAATTTTTTTTTTGTGGTATTTAATCCCAAGTAAATTTTAACAATTTTTAGTGCAAGGGAACAGAATAAAAAATTTAACTGTCCCAGCCAGGACGTTAAGACAGTTAGATTTTTATTCTGTTCCCTTGCACTAAAAATTGTTTAAAAAAAAGAAGTTTGTTTGGTGCGAGTGCTTATGGCATGTTATATGTTTAAATATATTTAGGAATTTGGTTCCTAAATATTATCCTTAATAAACATTTTAGAGGAAAATAAATGATCTTTGCAAATAAGTAATTTACTCTATTAATATACAAGAAATGCAAGGGAGCCAGAAAAAAAATCTTATTATCCCAGTCGAGACTTTTAAAAAAATACCACAACAAAAATCATTATTTAAAAAGAAATACTCTATGAATATTTTCATTAATACTAACTGACACTAAACTGCAGGCTTTTTTGCTTATAAAATAATAAAATGTCCTATAACATGAATTTATACCTTAAACTGTATAACAAACACTAAAATTCTGTAGTTTGAAATGAAAGAGAAAAAAAAAAGCTAATTGACAATATTTCGTTCAATAAACCCTTATGGTGAACGCCATTTACTTTTTGGAGATTAAAAAATCCAATTGCTATGGACTGTTATATACCAAAAACCCTTTTCATGATTACGATACCTTATGCATAACAATATTATCATTCAAATGGGGTGAGCACGGTCGTAGATCATTGAGCAGGAATCGCCGCTATGCAAAGGAAATTCTCGAAAGACACCGTTTGGAAAGTAAACGGCTTGTGACAACACATGTCCATCAAGATAGCTGGCCGTACATTAAAGATATTCTCTGGCTGTCAAGAAGAGCACTGACACGCAAGATATATCTCCGCTGATAAAGATATTTACGATCGGCGGCCTCGGCACCCGCAGAGGACTCGTCAATCCACTGGGGAAGGATCCTTTGTATGCATTCCAACTCTGATTATCTTTCATCAGCGTTAACTCACTGAACCAAATGAACCTAATTTTCAACAAGGACATTATATATTAAACCCATCCGACCGATTTTGAGCTCCTCAAGAAGAAATTCAATTGATTAGAGGAACTATCATACCTTCTATTATCTGTCTTCATTGGTTTCTGCAAACCATCCTCTGTTGGCGAGCGCTTTCGGACATTGTCCATCCTCCTCATCCTTAAAGGAAAGTTCTATATTCATTGGTAGTGATAATAACCCTTTAGATTAGAGGAAACTTTGGTAACACATTTTAAGGAGAAAAAGGCTCCGGGAATGGTGAGAGAAATTTGTGGCAGTTCAATATATTTTGAATTGCCAACAATTAGATTTAAGTTATGTTCTTCTAAAGCAAGCCTGGCAAAATAAAGAAGTTCCTTTCATATAATCTAAAAGTTATAAGGGTGCTATACTATATTTACAGGGCACACAATCCAATAATGTACACATAAATTCAAAATTAAGTGAGACTAATTGGTAGGTGGTTGAAAATTATAAATTTCATCAACTATGAAACATATTCAACTATTAGTACAAAAAATTCAAATACAATTTCTGATAAACACCCCGGTTAGAATAAGACACTTTGCACATACACACAGACACACACACACAATAATAAGTAAAACAAGTAATACAACAGACGTCAATAGAATTGCAAATTTGGACTTCTTCGACATTTGATAAACCACGTAAAAACTAGTTGTGATATATTAATTAGGCTAGCTTGTCGCACAATCCTGACGCTGCGGGTTCAAATTTCGCCAAGTACCATCTTTTATTGATAAATAAAAGCTTGTCCTGAGCCATGGAGATTTAGAATGGGGTGGCAACCTGTAGATAGCCGTAAGTGAATGAAAGGGAGTCTAACACTGTAAACAATAAAAAAAAGAAAAAAAGGAAAGCTTGTTGGACCGGAAGCCTTTTTTCGAAAGAAACGTTTCTACAACAAGGTGCCAAGCTTTCGCACATCGTGTGATGGCTTCTTCAGGGCTGAATGGAGAATGAGTAATTCATGAGAATGAGGAGCTCATTCTCCATTCAGCCCTGAAGAAACCATCACACGATGTGCGAAAGCTTGGCACCTAATAACTCCAAGACACGGTTGAACACGGAAGAAGTATTGATGATTTTCAACAAAACCATGACTGCTTAATGTTATTTAATGTTTAATTAACGCATAATATTTTATTATATTTTCTAAATGAAAAATAAAATGGAATATTGAGTATTATACCCAAAGAAAAGAGCATACAAGGGATTTAAAAAAAAAATCAAATGGCCGGAAAGGAAATATTGCATTAACTGTTCTGAAATGATCTACAGAAACCGCTTATAGCCATCAGATCCTCTCTCCTTCTGTGGCTGAGGAAGGAATTTCAGGATGCATCAAGGCCAACAGGACGAATTTCACCTTTTCCCCCGATAAGTCGACCAATACCAAAAAAAAATTTCTAATTTAAAAAAAAAAATAGAAAAAAACAACAAACATCGAAATTTGATTGGAATTGGGGAAGTATTAAGGGGAAAAAAAATGGGTTGGGTTAAAGGCCGATCAAATAATAAAAAAAAACATTGCTAGTATACAAAAAGAAAAATTTAATTTAATTTTCGAAATTATACACTTTTTAAAATAAAAAAATATAGCAGAGACATTAAAAAGCCAAATTGACCTCAGAGGCATTTAATATAAAATAAGTCAATAACTCTTTATTACGTGACTTTTAATTTTAATAAAACAAGACAAACCAGCTTAGATTTCTACATCTCAAGCTTTTTGGCTTATTCTAAAAAGGGAGCATGTCAGCAAAATTTATAATATTCTTCAAAATTTTCCAAAAAAACATTTTTTCGTAAAACATTTATAGAACACTAATGTACTAAAATCATACATAATGATCTATATATCTTATTATCTTAACATATTTTTACGGTAGTCAATTTGGCCTTTCGTAAACAGTAAGCGGAATTTTCTTTTCCGGACAACAATTTAGAGAAAGGGGATTAAATACCGAATATGGTTACACTATTTAAAAACAAAGGGCGTTAAAGCTCATACAGGAATCCATGTACACGTATACATATATAAAGAAAAAAAGAAATTTCAAAAGGCAGTGTAGAAAATATAAAAACCGCCAACGCCGATCGTAATACACTGTTGTGGAGATAAAGTTTCTAACACAATGAGTTAGCGGAGTGAGTTTGGAAACTTTTGCCCGCAAAAACTAAAACTTGACTGAAGAAGAGAACTTGTACTTGAGAAAACGAAGAGAGAAGTTATCCTACCGATTCCCCCCGCCTTAGAGGGACGGATCTAAAGCGATTGCCGCCGGAGAGAGACGAATTCCAGGTGAGATAATTCCAATTAGGAGACGGAGAGCCTCAGGTAGATCTCAGAGGACAGCGGGTCGACCTTAATCCAAGGAAATGGTTTACACGGTCGGGAAGCACACGATCGGACACAGTCACTCAATGTCGTCAGCGCTCACACCGAGCCAGGATTGAGGTCGCTACTGGAAGGAGGGGAAGAAAGGTTACTTCAATAAAAAGATACCTTAGAGGCAGTGGCAAGGACGATATAGACATTATGGTGGTCCGGGGAAAGGAAAATGTTCTCATCTAACTAGGGATCTCCTTAGATTAATTATTTCTACTAGGCTTGTGTAATTTCACAAATATTTATTTTCCTTGTGGTATTTAATCCCACGTAAATTTTAATAATTTTTAGTGCAAGAGAACAGAATAAAAAATCTAACTGTCCCAGCCAGAACTCGAACCCTGATCTCTTGCTATCCGGGCCGGTGTATTTTCCATTTATGCTACCGAGACAAGTGTGATAAGTTATTAAATTCCCCGCATTAGTGTCGAGAGTCTAACCTCCGAGGCAGACGAATATATCGTCTTATGCTAGGAGGAGCTGACATTGTCAAGCTGTTTAACTGACTCTCAATATTCACTTTTAAATTTTAATTTTATAAATTTAATTTTTTTTTTGGTATTTAATCACACGTAAATTTAGATAATTTTTAGTGCAAGGGAATAGAATAAAAAAAACTGTCTCCTGCTATCCGGACCGGTACGTTACCATTTACGCTACCAGGACAAGTCTGATAAGTTATTAAATTTATTAAATTAGTAAACAGCTTAGTGTAAGTGGATAACGCGCTGGCCCTGAATCCAGGTTTGAGTACTGACTTAGACAGTTAAGATTTTTTATTATGTTCCTTTGCACAAAAAATTGTTCAAATCTTATGTAATTTCTTAGCTGGGCTGCAATACTTAGATAATGGCGATGAAAGAGAGTGAAAGAGAGACGCCCTCTCCCGCCCAGAGGAAGGGAGAGAGAGTGAAAGAGACGGAGATAAGGAGGGAGAGAGAGAAAGAGTGTGAGGGGGTGGGAGGGAAGGAGAGAGGAAAAGAGGGAGAGATAGGGAGGGGGAGACAGAGAGAGAGAGAGTAAGAGAGGGTGGAGGAGACAGTAAGAGAGAGAGAGAGAGAGAGAGAGAGAGAGAGACATATATAGTGATGGTGGGGGACACATTAGATTAGTTCTTTATTTTCATAGGATGTACATCCTTTCTTCCTGACAATTTCAGGCTACTTTTAATTTACGTTTTTTAAGCCTAGAGAGAGAGAGAGAGAGAAAGAGAGAGAGCATAAGTGTATGAGGTATGTGGAGTGAAAATGCACTCTAAGGGAAGGTGGACAAGTCCAGAGCGCCTTTAAGTGAAGGGTACGGTCTATTATAGGAAATTCCATTTTGCATTTGCATAAAGGTGATAATACAGGAGAAAACAGCGAATCTGCAATTCCTTAACGCCCCTTCTACTCTAGCGAATTTCAGCAATTAACTAACTTATCCAAATAAGGGAGTGTGAAAGCGTCTCCTAAATTTGGTTCTTTTCATTTTGGACGACTGCGCTCGAAAGAGAATTACACACAGACATATAGTATGTCATATATATATATATNCTCCGCCTCCAACACTAAACCTTCTGACCATTTCTGCCCTATCTGCCATTCTTCAATTCGTAATCCCGCAAACCTCAAATTATATATATATATTTCACGCAAGTTTCGAACACATTAGAGGATTTCAAATGTCACGTCTTAATTGACTTGAGACACCGTGTCAAAGAAAGACAACCTACCTACTTAAATACGTAGGTGGAAAGTGATATATCATGAAAGTAACGGAGAACGTGAGAAATAACCAGCTCTCGTTGGCCAGCGTAATGATGAGATAATGGACGGGTGTGTTCAACCTGAGGAATGATGAGTCGGAACGTTTCGCCCAATCCCACGACACACACAGGACTCTGGATAATTGCAGTACTCTCCCCCCTGCGAAAACGAAAACCTGTATTTACAGCGGCGCCAAAAACGTTCACACTCCTGTCACTGATATCTATAATTAAACCCTAATCACATAAACAGATTTCCCTAGAGACTACTTAGTCCTGAAACTACTTTCGCATTAACACAAGTCTAGAGAAATAGCTATTTGGAAACCAACAGGTTACGAAATGGTGGATAAGAACTATTATTAGAAACTTAGGGAGCTTCAACCTATAGTCCAAATTATTCAGAATATAGGTTAAAGTTCCATAAGTCATTACATGCCGAATATTCATCCACAACTATAAATATTAATTTTGTTGTGGTTTATTATCCCACGTAAATTTAAATCAATCAATGCAAGGGAATAGAATTTAAAAAAATCTAACTGTCCCAGCCAGGGCGATTGATTTAAATTTACGTGGGACAATAAACCACAACAAAATTAATACTTATAAATGAAAATAAAAAGTAAATAACGAGAGTCAATTAAACAGCTTGACAATGTCAGCTCCTCCGAGCATAAGAAGATATATTCGACTGCCTCGGAGGTTAGACTCTCGACACTAGTGCAGGGAATTTAATAACTTATCAGACGGGTCCCGGTAGCATAAATGGAAAATGCACCGGCCTGGATAGCAGAAGATCCAGGTTCGAGTCCTGACCGGGACAGTTAGATTTTTTTTTTATTCTATTCCCTTGCATTGATTGATTCATCCTCAACTTCTGGATATTACTTGAATGGGCAGAACTCAAAAATGATGTTTTGAAAAGGAAAAAATCGATTTTGTGAACCAAAACATCAGTACGTTATGCAAATTTTATACAAGCGACAGATCACTCTAGTGACAATTATTTTGGTTTAAAAAAAAACCAGCATGATTGTATATTATAAAAAAATAAAAAAAAGTTCATTAATTACAAGTAAAACGTTCGTCGAATAGGAGCGACGTAAAGTAGGCTGATTTACTAGATTTCTGAGACGACGGTAAATACTGACAACTCTTAAAATGTGAAGAAAAAAGGATAAAAAGGAAGATCCTTAAGGCTGATTCAAGGCTCTCAAGGGAAAAAAGAGTGGGGGGCGCGCTCAAAAAATTCACAAATTAATCCTTAAATATCTACTTTAATATTCGTTTTTTTTTTATATAAAAAAAAATTACAAATTTCAAATACAGACTGTTGACAGTTACACAAATTCATTAATAAATATAACTGAAATAAAATACGATAAAATTGATTGTTCATTAATCAGAGAATAATGCAAATTTTTCACGTCAAAATGAAGAACATGATTTTCTAAATTCTGTTTAAATACCTCGAAAAGATAAAATTTTGATTTAATAATATTGCATAAAGCAAGCTATTTGTTTATTTCGAAGCTTAAAAGAAAAATAACGACTTGAGTTCCTAATCATCAAACAAGGTGACCATTATAACCCTTGGCTATACTGCAAACTATTGGCCAAACCAAACTATTTCATAAGGGAAAACATAAAATAAAATGGAACAAAGATTCAAAAAGAGAGTTTGTTGACCGTAGATATTATTCTAAGATGATTTTAGTTGGGGTTCGGTCGAGGTAGATCCAAAAAAACACAAATAAAAAAATGTATTTTTTTAATGAAGGATTATCTGCCAACGTTTCGGCTTACATTGTAAGCCATCTTCAGGGCTATCATGAAGATGAGAGAGGACGTCTTGTCCCTAGGTTCACATTTCCATGACTGGACCAGTCGAAACGTTGGCAGATAATCCTTCATTAAAAAAATACATTTTTTTATTTGTGTTTTTTTTTGGATCTACCTCGACCGAACCCCAACTAAAATCATCTTGGAACAAAGATTGTTTTTTTTTGTTTGGTTTTTACATTGATTACTCCACGATTCTCACAATTTCTTACTTCAATAAAGCTGATTGCTTTTAAGATCTAATCATTTTATATAAACATATATATATATATATATGTATGTATATAAACCATGAAGGATATTTCTGGTAACTACTCTAAATTTGTTCATATACAGACATAGTTATGAAGAACTGTACTGATTTCAACCCTTTTAGATAGTGGCCACTAGCAAAACTCAACAAGAGAAAAATGGACTGACGAATAAGGGGGTTATTGACGTAACACCCATTCAGGCGACAAGTCAGAATAAAGTTATTTCAAAAAAGCAATTTTATTGATAATAAAGGACTGCTGACCTGGCCGTAACTGATGACATATGTGCATTTTGTCATTAAAATATTTCCTTGGCCTTCTGAATTCTTACTGAATTCGTTTTATTACTGAAAACAACCCCTAGAAACTGATTTTCTTATATCGCCATTTTTTTTACATTAAAATAAATGTAAACTCGAAATAATCGATGTATACATGAACATATATTTACCATTTACTAACCTTAATTAAAAACTTGTCAATACTCATTTCAAAACAATACAGTCATTGAACAGCTCATATCTTCAAAGTAACCTACTCAAATATTAAGAAAATAAAAATGATTTGGACTGTAAAATTAGAAGAAAAAAATATATATCGGCCAACAGAAGATTCAACGGTGAATACTGTCTACCTAAGCTGGCAGACATTGTACTTTTGATTGAAAGTCGAGAAATCCCAATTCATTACACTGCAGCAGATGTATCGAAATAGATTCACAACAGATATCCAACACATAACGGGATATAGCTGTCAATGCATGCTCAAGAATCTCTCTGACCATGTTCTATGGTTCCACACAATGGAATGAACAGCTGTAGCTGAACACTGAAGTCGAGGAAAAACAAACTTCAGCTAAGCAATGTGTGCCACCATAAAGGTGATACTCTTTTTGAGTAACACACGACTGCTCTTCCTACACCACAGAGAGAACCCAGGGTAGCCGAGGATATCCGTTCGTTCTCCCGACCCTAGCACGCTGCTACGGGTTCGAATCCTCCCTTGGGCAAACTTCTATATTGAGAAATAAAGCTCGACCAGAGCCATGGTAGTTATGAATAGGGTGGTTCCCTGTAGATAGCCCTTCCTTTATGGCTCAAAGCGTACAAAGTTAAAAAAAAAAAAAAAACTGCATGAAGAATAAATATAATTAATTTGTATCGAAGGTAGAATCAGTGCAACGACAATTCCTTTTTTACAACTAGAAAAACACATTTAGTTCAATAATTAGACACTTCACAAAATGCAAAACTTTTTGCATTGTGAATTACTTAATGTTTCTTATCTTTTCCATGAGTCAACTGTGACAATTTTTATGATCGAATAATCGATCTTGACTGATAAATCGAAAACTAGATACGTATTTGATACTGAGAGTAAATAAAATAGCAAGGAGTTCCCGAATTTCAATTTCTGGACATGTCCCGTCGAAAATATTAGAGCCAGAGGCTAAAACGATCTTACAAGCGGCAATGAAAAATGAGGAGTGAGGAGCAACAATTAGCTGGATCTAGGTCGAACAGAGGGAGAAGGGGAAATTTCAATTCTGAAAAACATTTTTCTGGGTTACAAAGTTTTAGGAACATTTGTTTTCAATAGGAGAGTTTGTTGACCGTAGATATTATTCTAAGATAATTTTAGTTGGGGTTCGGTCAAGGTAGATCCAAAAAACACAAATTTAAAAAATGTATTTTTTAATAAAGGATTATCTGCCAACGTTTTACATTCATACTCTTGATATCACATTATATTATAATTCTCTATTATACTAATTTCAATTATTATAGTATTCTCATGACATTGTATTTCTACAACCCTGAAGATGGCTTGCAATGTAAGCCAAAACGTTAATAATAGATAATCCTTTATTAAAAAATACATTTTTTAAATTTGTGTTTTTTGGATCTACCTTGACCGAACCCAAACTAAAATCATATTAGAATTTGTTTTCAATGCTTACTTGATAGCTAATATATCAAAATAAATATATGAAGAAATAAATCGAGTTTAAGTAAATTTTCTCTTTTTCCCATGTCAATTCGCAGATTCAAATATTAACAATAAACACCGAGTTACAGTAAGTTTTCTGCCAGTTCCTGACAATTGATTTACCGATTCCAAAGTGTTACTCTGGTTCTTAAGAAAAGAAATGAAGTGATATGTGGAGCGATACATTCACCACACTGCTTCAGCCTGTCAGGAGACCGCACTGGAGAAGAGTATGGTCCGCCGCCAGGCGAGAACACAGTCGGGGAGGGGACAAGGTCAAGCGGGCCTGAGGATGTAGGGCAGAAGCTGTTGACAAAGAGGACGGCGACTGGAAACGGACTACGGAGATAGCGGGAACTGACCACGACGCCTACCAGAAGTCATCCAGAGGAACGGAGCCATCGACCTGTCACTAAAGGAGGGGCTAGGACATTCCACATCAAACACTTCCTCGTAGAGACCGCCGCGCCAAAAAGGGAAAAGTAGAGCATACCTATACTGGAACGTTAAAACTTGCACTATTGTATGTTTTCGGTATCCTAATACATCAGATATTATAACACGGAATCCCCCCCCCCCCTCTTAACAATTCGTCAGCTTTAAGCCGTATCTCTAAGCTGTAAACAAAATTTACTTGAAAAACTTAATAGAATTTGATAAAAATTAGTTCTTAGAATCTATCTTTTCTGACAGTTTTCATTGAGCTTCATTCGTCAACTATAAGAGTTAAAAATAAATTCTTTAACAATTATTAGTGCAAGGGAACATAATAAAAAATCTAACTGTCCCAGCCAGGACACGAACCTGGATCTCCTGATTTCCCGGCCGGTGCATTTACCATTTATGCTACTAGGACAAGTCTTATAAGTTATTAAATTCCCCGCACTAGTGTCAGAAAATGCATGGATAATGCACCGGCCCGAATAGCAGGAGATCAAGGTTCGAGTCCTGGCTGGGACAGTTAGATTTTTTATTCTGTTCCCTTGCACTAAAGTGTCGAGAATCTAACCTCCGAGGCAGACGAATATATCGTCTTATGCTCGGAGGAGCTGACATTGTCAAGCTGTTTAATTGACTTTCGTAATTTACTTTTAAATTATAATTTTATAAATATTTTTTTGGTATTTAATAAGGGACAGTTAGATTTTTTATTCTGTTCCCTTGCACTAAAAATTGTTATAATTTACGTGGGATTAAATACCACAAAAATTATATTTATAAGTTATATAAATTTTAAAACTTCTTTAACTGTCGAATACTTATATATATCGCGACCTGTAACTCTTAGCACAAATGTTTTCAGCTTTACATTTTTCGTTTTCTTAGATTTCGCCTATAATCCTAGAGTTACAAGTAAAGATAATTCTTTTTTTAATGGAGTGTAAGTAAATTTGCCATAACTCTTATTTATTTTTATTCCAAACTAACCTAATATACTGATAATCGTGTCTTGGAACGAACGTGAATATTTTTATTTTCAGTTGTCACGGAGAATAGTGCACTAAAGATAACAGTTTTCCAAGCAAGAGATGGCTGTGGGAATTTTTTTTGGCATTTTTACAGCCAAGCAGGTATTTTTCTTACTCTAATAAGGATAATTATTCGAAAACCGCACGGGGTAGTAGAAAAAATTTTTTTTTCCAAACGGAGGTTTATATATTTGAGAATAAGTAGATGAATTAAAGGGACTTTTCTCTGTAGTGCCGGACTTCCCAGGTGCACTTGATTTGACACAATGTGTGCTGGAGAATTATGTTTAAAGACAATTTGATAAAGAATATGCGTGTGGTGGGAGGGGGGAGGCTTGTCTTATTTAGCGGTTCCAGTGAAAGGAAGACATCCTGGAGGATGGAGTGTCGGGAACAGAAATGAGAGAGGCATATCTTGACCTTTAGCGCTGTCCGCAGAACTGGATCGTGCAGCTTCCAGAACCGGCACTCATTAACCTCTTCCAGTATTGCTACCCTCCTCTCGCAAGACGTCCTCCGTCGATTTCAGCAATTACAGGAAAGGAGGAGGATTCTTACACGTCTATCTCCCGTCACGATGCCTCCGCCTCCAACACTAAACCTTCTGACCATTTCTGCCCTATCTGCCATTCTTCAATTCGTAATCCCGCAAACCTCAAATCCTAATCTTATATCTATGAATCCCCAAACTCGTTTTGGCCAATCTATAAGATTAGCACGAGATGATAAGTGTATTAATGTCTTTGGGCCGTATTGGGAGAAATTCTAACGCATTTCCGTGAAGCATTCGTCAGAATATACTTATGTAATGCCTCCAAGGTTTACTGTAATATGCGATGAATTATTGTTAAAGCGCAAGAGCTCCATATTCCCTAAGCAATGGTTAACATATAATCTATATGCAATTTTATAAAGAAAATCGCATAGTAATCATACTTAACAATAATTTGATAGTTGTGTCATTGGTCACCTTCTCTCATCATGTGATTGTCATTCCATGTCATTTTTACTTTTCATTGTAATCAAATTACAAAAATTTTTTATTTAACAGAATGTAGTAAATAAATAAAAGTAAAAAAAAAAATTAATCATGTTTAGTGCTCGATTTCATTACATCTTTTCTGTAAAATATTGCAAAAAAAACACTGCCTACCCCCGAAAAATTTATGTTTTCACCTCCAGGCATACATCATTCCGTATCCATATTTTATTTTTCCATCATAACACGCTGAATTATTGTAATACTCAAATTAATTATTTACGAATGTCCTGTACATACGTATATTATGCTTTTTTTTTTCTACAAACAAATAAACAGACAGGCCCCTTCTGGCCTGAAATTTTGAAAATTTACGCCAAAAAGAAAATTTAAAAAAAAACCTTGTTTCCACGAATACAGATATTTTCCCCTGCATAAATAAAATTATAGAAAGGCTTTTTTTTTTTTTTTTTTTTTTTTTTTTTTTTTTTTTTTTTTTTTTTTTTTTTTTTTTTTTTTTTTTTTT
>KZ807739.1:289898-302990 GCA_000696205.2 Oncopeltus fasciatus | reverse complement strand
CATGTGAGAATGGTCGGGGTTTCGGCCAGGAAGAAAAAAATATACACCAAAATTTGGAGTAATATTTTTATTTATGCCAACGTTTCGGCTTAGCTAGTAAGCCATCATCAGGGCAATGGCGTTGAGTGGAGAAATCTCCCCAGGGTGGTTGTTCACATTGTAAACTGCAGAAAACAACTAAATTATTATTATTACAACTTTAATTATTATTAAGGGGTACATACAACCAACACTTAAAATAACAAACATAAATATCTTCCTTAATACGCTCCTTTTGAATAGTCATAGAAAATAAATGTCATAATAGAATAAATGCAAGGGAATAGAATAAAAAAATCTTATTACCTCAGCCGGGGCTAGAACCCAGATCTCCTGCTTGCCGGTATGAAATGCTTTTTTTTTCTTTTCTTTTTTTAAATCCTATTTCCTTGCATTTGTAGTATAAAATTAATGTGGGATTAAACACCACAACAAATAAAATATTTAAAAAATAAATTAAAAGGAAATAAAACGAGAGACTAATAAATAGCTCTTCGATGTTAGCTCCATCGAGCATAAGACGATATTTTCGTCTTTCTGAGGGATTTAGACTCCCAGTAGAGTGCGGGGAATTTAATGAATTATCTGGCTAATCTTGGCTGTGTAAATGGTTAACACGCCAGCCCGGCAAGCAGGAGCTCCGTGGTTCGAGTCCCGGCTGATACAGTAAGATTTCTTTATTCTATTCCCTTGTTTGCTATTATTGTATAAAATGTTACATTTATCATTTTTTATTTATTTCGTAACCCTAATTATAAAGACAATATTAAGATTTTAAACTATTTCTACCCTCCTTCACTCCTATTTTTAATCATTAACAAACTCATTCCACAATTTACAAAAATAAGCTTAAATACCAAATTTCTTTGGAAAAGATACAATTTTTTTTTTTTTTTTTTTATCTTTTCGAATGATGAGTCAGTGAAGAACTGTTGCAATTTTTCGAAAGTCGCTTCATGGAACCAACGTAAATATCTGGATTTTTCTACGGGAAGTCTGCTAAAAGTCGAGCTCTACAATCTCCGCTTTCCCGAAAAATAAGAACTTTCTCATAAGAGCTGATTAAAGAGTAAAAATATAAATAAGAGTGAAAACTGATAATAGCTGTTATCTAGGAAAGGAGAATTAGCAAGAGGGATTTCACTTGGGCGGGCGCCACGTCCACCCCATTAGACAGCTGATCGTGGCAGCCGACTTCCGTCAAGTGTAGGCCTGCGTGTACACACTCTGCCAGAACCAGTTCATGCTACAAGCACATGCTGTATTATCTTGCTAACTTAAGTCGACGCCCCGCAGGCAAGTTATAATAAAATAAACATAATATACACATTTTTCTTTCTTATATATTTCAGAATCTAGAGAGCAGGGTGTGTGTAGTGAAACAAGTGGGTAGGATAATTCCTTTTTGGAATACTTAAAATGCAGATCCTTTAAGATAAAACTACGCTGATAAATTCTAACACTAAACATAAATTTGGCTTTCAAACGGCAAATTTATTTATTTATTTTCTTCCATTCAAATATGGCTAACATCCATTTCAATGAACAATTCTTATTACTTCCTCTTTTCAAGAAAATACATTATTTAAAAAATCCACTCATCTTTAACATCCAGGAGATTATTTAAATGATAATATTTCATGCGAGAAGTATGCAGTTTTTTTTCAGTATTTTTCAGTACTTAAACATATACTTAATAAACATAACATATGTATTATATACTAGTATTGACAGAATATCGCATCCATTTTAAAGAATATGGAGTGCCTGCTACAAATCTTTAATAAAAGCTCTGACTGAATAACAGAGGCCCTTTATAAAATTTATATAAAATACTTTTCTTTTGTATGAATATTAAAAATAGAACTCTTGACTAACATTAATGGAATATAGTCTTCCAGAGCTACGCTCAGTTAAACCCTCTTTTCATTAATGAAGTATAGTAATCATTGATTGTAATTTATTAATGAGCCTGGCTCTGGACTGACCTGGGAAAAATGGAGGCGCAAGCGCACAATTACATTTTTAAATATCTTCTTTAAAGTGCGTATTTCATAAAAATCATTAAGGATATAAACGTGAGAAGAAAAAAACAACAACAAGTTACAGTATCGTTGAAATTATATTCTCTGGAAATTAAGTACCTCCAAGACCAACGAAGACTATACGAAGAGCACGAAGTTGAGACTCTCGCTGTACCAAAGGTAGAAAGTGTGTACCCTGCTAGCGTGTCCATGAACCGTTTAGGTACCTAATGGCTCCCTCTTAATCCACCCATAAGTCAGGAGAAAACTCTCCACCATTTAGCAATCTTTCATAAATTATAGGCATACTTTATAAATACTATGTTACATTTAAATTAAAAAAAAAAAATATATATATATATAATACCCACAAGTATACCTAATGAAAGGGAAAAAAAAACTAATTCAGAAGATGTATTTTTGTTGGGTTTCGGCAACCTTGACCGAAGCCCAACAAAAAACATCTACTATTAACATAATTAAATTTTATAACAGCCATAAAGAGACAAATCTACCGACCATTGACTCCACGTGATTTATTACCATAATACTGTGAATTTATTTATAACTGTATAAAAAATTGTCAAGGTAAAGATATCAGGCCACTATTGTAGGATGAAACGGACTTATCATGAATAATTAATAATAATAAAATATGTTTGATAAATATATNTATGTTTGATAAATATAGTAAATATATATATATATATAATGTACATAAACATCACATTTTCTGTCAATTATTTATAATGTTATAAATAATTAATAAAGAAGATATACATATAAGTCAGAAATTAGACCTGAAGATAATTGATATATGGGCTAAACACCAACCCACCTACTAAACCTACTGAAGATCTTACCAACCTTTTCTGATCATAGTGCTGTTTAACAACAAAATTCTTAAATATCTCCAATATATTATATGTAATATTTGTTTCCATCAAGCAAATAACATTAAAATTACGACTTAGGCTTATAATGTAAGGGCCCCATTTTGCAAGACGAAGGCTAGCTAATTTATACAATCACCAAATAATTAAAGGATTCCGGAATACTGACCGATCTGTCGTGTCCAGGATGGTTAGCGTGTGTTCTGAAACGAGACTCTGACTAGGCACAGCTATACCGATCTTCAGTTTCTACCCTGAGGAAATGGAATTTAAGCTAACGGGTCTTTCGTGGGAACGAACTGAAATACATCTCAGCTCACAAATTATACATTAGAAAATGGAAGCATTAAGAAAACAAATACCACTTACTCACATAAACATGAAATTACAAAAACCAATATAAATTCTTTAACATATCCAATCTTGTACAAACATATGTTTTAGGGGAGCTGCTTCGAATTGATACTAAATGCATCCACAGTTTTGGCAACTACACCATGCAGCCTTCACTTGGAAAGCCGTTGCATTTCCTCCGCAATATCGATCCTATACGCTGCTATGTATTTTTTGGAAATAGCCAAAGTGTATAGTTCTTCTTGGACTCTTTATTTTCTTGGACTTACGTTACCTACTAAAACTGTTATTGTAATTCTAATGGACCACGTTCGAAAACTCATAAACACCAGTGGATATAATTAATAATAAATTAATTTTTTTAATATTATAAATAATAACCATTCAAGAAAGAATGCTCCATGGAAACAGAATTGTATTCGTAGTAAAGATCAAGAAAAGTACCATTGGTTAAGCACAACAAATAGAGGAGGGAGGTAGAAGGGGAGAGAGTGAGAGAGAGTGAGAGTTGGAAGAGGGGTGAGTGAGAGAGAGTGGGGGGGTGAGTGTGAGAGAAGGGGTGAGAGGAAGTGAAAAGGGACGAGAGGGAAGGGTGGTGAGTGAGAGAGAGAGAAAGTGGGAGAGAGAGATAGACAGAGTTAGGGAAGGGGAGGGTGGTGGGAGAGGGCGAGAAGGGGAGAGAGAGAGAGAGAGAAGGAGAGAGAAGGAGAGAGAGGAGAGAGGGGGGAGTGAGAGGGAGGAGGGAGAGAGAGAGATAGGTGTAGAATTATTTGACACGCCAATATAGTGAAGGAAAGTGAGCCTGCGGGGTAAAGGTCAGAAACAACAACACGCGCGGAGCTTTCGTGAACGTTAAGGATCTATGCATGCCCCAAGACCACGACCTGGCGCTCACTGAATACCTCCATGGAAACAAGGGATTCTACTAAATTAATTCCTTTCCAAAATCGAATAAAACAAGCTACTTAAAGATAAAAGTGTTAAATAAGGCCTTATAAGCTGAGAAAAACATATTTAACCATAATAGTAACGATCATTTAAGGATAATTTTTTTTTTCTAACAGGCTCCAACACGGCCATAACCGACAATAATAGCAATATCAAATGAAGTAATATTTCACTATGTATTATTTCAACAGACACACTGAATTTCTCGCCTAAATATAAAATAAATAATCAGAAATTTTACAACTAATTCATAGTATTGATCGAGAATGACCAAAAAACCTTCAAGGACATCTTTGTCTTAAGTAATCCCTAGCAAAGATACGTTATTATTCTCTAGATAGGCTATTTTCTACTAAATGTCATCTTATTTCTAGCATATTTTATTATTGTTTTACTTAAGATAACAAAACTGTCTTTGAAAGCTCTATGGACATATTTTAATTTTCTGCTAAAAACCTAAAGGGTATATATAAAAGGATATTGTTGATAGGGGAACAATATAGCCGCCTTTGAGTGTTAGTACAGAGTGAGATTGAAGACACTTGGAGGATAACAGGCAGAAACGTAGCGATCTGAGTAGAACGGAAAGAGTTCGGAAGGACAGACAGACAGACAATGCTAACAGTAATGGGAGAGGCGAAAGAAAGAAAGGAGAAGAAAGGGAATCAATCGGCAAAAGGGGAGAGAGGCCGGGAAGGACACGGTCAGGGAGCTGGTGAACGGTAACCCGGAACCGCTACTAAACCCCGGATTCCGGCCACAGCTCCTCTATAGGACACCCCCACTACACAGCACCGCTCCAAAAAGTCCTCATCGGGGGTGAGGAGAACCGGTCTTCTTCAAATCCTTCTCGAAGTATAATGTTGTATGAACTGCAAGAAGGGGGCGCCAGGCTAGTTCAGGGGATCCGTACGGGTCTCGCAATCATGACGCCGCGGGTTCAAATCCCACCCAGGTCAATCATTTATTTATAATATATAAGCTTGTCCTGAGCCATGGGTGTTTAAAATGGGGTGGTAACCTGTAGATAGCCCCTTCCTCCATGACCCTAAGTGGTTGAATGGAAGGCTAATACTTAAATAAAAAAAAAAAGAACTTCAAGAAGAATTGTATTACATCTCATACGGTTTGAGTTACTATCATCCAGCTATCACGCATGTGAAATTGCTGTTCAAGTGTGATTTCCATTATTCGATTAACATAAACAAGACAATATAGAAGTTATATTATGGGGTTTTAATTACTCTGTATTATTAAGTTTTAGTAGAACAGCTTCAACAAGAAGATAGGAGGAACACTCAAGAGCTTAAGAAGAGGAAGACCGAAGAGACCAATTCACAGAAGTAATGAGAGAGAAATAATAAAGATAAATAAACTGGACATAGAAAATAAGAAAAGATAATTAAATGGACGAGAAATGACAAGCATAATACGCCAATAAGTAAACAGTAAAATACAACCAATTTCAAAATAAAGTTCTAATAAATTTGGGATTTTCAAAGAAAAAAATTATATAATGTTTTAATTACGAATTGAATCTTACCACTTAAACGTAAGTTGGATTTTGCTGACATACTATACTACATAGTAATGTAAATATTTTCCACCAATAGGAACAAATAAAAATTTAAAAAGTTGGAAGACAATTTGAAGCGGCTAATAAATAAATTTGCTAAAAAAACATTCCTTGCCCATCTACAAGTTAAACTTAGATGCCAGGAAAATTAGCAGAATGAAATTATAAAATTCTTTAATTACTAAAAGCGTCTCAAGGTTGGCCGAGCTGTGAGTTTTACTCACTCAATGGAATCTCAAAATTACAATAATAGCAAAGATTAACTAACTTCACCTGCACCGAATAATTTGACCGGAAAAAGCAGAAGATATCATGTTCAATCCTCTTAATTATATTTTTAAATATCTTGCTTCATATGTGTTTTCCGTAAAATATATACACGAAATTTATATGAGTTTTATTTTATTTTATCAAGTTCGTTTAGTTTTCTATGAAGTTCCATAAGTTGACATATTATTAGCCATTAAGTTACAGTTCTTTAGCTCTGTTGGACTTCGCTTGATTCTCTTCCAGTTACGAATTTATCCCACGGTGGCGGGGAAACACTTAAATATCAAACTTGCTTTTTAAATAAGTGAATGCCTAAGAGAATATAAACCAAAACACACAAAATATAAACACATAAAAAATTATTAATGCAAGGGAACAGAATAAGAAATCTAACTATCCCAGCCAGGACACGAACCTGGATCTCCTGCTTTCCGGGCCAGTGCGTTTTCCATTTACGCTACCGAGACAAGTCTGATAAGTTATTAAATTCCACGCACTAGTGTCCTGAGAGGGACAGTTAGATTTTTTATTCTGTTCCCTTGCACTAAAAATTGTTAAAATTTGCGTGAGATTAAATACCACAAAAATAATATTTCAAAAATAAACACATAAAGTTCAAATGGAGAGTTTTAGACCTTGGAGGTTATTAGTAGACCACACCTCTCGTCTTCATGAAAGGTAAATTTAGAGTTTGTTATAAAAATTCAGTTATTGTTTTCCTAAGCATTTTATATTGCATTAGTTTTAGTACGTCAAATTTTATGTAAAAACTATGTTAATCATATAAATTTTTGTTTTTCTTGTGGTTTCTCATGACATTATATTTTAACAGTCCTGAAAATGGCTTGCAACGTACTTTAAATTGTATTTTTTGCGATCAACCTTGATCGAAAACCAACAAATTTTTGTATTACTACTCCTGCAAAAGATCGAGTGTCATATAATTAGCTTGAATTCCTGCTGAGAACAAACCCACTAACATTCGGAGGAACTAGATTAAGTTAATTCCAATGATAGGAGCGTTTCTAATGTCCGTCATAAACTTAAGCACTCCAATAATGAGGTCGTGTTTTCTCAGCATATAGTGCTTTTCTAAGCGGTATTTCTTGGCTGATAAAAATAAATAAAGAATTTAACTACAAGAAAGTCATGAGAATTTCGAATAACACAGAATATAACCCCCCCTTACTAGAGAGGCTGACCTGGATCTAGCTGGATCCGTCAAGTGTCACTTCCAAGTTGACAAATCAGTTCTTTCTTCTAAGTCGCCGTGGTTTGCCTAACCTTGGCGCCGTACATAGTGCAGTTAAATAAATGTAAGAGAATAATTTTCTGCACAGAAATTAAGGTGCTTCACGAACAATCAAATAAGAAAACTTTCACTTAATAAAAATTAAGAGAGAAAACTATATAATTTGCAGTTTGATACAATTAGAAACGTTAAAGGTAAAAGTGTTCAAGATGACAAAACAATATATTTTTGCAGATAAATGACGGGGAACAGAACCAATATAAGAAAACAATGGTTTATTTTTTAAAAGAAATAATTGAAGCAACTAATTTAAGTATTACTGCAACACTTTAATTAGGTTCGGCAGAAACGTAGATAACGGAACAAATAACAAATCAGTTCTATTGTTTTTAATACATTTTCTTGTATTAATCATGTCTCTAATAGTTCAATTACAAACAATAAAAAATCACAAATTGCTCCTTAGGTATTGGGCCCATGAAAAATTTCACCACAAGCACAACTAAATGTTTCTGCATCTAAACTGAAATTTAGCGTTTTAAGCTTCTGCAATCACACTTTTTAAGATAATTCAAATTCAATTATAGAATCGACATTACCAATATAATTTTATTTCACCATCAGTTTCCCTTTTCAAATAAATCAGTATTTTCCTTTTCATTTGATAATTCGGGATACAATATTAGTTTTAATGTTACCTTTCTTCCAAAAGCACACATTTTTTTTTTTTTTTACAGTAGATATTATTATTAGATTTTTTTGTTGGGGTTCGGTAAAGATAGATACAAAAAAATACAAATTTAAAAAAATGTATCATGAAAATAGGATCTTGGTGACACAAAGTCCCCTCTCGCCTTCATGATAGCCCTGAAGATGGCTAACAATGTAAGCCAAAACGTTAGCAGATAATTTAAAAAATACAAATTCTTTAAAATTGTATTTTTTTTTTATCTACCTTAACCGAACTCCAACAAAAAGACATCTAACATAGTAATAATATTACTTGATTTATCTTAAATAGTCACTCATCTGATAAAATAATTATAATGGAAGATTATGGCATTTCTCATTTTCTTTACAATTACTAAATTAATTACATTTAAAACTTTTACAACTTTTTAAGAGCACAAATACATTATATTCGTCGAGGAAGCATTGCGAATGAAATTGGCTATCCGCCCAAGATTTATGTATTTTAATTTGCAATCCGAATAATGTAAATAGAGTCTTTAATAGAAGTGTTATTGAGCGTTTCTGAGGTAAAAGAGTTACTTTGTACTTTCCAACCTACCTTAAGTTATCAGCACTGTTATCAAAATCACTCTTATGGCAATATTTTTAAAAAAATACGACTAAATTTTTTTTTTTTAGTAAAAGAAAGCCCTAAAAAACGAGACTTTTAGTGAATATAGAAGTTTTACTAGAAAAAAAAACTCAATTAGACTTTTATAAATACGCAATTTGCTAGACTTAAGTATAAAGAGCATTATCAATCAAAATAAAACAGAAAATTTAAACATGAATATAATGGTGTGAAAGGTGAACGACGAGAATCTTACAATCAAGAAGCATTTGACAAGATTATGATGAAGCATACTAGAAAAAAAAATATGAAAAACCAAGATCACATTTATGTTTTACGGTCTTCTTAAAAAAATAAAAATAAAATAAAATAATGTAGGCCCGAAAGGGTTAGAACTTTGACGCGCACATCTATTTTTAAACAATAACAGTTTTTAAAAGCCAGTCTGAGAGGAGGTGCATTAACCTAGAGAATTCCTCAGTATCATGGGCGATGGATATGTGTATTAGAACTTTCTATCCTTTCTAATCCTATTGGATGTATTTTTATTTATAATGTGGATACATTTCAATAGCTCAAAGCTAAGTAAATACGCAAGTATGTCAGCTGAAGTGAAAATGCATTTATTACTCGCACTCAGCGTTTCAGGCGTCCGCATGCAGTTATTCGCCCGATTTGTCTAAATGACTAGCCTTCCAATTTACAATTAAAAGAGATATGTCAAATTCCATAAGAAAAACCAGCTAACTGCAGTTTCTAGCCCGTAAAGTTAAAAATGAACGGTTCGAGTAGAACCCCTCCTCCTGTTTGTTCAATTTCGCTGTGTAACTCATAAAATATTTCTTTTACCAACAATAATATCTGTGTGAGTTCCCCACTAGTCTGAACTAACTGTTACGCTTACTACATTTAAAAACTATTTGTATTAACACATTTCAGGTAATACCCCACTCCTAAGGGTTCAAATTTAATGTGGAACTTCTAAAATATTTATTATATAAATAAACATATTTATGTTAGATGTATGTTGGATTACATTAAAGTAAATAGGTATTACACATACTACGTGAAAAAAAAAAAACACACTAGGCGTTTCAGGTAATTCCCTACTCTCTATCTGGGAGTATTTGGCTCTTTAACCAATTTAGTTATTTATTTTAAATACGACATACTGAATTCCATAAAGAAAAAAATACCTGTGTTTTCTAGGCCGTTACAAATTTACAGTTTACGTAAAACTTTACAGTTTAATTTCGCTTTATAATTCCGAAAATATGTCTCTTACCAATAAAAAAAAAAAATAAGTCTCATTGCTCTAAACTTTTACTCTCACTTAACTTAACATTGAAGGTAATAAATACCATACTCCTATTAGTCCGATTTTACTCAATAAGTTCTTAGCCTATCTTTTTGTATTTAGCAGTTAAATTTTATTGAGAAAAAAATAGAATGGTGGCCAATAGGGCGTTAAAACACAGACATGAATTATTGGTGTCAATTTGGTAGGATTAAAAAGATAATATTAAAAACATTTTGAAAAATCTTTCTTGAGAACAACTTCAATAGAAACATTCCTTTAGGATTCGCTAAAACAGTCAATTTTCCACACACTAAAACAGACTCATAATTGTAGGAGTTTGTTTTTGTTGTAAATGCTACTGAGACTCTCTTGAGTTTGACTAAATAAGAATTTTATAAAAATAATCATTTTTGTGATTATTTTTTTAAATCAAACAAAGACTTTAAATACATGAAAAGTTATAAAAATCATTTAAGATTCCAAAATACATTCTAAAATATTCTAGGCTGAATATTAAAGTATTGAGTACATAAAATATACTGAAACATACAGTATGTCCTATTGTAAAACATGTACAAATTATTTATATTTTATTGTTACTGGGTAAATATATATATAACGTCGTTGAATATACACCTATTGTTTTAAATCACATCCTTTTTTCATTTAATGCACAAAAATTATTTATAATGATTTTCCTTTTGTTTTATACACTTATGCATTAACCGTTAAATCGATTTCTGTTAATCATGTTTTATTTTAAGGACGTATAAACACTGATCTTCACGAATTACACTGACAGTGTTAATTGAATTCAACATGTAATGTAACAACGATGGAGAAAATATTTGTGGGAAAATATTAAATTATTTGACTAATTAAACTAACTTCTAAAATCAAAAGCATAAATTAAATATAAAGAAACTAAGCGTTTTTTTTTGTTTGTTTTTTTTTGGCTTATAGTGCACGATGTGGAAAAAATACAGCACGGAATTTTCTTAAACTATACATAACCTCACACAGCAGGAAGCTTAGCTTAACTAATAATTTGGCCCAAAAGAGTGTGTAAAGACTCTAAAAAATTATAAGTCTCTATTACCCGAGTAATTAGTAAATTTCAAACTCACTTACAACAAGTTAAAACTTAACTGAACTATTAAAAGTAAAATTATTACAGGTTAGTTATCTGTATCTGAGCTATATACACATGAATCACAAGACAAAAGGAATGTATCCTGAATGTGACCTTAAATGCATTAAAAAAATCTTGGCTTTGAAAATTTGGCTTTTAAAAATCTTAAAGCCTCTCAAATTTCGAAAAAAAAAAACAAACCACTTTTGAGTTTTATAAAAAAAAAAAAAAAAATCATATGAGTACTATCCTGTTTTGTCAATGGGTTAACCTACAAGCTGATGGGAGCGAATTTTGTCTTATCCTCTCCATCCCAGCAATGTAATCAGAGTTGAGCACAATTATAATTAATGCATTATTCTCTTAATAGTCAAAGATTTTCTTCTTGGGTTACCAGTTTCTAAAACTATTATTAACTCTAAAGGAAATAGAAAATTTTTTTTACAGACTTGAAAAATTAATATAAAAAAAGTAGTTTACAGTATTTGCGGGTACTACATTTCAATTTATGCCAAGGAAAAGTAATATATGCATAAATGCCAAGGAAAAAGTTTGATTTCCCAAAAAAAATTAAAAAATTTCAGAAATAATCACTTTCTAAACATCCTTTTTGTAAATTACGGTGAGACAGTGAACAGTTCCCACGACCACTGATCGATTCTCCATAGCACTTTCCAAGTTCTTCAAACTTCCACCGCCAAAGCATATTCACTCTCGCCCCCTCGGACGGACCGTGACTCCCCCAGCGAGTACGTGTTTTCCCCAGAGGGTTTTCTTATATTTACTTTGTCAAGAGCAAAAACAGTTCCAATATAAAGTGGGTATGTGAACTATGGAGTTTCACTAGAACGAAACAATCCCCTGGCCATACACTCAAACTAAAGTGAGAGAAATCGTTTTCTTAGAAAAAACTCAATTAAATATTGTAACAGCAAATACCCATTATTTTTCCAAAAGTGTAGTACAGGAATTCCTTATACATCTAATAAGAATAAGGTTTTTTTTAAAATATATTCGATCCATGTTCACACCTCTTGAAGAACAACAGTTAATTTTTATTATACACAACATGTTAAAATGCATATCAGGTGGTAACTATTCAATCTTTGAGGTCAAAAATACTTGAAATTATCAGAGGCAATTTTCATTTCCATACAATTACTCTTCAAAGCCCTTTCCGTAGATCAAGAGTACATATTCCCCTCTGTTGTACTGTAAAACACTTGAACCTCACTGATAGACCTATTTATTTTTTTTATCATTACAATCCCTTGATAAGAAAGGCAAGCACTTTCATCTTGTAAGGCAAACAAAAGGTATAATTCTCTACGTATTTGAAAATTGAAGAATAAAAACAGTTCGTGCGTTTCCCCAGATTGAAAGCGAATCTAATCTTTGAAATAATCGAATATAATCCTTAATACATGATGAATTCTATATTAAAAAAAAAGGAAGTTATATTTCTAAACGATACATGCCATTAAATGACTAAAAAATGTTGCACAGAAAAGAAAGAATTTTGAGTAATTTAACAATATCTAATGTAAAATAAACTTTGTAAAAAAAATATCACTGTTTACTTGAAAGAAACTTATTTGCAAACTTTAAAAGGATCTAAAAGGATAGTTTCTTCATGAATAAATTTCTAAAACAATCCCCTGGTCATATAACAGTAGTTGGTCAATAGCCAGAGACCAGCCGGATTTAAATATACATACATATATATAAATATGTATGTATATATGTGTGTGTGTGTGTGTGTGTGTGTGTGTGTGTGTGTGTGTGTGTCTGTACCCGCACTAACGTCCGCAATTTTTAAATTAATGAATACAAATTAGGTACACAAGCTTCTTCTTCAAAATCGTTGAATAAGCTCGTTAATGGCTGAAATAGATAATGAGGAGGAGAGAAATTGAGGTTTAGAGGTGAGCAAAAACTTAAAATATTAATAAATTCGTTTTTCTATAGCGTTACATAAAACTAGATACGTATAAATATATA
>KZ807739.1:227598-257661 GCA_000696205.2 Oncopeltus fasciatus | reverse complement strand
AAAAAAAAAAAAAAAAAAAAAAAAAAAAAAAAAAAAAAAAAAAAAAAAAAAAAAAATACAGGGTATATGGACTCCAAAAATCTTTAAGATGTTTTTCTTTGGCCTTGGACTATTAAAGTTCAAAGCCTTAGAGAAATATAAATATAAATAAAAAGCCAACCCCAAGAGGTTCTAGGGAATAGTAAATCTCAGTCATTCACAAAAAGCAATTCACTTCTGTAAATTAAAAACCTTTTTATTAACTGACAGAGACTAGGCAATTTTTCAGATATGGAAAGAGGGCATAACTCTAAATAAAATCAAGAATGGAGTTCGCACTATATACTATTAGAAAGAACCCCCTGAATTGAACAGGCCATTTAATAATTAAAAAATAATGTACTAATACCCAAAATTGATCCAAAGCCTAGCCTAAATGTTTATGAAAAATTATAAATAAAATAAAAATGATTAGTTGTAGGAATAATATTGCAGGTGAGGAACTTGATAGGTTCAGTAAAAGATGTTGTCTTCCTGCTTTTACTGAACCTTTCACGCAAAAGAATTATTGTAAGCATTGTCTGACTGTTCAAAACAATTTCCAGTCCTAGATACTGGATTTGGCAATATAGTAGGAGACACATTAAATTTCAGAGGGAGGCATCTTGTCAGTAACCAGTCTCTTGATTTGGAAAGCTAGAGCTCTATTAAAAAGTAAAGAGTCTTTGTATATATTATCCAACATTGCATTAAGATATGACTTTCAGACAAATAAATAATAATAATTCATTGGAGAACACACTTCTTAGTCTTAACTAAATATTTTCTATAACAGTGGTTTCAACTGTCAGTATAAAGGACAGAGCTGGCACAATATCTACATGTATTTTTTTTTAATTTAATTTATTATTATTTAATGAATATCCTTATTAAAGACAGAAGAACAGATATATTTTATAAGAGAAAATTTGCTGAATATAAATAATATTTTTATGAAGACTCTTTATTATGTCACACTTATATAAAATTTTTGCCATGAGCTCATTCGCAAGCAAAAAAATTATTCATTGTTACAAAGAATATTTTAGACAGTTTACAAAATCAAAAATTTTTTGATTATTTTTCTAGAAACCTTACTTTACTGAACATGAATATAAATTTTTTAATAAATATTGTATTTGTTGTGGTATTTAATCCCACATTAATTTTATACAATAAACGAGAGTAATTTTATACAAAAGAAAAAAATCGAGAGTCTTACAAATAGCTGACAAAGTTAGCTCCTTCGAGCATAAGACAATATATTTGTCTTACTCGGGGGTTTAGACTCCCAGTAGAGTGCGGGGAGTAGAATGAATTATCTGGCTAGCCTCGGTGGTGTAATTGGATACCATGCTAGCCTGAACAGCAGGAGATCCGGGTTCGAGTCCCGGCTGAGGTAATAAGATTTTTTTGTTCTATTCCCTTGCATTTATTGAATAATCTTTTAATGTTTCATCTTATAAAAAAATGATGAACTTATTATTAATTTAATTTAATTAGAAATGCTACTTTTTATTTATGTATGACATTATCAATGTTTAAGTGAACAAAGCCTAGATTGTATTAATCTCTGCATCAAATCAAAGCCTAATATTTTAATTAGCTCACTTTACATTAGAGTAATGTAAGTCATGAGAGATATTAGGCATGTTTTTTATTTACGTTTTCACTACTGAAACCTATTTTAAAAATTTATAAATAAAAAAGTTACTACACTGCATGTATCCATTTTCAGGGCTTTGCACAGTTGCAATATTATGCATCCTTGTGGATGAGAAAGTAAAGGAAGAAGAGAATAATTCTTTCTTGAGGAGTAAAATATTTAAACGCATATATATTTTATGACAAAAATTACAATAAGTATTATAAAATAATAGTGATATCAAATATATTTCTAGTAAGTGAATATGATTTTTTTTAAAACAATACTTACAGGAAACATTTTAGAAATAAATACAATTAATGGAACATCTGCCGTTGAAGAACACTTAATAAAGGCTTCCTTCAAAGCTTGAGTTTCTGGTGGATAGTCATCAAGATTCTCTTTTGTAGAACATAACAATTTCTCTATTTTTTCCTCTGAGAGAAAGTTAGCAGGAGGCAGAGCATTACAAACCATTTCTAAACAAAGAGAAAGTTAAAGAAGATTTCTTAAGCTGTCTTAAATCAATATATTAATGTAGAAATAGCCTCAAGGACACAAAATCAGTAAGTCCAGAGGCATATTAGTGTGCCGATGAACTTAACATGTTAATTTTAACACAATTAATTAACATGTTAATAATTAAGGACAAAATGCAATTTTAGACAAGAAGTAACAATTTTTATACTTTTTTTTTTTGTACCTTCTATGCAACCTTTTTGGTTCATGAATGAGCAACGATTTCTTATATTATGGAAGTAAATCCAATTCTATCAGCCTTGACACTGAGCAGGCTTTCTTTTCTTTTGATAATATCAATTTATAAATTGATAAGCCTGAGCAATGACAGAGTCGAACCAGCAAGGAAGTAAAATACAGATTCCTAGGTCTGAATATTCAAAGTATATTAGTGAGAATCCATGATTGGATGTGAAGGCTGTTTTAAATAAATTTTTAATTTCTTATCAAGAAGTTTATTAATCAGCTACTTGATGGCAATAGGAATTATATATTTCCTTAAAGATGATATACAACATTGGCCAGAAAAGCTGTGATTAAATTGTGTAAAAATGAAATATTTAATCAATTAATGAGGGGGAATAGAATAAAAAAAAACTATCTGTCCCAGCCAGGACTCGAACCTGGAGCTCCTGCTTGCCGGGCCAGTATGCAACCACTTGCACCACCGGGACGAGCTAGATAACTTATTAAATTCCCACCACACTAGCGAGAGCCTAACCCATGAGAAAAACGAATACATCGTCTTATTCTCGAAGGAGCTGACATTGTCTAGCTATTTGTCAACTCTCGTCATTTACTTTTTTAATTTTTCTTTATAAATATTAATTTGGTTGTGGTTTATTATCCCACGTAAATTTAAAACAATTAATGAGAGAGAACCAAATTAATATTTATAATGAAATATTTAATGCTCCTTTAAGTTACTGACCACTCTCAAGGCTATAAGAGCTTGTTGAAAGCTTCCTGCCATCTGATTTGTGTCAATGCCAATTCAACACTGAAAAAAGTTTAGTCACACAGTAGCAGCATAGACTAAATATTTATTCTTTATATGGTAAATTTCCCATTGAAATTCCTTGACAGCCCTCCTTCTCAATAAACCTGTCAAACATTTTCCCCAGTTCCAAAGTTACCTATTCCCAATAATACCCTTCCTTCTTTCCTTTGCCCTTTTTATTGCCTTCTCTTGAAACAGGCCGTTTTCCCTTTGTACCTTCCGCCTCTTACCTTCCTCCCACCTTTCTACCTCCCACGGTGTGTATTTGGAAAATTTATACTTCCCCGTAGTCATGGCAAGGTGAACTTAGAGACAGGACGTCCTCTCTCAACTTCATGATAGGTAGGTGTGGCAAATTACTGTTTTAGTGTTATTCAATTATTTTTCAATAAGTTGTTGTCTGCATGTTTTTCAAATTGTTTTTTAAAATCTTTTTAAATTCTCTTACATAGCTTTCTACATTCATACTTTTGATATCACATTACATTATTGTAATTCTCTATTATATTATTGTCAATTATTATTGTATTCTCATGACATTGTATTTCTACAGCCCTAAAGATGGCTTACAGTGTAAGCCAAACGTTGGCAGATAGTCTTTTGAAAAAATACATTTTTTTGAATTAGTATTTTTTTTTTTTTTTTGGATCTACCTTGACCGAACCCCAACTAAAATCATCTAATAAGGCTTTTATAGTTGAGCCAAATGGAAAACCACTTTTAGAACACCCGCCTTATTCATCTGACCTGGCATTTTGTGACTATAATCTGTTTCCCAAGGTTAAATCTGTATTAAAAGAAACAAGATTTCAGCCCGTTGAAGCTATGAAAAAAAAAGCGGTACGCGTCATGCAGGAGCTCACAGATCAAGACTTCAAATCCTGTTTGAACAATGAAAAATTTGCATGGAGCACTAAGGACAGAGGAGGGGAGTATGTATAAGGTGATTAAAACTAAATATGTATAAATTTAAAATACAATATTTTACAGCAATAGTCTCATTATTTAATAGCCACACATCGTATTTCACAAAATTGACAATCCAAAAATTTCATACCAATAAAAACTCATTTCACATTTTTAATCTGCCCTATATAAAATTTGGTTAAACTGACTTACCCAAGACTGATGTAGCTAATGGAAGCCACTGATTACATACAGCTTGTAATTGAACTTTAGGATCAGTATGGCGTAGGTCTCGAGTAGAAATTTTAACCCCAATTGTTTCTATAATCTTGCCAAGTTTTTCTTTATCCTAAGAAATCAAATTCAATAAAAAATAAAGCAATAAATTGTATTAACCAACAAGAATAGTGTAGGTAGTATATATACCTTTCTGACACAAATAGTATCATATAGAGCCCATATATTTTCCAAAACAAATTGAACAAATATAGGCTTCTTGGCTTTTTCTTGGGCACCTTTGCAAATTTTTTTTGTTTTAGAATTGAAATAATAATCACCCCAAATACATTTCCTTAGCTCATCTTTATCGATTTTTAATTTCTCAGAATACAGAGAAATAAAATCTTCCAAACTAAAAATGAATTAAAAGAAAAACAACATGGATTAGTTTTTTAATGAAATATCTATTTTATTTTGCTATTAGAGAGAAATATCAGATATTTATTAACATTAATAACATTATTATTATTTTTGGAGTTTACTTTGAAGAAAAGAAATTACATATATGAAACAAAGTTTACTGTACATTGTAAAATACTTTTAAAATGGCACATAATATGCATTATTGTTTTAATACAAATTGTTTCAAAATTGAAGTATAAATTGAAATGGGCAAATTTTGAATTCTAATTTTGAACAGAATCATTAATAATAAATGAACAAAATATTGTTTAAAAAAATTAATACTTAATCATTAAAACCAAAAATTAACAATTTTTTTTATTTGATGTTCACGTAGGCTTTTTATAAATTTTTTTTATTTTTTATTTCCCATTTAAGAACTGGGTCATGGAGAGGGAACTATCTACAGCTATACTGATGTTATACGTATCAAATGTACTAGCCCCATTTTCAATCAACAAAAATTATTTCCAACATTTGATGCAACATGTGATTAATGACAGCCATTAACTCTATGAATCAAGTTTCATAGATATTGTGAACTAGTATACGAATTACATTGGCTCAGACATTTTTTTTTTTAATACTGTTTTTAAGGATTTCTTTTTTATATATAAACTATATTTAACTTTATGGTATTTTATAACAGAAATAGAATTACTTCCTGGAACAAAATGAAAATACATGGGTTAAAAGTTTACTAGGCTCATTCATCTACAAAAATGGTATGAGGAATTGACAGAATTCTAAAAATTCATAACACTATCATCAAAATATTACATTTACCCTAAAAAAGCTTGAAGTAGTTTCAGTTGGCTTATGAATCTTCACTTCTAAAATACATGCCTCAATGGCACACCTTAGGGCAAGAAGAAATCTCCTGCAGGGAGATCTCAAATGCCTGTTTTTTGTAACTCTTTCACTTGTAATAGGTGAGAGCACAGACACACAACAAGAGCACTGTTGCAGAACAAAATTTCAGAATCTTCAGAATAATAAGTTTTTAACTTTTTGCTCCACAGAAGTCAACCTTTCACCCACCAGATTAGCTATGCTAACATATTGGATAAAACTTGGTGCAAGATATTTTAACTCTAATCTATCAGACATATTTGGCAGTTCCAGGCTTTATGAAAAACATTTCATGAAAATATTTCTGTAGCACTAAATTCCCTTTTCATATTATTATATACCAGAGAGCTAGCTAGATGAAGACCTCAAATCCTGGGAGTTAGTAGTCCAGGCAGTTGATAAAATAAATTCTCCAAGAGAAAAACTAAATTCGCTTAGATGAAAAGGTTATTCTGAGCTACTTAAAGTGGCAAAATGGGCCTTAACTCAAAATAGTGTTTCCTGAACTCAAATTATTTCTTGTATTTTATTTGCTTTAAACGATACTCAATTTTTAAAATTATAGTTGCTTTTAAAAGTGCCCAATAAGTTTTGAAATGTTTGTGAAAAAATAAATAAGTAATAAGCTTATTTTATTTATGATGACTGAGTAAAGATTAAAACTGAGCTAAATAAATTTATTCTTAATATTCTTGAGCTAATATTAACCCTTTAACAGTCATAAGGAGTGGACGGTGGAAAAATAAAAGTTGCCTGAGTGAAAAAATACGACTGGTGGACGAAATTTCAGTGATAAAAAAATAAAAATCATGATGGTGAAAATAACGCCTCTAACTTATAAAGGGTTAAATAGGCAGATATTGAGATTAGTCATGACTTCTACTTTAGAAAATTAGTAAGGAGAAAAAATGACTAATCTAATTCTTTATATTTTTTAAAAATGTTTTTAAATTTGAAATTCTTTCATGCCAAGGATACAATTATAAAAATAATAACAGCATTTTTTTTGTAGTCTTTGACAAAGCAAAGTCAGCCTCCAACTTTCCTGTGGAATTTTATGGATGAATGTGTGAACAAATTAAAGAAAAAAAAAGAGAGAGAGAGAGAGAGAATATTATATCAAAATTTTATAATAAAATTATACTACTCTATTTGTTTAATAACTGTATTTATAGTTAACCCTTTTTCTTTTAAATTAGGCAGTTAAAGATTTATACTAGAAATCAAAAAGACTTTGGGGAAAAAAGGAAAGGAATTAAATTTGTTTTTAGGAGAATATTTTTCAGTAGCATAGCTGATTAAACTCTAAAGTTTCTCATTATTTCCTACAAAATCCATTTTATTCCATAGTTGGGGTGAGGGGTACAGAAAGCTGGCTGAACCTTAGAGAAAACCACTCTTGGGACACCTCAGAAAACACTATTAAGCACTACTAGTGACTATAGAGACATAAGATTATTATTTATTTTATTAAATAAAGAAAATGCATGAAGAAATGAATGTACCAACATTTTTCTTTCGTGCAGTTATTCTTCAAAGCTTATTTTTAGTATAAATAATTTAAAAAAAAAATCATATAAATTAAGGCTCACCAAAAACCCCAACCATCTATTGCACTGGCAAAAACCACATTCCCCAATTCAGGTGAAAAGTAAATTGTAGAATCATCAGCGTCTTCTAGTCCAGAATCCCAATTATACTGTTGTTGACCTCCAATTGGCACTTGCTGATCTTTCTTTAAATTTTGAACTTCTGATTTCCCAAGAACTTCTGATGCAAAAAGTTCGCCCATAACAGCATTTATCTGGAGAAAACAGTTGATATTCAAAACAAAAAATAGAAGGCCAGGCTGCATAAATGCAAAGAGTTGCAAAAGTACACACACAGTGAACACATGAAGATAACATTAATTTAAAATTATCATTTGCATTTAATACAAAATTAACTGACTAAATAATGTCTGAGACATTAATTAAAGATTATCAGTATAAGAACCTTCACAGCTATAGTAGTATGCATGGTATATTTAAAATAAAACAAATCCATAAAAAAATGGAGAAAAAAAAGTTTATATTATAGATTTAGTATTAGTCTCATTAAGGATGTGGTTTATACTTCTTATTAAATCCATGAGAATGGAGATGAGAAAGATCGATCAGGTGTTTCAGATCAATACCAACTAATGCCAAAAAGGACATAGATATATATGGGATAACTCCTCTCTAACCAAACTACATGCCAAAGACTTTGAAGTTCCTTATCCCAAATTGATCACAAAATTTCTCATTAAAGTTATTTATACATTTTGTTAAATTATCACTTCTTCTTTGAGAACTTGTCTTGGCTCATTCAAGGTCATTGCTTTCAACCTTATTTGCAACTGATATTCCTTGCTGTAGTACCAGTTTTGACCCCAAACAAGTTGTAGATTTAATAATTCTCTTATTTCCAACAATTGTAAAACAGTTAAAAGAATATAATATGTTTTCTGATTTTCAAAATAGCAATGTACATGTTTCTTTTCAACACAGAGGATTGATCTATTAATTCTTCTTTAAATTTTATATTCATAAAAGTCCCAGATTAAAATAATTATAAAAATATTAAGTTATTAAAGAAATGGAATGTTAAAGTTATCTGTATTTCTAGAAACTTTATATAATTTAAAATATATTAATTTGTTAATTTGTCAATTACTTTTAGAAATGTTTAATTTTATTAAACCAAATATATTACCAAATGTACTTAAGTAAAGTTCACAAGTTGTTGTATTTTGTAGTTTAAGTAAGAAAACCTCCAAGATGTCATTAACAACTATGAGGACTATCAAATCGGATTTATCGAATAGATGCTTACAAGTTATTCTGATAAGTGCATACTGCTAAGCGTTAACACCGATTATGGGATCAAAGATAAGTTTGACACCACTCTTCCCTTTGCAACTATGTCTGCATGTGCTGTAATTCATATTGAACACCTGCTGGTTGGAGCAAGTAGAATTGCCTTCAGAAGAAACTTAAAATAATTTTTAGCCCTATGATAGTGAAACAGAATATGTTATTAAGATTCCAGCAACTGAGGAGATCAGCATTTTCCTGACCACAAATACCTGGTACATCTGAAAAAGAGGAATTTCTCATTCTCTTTAGTAGAATTTAAGGATTCAGATGATGGCAAATTTTTTCTCAAACAAAAATGTATGGGAGTTAACCATTTGCTGGGCGCTAGGCCGTCTGTTGAACGGAAAACAGGTATTTTCATTAATATCGGGAAGTGGAAATTTCCATTGACTTTTTGGGTTTAAGTTTTTCAACCTGCGGTTAGTCCTGTACAATAGGGGTGAAAGTAAATCTCAGTCATTTAATGTAGCCACAAGCTGTTACCTGCTGTCTGTAGTACATCTAGCACCTAGTGGTGTAATAAAATTTTCAACAAAATGTAAGATGAATTACAGTTATTTTTCTCAAATTCTCATTTATTACTATAGCTGTTGATAAAATACAAATGTTTAAAAATATTAAAATCTTGTAGTTTGCATAGAAAATAGCTTTCCTTCATATATATTAATAAAATGTTCTTCAGAGTACAATAAATAAAGAATTATTTATTTTATTAAATAAAGAAAATGCATGAAGAAATGAATGTACCAACATTTTTCTTTCGTGCAGTTATTCTTCAAAGCTTATTTTTAGTANTAATAAGTTTTTAACTTTTTGCTCCACAGAAGTCAACCTTTCACCCACCAGATTAGCTATGCTAACATATTGGATAAAACTTGGTGCAAGATATTTTAACTCTAATCTATCAGACATATTTGGCAGTTCCAGGCTTTATGAAAAACATTTCATGAAAATATTTCTGTAGCACTAAATTCCCTTTTCATATTATTATATACCAGAGAGCTAGCTAGATGAAGACCTCAAATCCTGGGAGTTAGTAGTCCAGGCAGTTGATAAAATAAATTCTCCAAGAGAAAAACTAAATTCGCTTAGATGAAAAGGTTATTCTGAGCTACTTAAAGTGGCAAAATGGGCCTTAACTCAAAATAGTGTTTCCTGAACTCAAATTATTTCTTGTATTTTATTTGCTTTAAACGATACTCAATTTTTAAAATTATAGTTGCTTTTAAAAGTGCCCAATAAGTTTTGAAATGTTTGTGAAAAAATAAATAAGTAATAAGCTTATTTTATTTATGATGACTGAGTAAAGATTAAAACTGAGCTAAATAAATTTATTCTTAATATTCTTGAGCTAATATTAACCCTTTAACAGTCATAAGGAGTGGACGGTGGAAAAATAAAAGTTGCCTGAGTGAAAAAATACGACTGGTGGACGAAATTTCAGTGATAAAAAAATAAAAATCATGATGGTGAAAATAACGCCTCTAACTTATAAAGGGTTAAATAGGCAGATATTGAGATTAGTCATGACTTCTACTTTAGAAAATTAGTAAGGAGAAAAAATGACTAATCTAATTCTTTATATTTTTTAAAAATGTTTTTAAATTTGAAATTCTTTCATGCCAAGGATACAATTATAAAAATAATAACAGCATTTTTTTTGTAGTCTTTGACAAAGCAAAGTCAGCCTCCAACTTTCCTGTGGAATTTTATGGATGAATGTGTGAACAAATTAAAGAAAAAAAAAGAGAGAGAGAGAGAGAGAGAGAGAGAGAGAGAGTTATTTGTAAGCATACTCTAAAGTAAATACATTTGTTAATGACTGAAGTCAGTCAAGAGGGAAGGGTGGGAGTTCTGAACAAGATCTTTAAAATCATATATTTCTTATTGATAGAATAGTATTTATTCTATTCCGTTGTATAAAATTAATGTGGGATTAAATACCACAACAAATACAATATTTAACTAAGATTAAGGTTTTATAAAAGAAAATTGAGATTTATAAGAAGAACATTTTTAAATTTTACCTGTTCTAATACTTGAGTCAAATGTATATAAGCATCTAGTGGGGTCAATTTCATCTCCAATATTAGTCTGTCAATTTTATTCAAAACAAGCACTGTTTTAATGTTTTCATTCCAAGTTTGTTTCAATGCAGCCTGAAAATAAAGAATGGCCAAAAATTAATAGAAATTCAAAGCATTAAGTCAATACTATGGATCAGCCTCTTTTTAACTTAAACTGAGTACAAGAAATTAAATAATAAATTATGAAAAAGTAAACTGTAATTAAAATAGTTAACAACAATTATATAATATATTATAAAGAGGCATAACCCAGTAACTAATTTTAGTGAAACCCATACTCCAAAATATAAAAAAATATTTAAATAAGAAATTGAAATGATAATTTTGATCAGTTCATTCAATAATCAGTTAACGATTCAAATTTATCATCAGAGAAATTTCATTTTCATATAAAAAATGAATTTATAAATACAGAAATGGTCGATGAAGTTGTCCTCTGTACAAATTTACACAGATGCATAAGAGAAATATGCCAAGGGGAGAAATTACAAAACCATATCTAGAGTGGAAAACTTAGCTCTATTGGGGCTTTTATACTTGATTGGGGTGAAAAAGCAACACCATACAGATGTACTGGAAATATGGTCGGCAGATGGAACAAGTTTAGAAATATGAACAATAGCAGTGATGAGCTACAAAAGATTTCATTTTCATATAAAAAATGAAGTTTCTATTTTAGTTATTTTCTAATTTTTTAAAGAATTTATTAAAGGTTAATTTATTAAAGGTCTTGAAACTATTAGTCNAAAAAAAAAAAAAAAAAAAAAAATTCTAATAAAAAAGTTGTAGGAGCTGTAAAACTAAGCAATTTTCACATGTTTTATAAAAGATGGATATTGATATGAATAAATTTATATAATAATATAATAAATTATTATTTAATCATAAGAATTGAACTGAGGAGAATTAACCAAAAAGGTAAGACCCTTTTTAGCATACTCTAAACTCTAGTTAAGAGAGGAATAGCAAGATAAATGGTTTGTAAATTGTAGTTACATTGTTAAAAATCTTCTTCAATATGTGTTTCACATACAAAAAAATTAAAAGTATATTAAAATTTACATCTACTTCATTTTCTAAATATTTCTGTAAAAAATAATTATAACATTAATAATAAAATTAATTTTGATAATTAAAAGAAATTAATTATTTTTCCTCTAAAATTCCCTCTCTATCAACCAATTTCTGACAAAAATTAATTTACTCAACAGATAGCAGTAGATAGCTAAAACACTGGACTTGGTTTCTTTAATTTAAAAGTTAGAGATACATTTGACTTTATGTTAAATTTTTTTCAATTTGGCTATCTTTCTCTAACCCTCTCCCTCTCAACTGATTTTAAACATTGATGAATTCATCCATTAATTAGCAAAAAGAAACATAAATATCGAATAATTTTTAAAAATATGAAAAAAATTTGAACGGACCAAATTTTAAGATATTCTTATATAGGATTACTGAAAATCTGAAAAAAAAAAAGAAAAAGAAAAAAAAAATCGGTTGTTTATGATATTAATAAGATCAGGTTGATTTTCCTTTAGAAAATCTGCTGAAAAATGTATTGGTTGCTTAATCTAATGAATTAAGTATACTGTCATTAGATATCTAACTACAATTTATACTATCATCAGCTTTCCAATACAACATACCAAATTGAATAAAAAGAGTATATAATAATACAAATCATATTAGTGATGTAGCCTTATGAAATTTCATGCTAATGGCAGACTTTCTTTTTTTCAATTTTACTTACAAATTGGTATTCTACAAGTCTGAAATTGGAAAAACATTTGGTGGAATTGTAAATATACCTTCTTTTTTTTTATGCACACACTGTTTTTAAACTAAATATTTGAATTATTATATCTTTGATACAAAATACAGTTATACTCCATATGTCAATATGCTCAAAGTATAGCCCATTGTTATCTTCCGCCATTAACCATCTGCTAGTCATGGTTGATCTTACGCTGAAACAGTTTATTGGGATGACTGTCAAAGAACTTTTGGGCCCCAATTTCAACTTCCACAAAATTATTACATTTTTTTTCCTTGAAGAAAATGAGCCATGGATAGAAACAAATAGTAATCCAATAGTGCGAGATCTGGTCCATAAAGTGTAAGAGACAGAAGTTCAAACCCATGAGAAGTTCTTTAAACGTTTCTTTGGTTTGATGGGAAGTGTGAAGACGAGCATTATCTTGTTGGAATTAAACTCATTTTCGATTGATCAGAGCAGGATAACACTCAGACTCAGAAATCTTTTCAGTTGTTCACATAAAATCTTTTCATTACGAGTGACAATCTTCCACTATAATTTCAGAAAGGTTTTTCAATAAATTTTTACAAATTTCTAACTTCGTAAGATGATTTCTAGGGAATAAGTTCGTTAGGGAATGTTCTGCTGCTTTCTTTACCTTCCCTATAGAGAGTAGATAGTGACTAACAGTATCTTTCAACATACTGTACTCCTTGATAAGTTTGTGAATACTTGTGGATTTACACATCAGTCATGTGAACAGGACGTCCCCTCTCGTCTTCATGATAGCCCTGAAGATGGCTTACAATGTAAGCCGAAATGGCAGATAATTTTTTTTAAAAATACACTTTTTTTTTAAATTTGTATTTTTTTGGATTTACCTTGACAGAACCCCAACAAAAATCATCTAATAATATATATTAATGGACATCTGGAGCCCTTCTTCCTTTTTAACATCGTTTCTCCACTGCTAAATTTTTTTAAATCAATGCCCCTTTACACTTGACAATTTCACTGGCTGTGAAATTTTTTCCCTGAATTTTCTCAACATTATAGGAACTTTATAGATACCGTCAGGTTTCTTCTTTGGAACAAATAACTAAACTGAGGCTTTTATGGTTAAGCCAAATGTATTTAACATGCTTAGGGAATGCTCTAAAGGGATTATTAAGCATTGAGGAATTAATAATAAGGCATGTCCCATTTTTAAAACGAGAATATAAAATAAAGAAAAAACAGCACAAAAAATTTCTTATCAGTGAACAGAAAAATTTTGAGTGAACCCTCACACCAAATTCCAGAAAATTGTATTCCTTTCAGATCTAATTGTAAAACTTACTTCATTTTTTAAAACTATTACCATTAAAATCAATCAACTGTAAAATAATTTTATGAATTTATATAAATTCCTAATGATAACAATATCACTTTTACTTCACAGACTCACAAAATGTTAATTTAAATCAAACTGAAACTAAAACATTAGTAAATCCAAACAAAAATTTTGAAAACCATTAATGAAACATAAGAGGTCATTCTTACATGGGTTCACTTCTTCCCTCTTAAGCACTGTTGTTAAAAAAGAGTGTGGTCATTATATAAAACCAAAAATGGGGATTGCATCCCAGTTGCTAATATTCCCCTCAATGCCCTCCCTCCAATACACTCCTTCCAAGCAGTAGCCATACAAATCCTCTCAGATTCGAGATTTACAGTATTCTCCATCTCTCTACCATCAAAAAAAACTTTCACAGAATAAAACTAACTGGCTTACTTTAAAAACTCTTACCTCCTTTACCTAATATGTAACATAAATTCACAAACAGAATTTATTCATTTATTATGATTATTTATATTTACAGAAGCCATACTGCTAAATCCTCTCCCACGCTTCTGAATAAAAACTTTTTAACTTACTTGCATTGAAATGCAAAGTAGTGTCCAAAAACCAGGTTTAAGAATTGCAATTGGAGCCTTTAGATTTAATCTTATACAAAGCCTTTGTCTGAGATCTTCGTATTAGACTAAATATGTTAAACATAGAAGGCAACTGACTCTCAAGTCTAAAGCTCAACAAACTTTTTAAAGGGCAATGGGTTGATAAAAACTGTCAACTAAAAAGGAAAAGCTTCATGCAAAGGTTCAGTGGCAATTTAAAGACCTTAAACAGATTTAGTGATAACAGGATCTGATACTTTGGTTAATATCTTACAAGCAAAAAAGTCCTGAAACCCTGTACATATTAACACATGTGTAGTAGCAAATTTTTCAATGAAAGAGACAATCCCCATAATACTTATAACCTAATTAAAAAAATGAATTACAGCTACACTATGCAAAGCTCAATTTTTTACTGATGGTTCCAAAGAAAACATTGTTGAAGCCACTTTTATCTACAAGAATAACACATATGCACAGCTTAATTATAAGCAACCAATAGTGAATTATCAGCAAAATAATAATCCCCTTGAGGCCCTAACTATAACTATAACAGTATTTTAGTAATCATTATAATTAACTCCTCATGTTCTTTCTTTAAGAAAATTATATACATTCCATTCCTCAGATATTCAAATAAAAGGACCAGCAGAGAAGTTTAAGATAAATTAATAATTAATTAAATGTTTGGATTACCAGTTACTGCAACAATCTTAACAATGAGAAAGCCATATTTATAAGATTAGAGGATAAGGATACCCTTAGTAGGATAAGGATGGTTAGAAGACAAATACCAACGGGCCAGAGAATGTGGCTGGCATATAGGGCTATAAGCTTCCTCCCCCCCCCCCCCTTCAGTACTACTATCTCTACACATCCTTATCTCAATAATACCTTTTCTAACACTCCACTGCTTAACTTTGCCCAATCTCACATTTTGGGGAAATTGGAAAAATTTTTCCTGAAAGAATCTCATAGATGAACAGATGCATTCTCAGCAACCACACTTTTCATAACTACCAGCAAGAATCCTCACTCGTAACCCTTCAATGTTAAAACCTGATCCCCAATTTGCCTTGCCCCCACCGGGGTGGTGAAGTATTCCTAACACTAGGGGTCCCCCTCATATGCTTTATGAGATAATAATACAATTTAAAAAATTATTCAAGAAATGTATTCGATATATCCCTCAATAAAATGGTAAATATTGGGAGGGAGGTAAAAGTTAGCATGAAGAGTCAGGGCAGATAAAAATAAGAGAGAATAGATGAAGCAGGGACTATCTACAGAGGATATCTCTATCAAGCTTTATTCTCAAATAACACATTAGGATTAGCCAATTTAGGTAATATATTTATTCATATCTTCTTCAATGATACCTGAATCTATGACTGAAGCAAGTTTTGTAAAGATAAAAGGCTATTTATTTAAAATTTAAAACATTTGATTTTAAATTGATATACAAAAGATTAAAGTAATGTTCCATGTAAAAATAATAAATTCATAACCATCTTCAAATAAAAAGCCAATAATGCACATAGAAAACTAAAAAAGAAATAATGTATTACAATTATTCTTAGGGTAACTATGCTTCTGTAACTAATAGTAAAGATTTTTTTTTCTATTTCTTAAGACTAATCCAAGTATTAATTTGGATTTGATATTCCTTTAATGCATTTGAAGTTAAAATATGAAAAAAAATACTATTCTTAGAAACCAATCTTTTCATATACCTGAGTTTGTGGACATACACCTTCAACAGCGTCAATAACTAAAATAGCTCCATCACACAACCTCACTGCAGTAGAAACTTCAGAAGAGAAGTCAACATGGCCAGGAGAATCTATTAAATTAATTAAAAACTCTTTCTTTCCTGAAATAAAATAAAATTATAATTAATGATAAAAAAACATTTCTTTTCTGCAAATGTTAATGTTTTTCAATAAATTTAATCCCAAAATTTATGCAATATGATAAAATATAATTATTAATAAACAATTAAAAATAAAGAGGTATGTAATAATGTATTTGAAATAAACTCCTTATTTTACTAAGTAGGTTCTTTTAACTTCAATAAAATATTTATATAACCTATCTATTTAAGCTGTGAAGTCAAAGCTACTTAATGAAATAAAAATTTACCTGATGTGTAATAAAGTGAGATAGAACTACTTTTCATGGTTATTCCTCTTTCTTGTTCATCCTTCCTACTATCCAGGTATCTATAAAAAAATTCAAGTTTACTAAATTGTAAACACTAAAAATATACAAGAAAAATTAATAAAATGGAGAATTATTTATTGAGAAATTGATAGTTATTAAAAGAACATTTTTTAAGAAAAATTATGAACACTGCACCATTTTTCATTACCATAGCCAACAATTATTGATACACATCCAAATTAACTATTTCTAATCATTAAAGTTTTTAAACGAGTAGTAGTTATAAAACATTCTTCAGTAGGACACAATAAGAACATTATCCAACATGAAATCTCATTGGAGATCTATTTACAACAATTTTATTTTTAATAATTAGTAGAGAATTTGTAGGGGTTCGGTCAAGGTTGATCCAAACAAAAAATACATTAAAAAAAAATTTATTTTTTATAAAAGGAGAGTTTGTTGACTGTAGATATTATTCTAAGATGATTTTAGTTGGGGTTCGGTCAAGATAGATCCAAAAAACACAAATTTAAAAAATGTATTTTAAAAAAAAGGATTATCTGCCAACGTTTCGGCTTACATTGTAAGCCATCTTCAGGGCTATCATGAAGATGAGAGAGGACGTCCTGTTCCTAAGTTCACATTTCCATGCTATTCCAGTCATGGAAATGTGAACTTAGGGAGTAAGAGTTTAGAAAAGGTTGGTTAGCTCTAGAAAGACCCATATAAGCCTATTTGAAGCTGAATAAAAATAATGAAATAAATAAATCCTGAGATGGCTACCATACATATTTGGAAAATATAGAGTATAGGGGGCCATTCTAATGAAAAAAACTAATTTCAACCTGTTTGAAGACTGTTCCAACATTCTCAGGATTTTTAGATAATGGCTGAAGTCGTTGTCAAAATAACAAACATAATTATTATAATTATTTCTGTATGTTACTTTCACTCCTTGGATGTGTAATCACATTAAGCTTTTTTAACAATAAAAAAAACCTTCCCACTATCCTTGCTTTTAAGATTAAAGATTAAAAAATCCCAGCTTGGTCTCAAAATCTCAGCCAAGAGAAAGAACTGTACATAAACAGTAAAATAAATTCATGAACTACTCCTGTTTAGGACATATCACTCTCATAAACCTATTATGAACTAAAGACAACTGTGTTGCCAGCTGACTAAGAAACTTGACAACACATAAAAATAAAAAAGAAGCACAATTTTCAAAATTTTCCATGGAAAAGGAAAAAATTTAAAAATCAATATAACTGTAGCAGATAAAAATATAAAAAAAGAGTGCAGAAATTCTCAAACTACTCTTATGTCATTTTCTAGTTGAAATCCCACAAATATTTTTTTTTTTTTAAATACAGGGATGTTTGATTCATAATTTAGCTGATATTTAAATAAACTACTCAGTGTGAATTGTAATGTCATCAGTTTAATTATGATGATGGCATCACTAAAAACACAATAAAGGATTTGGCTCTATTACCCTAAAGAGCAAAATAATGAATCAAATAATTTTATTTTTGCATTATTATGCATAAAATATATAAATACAATTTCTAAACAAATATGCATATAATAATAACAAAAAATTGTATTTATGAAATAAATATCATACATAATTATTGATGAGCCATTGGACTAAGAACAGAAAACTAATAATTGACTGAAAAATAATTCTATCCTTTTCCTTTTTCTAGAAAATCAACCTTTTTAATTAATTTTTATTTGCACATTACAAAATAAAGTATGTAATGACTGTAAAAAGCATCTCTTTTTTTTTTTTTTTTTTTTTTTTTTTTTTTTTTTTTTTTTTTTTTTTTTTTTTTTTTTTTTTTNAATATATATTTAATAAATCTTAAGTAGAAAAATCTTTAATAGAAACAGCAGAGTAAGCTTCTACAAAGTAGAAAAGTTATAATTATAAAATAATAATAGTGAAACTCTCAAATAACACTCCTCAACATTATTAAATTAATTACAAAAAACTTACATATGTATGTGTGTGTGTGGGTCTGTAATTTAGTACTACAACCTAAAAAATAAATAGCCTACCTTAATTTACCAGCCATCTTTGGAGATATAATACCATTACTGGCAATAAGTGAATCTGCAATGGTAGTTTTGCCATGATCCACATGAGCTACAATACAGATATTCCTTATTTGATTAGGTTTTTGCTGAAGTTCTTTAAACTTGCCTTGATTTAGGAAATGCATTTTAAGAACAAAACTAGAAGCAGAAAACTTTAAATGTTGAAAACTTTTTTTAAAAAATTATTAATCACAAAATTTTTCAAGTTCTTATATCACAATAATATAAAAAATTAGAATCCTGATTCCAAAAAAAATCAGTTATCATCCAATATTCTGAGTAATGGAAATATTTCATGATAATAAACTATGACAACACCAATAAACAGTTCAAGAAAAAGTATATTTCGAAACCATAAGCATTCTTCAAAATAAAACAATGCGGAAACAATTATTTCAACTGAAATTTTGAAGGAAACACCTGAACCAGGAGGAACAATAAACACACGTGACAGTTGAGTCTAATAACCAGCCAATAACCTTCCAAAAACTACCCTCAATCAAGGATATACAAGAAAGAGTTACACAATTTTTAGTGAAAGGATATATTCAATTTTTAAGAAAAGCACAGGCATGAATTTAAATTATATTCAGATACTACTGAAAACATTGTGTGTATATATATATATATANTATAGGGTTGATAGAAAACCCTATATCCTGTTACATATTTAAACATGTTTCATATTATTTAGTTTAGTAAAATGAAAAAACATACATTGGTTTAAAGATAAAAGATAGATTTTAAGAGTTGCAAAATTTAAAATAAAGTACGATTCTACCAAACTCTAAATTTTAATTAACTCCCTAAAACAAGCACTTGGTTGATTTCCTTAATGAAATTTGGGAAACCAGTTTTAAACGCAAAAAGAAATATTCAGTCCGTTGCATCACAAGAAGTAGAAACAGGGAAAATATTTTACCTCACTACTGAATATCTGCAGCATAGTGGTAACTTTATAGAATTAATTATATTCTCATATGGCACTTCAGTTAGTTTAGATTTGAAATTGGCTATAAAACATTTTATAAAAGTTATGTGCTTTATCCCTAAATTAAGAAGTGCTAAAGCTCTATGTCGAACAGTCTCATTTAACAACATTATAACTCTATTTTTCTTTTGTTGTTTCAGACTGGTTCCCTGCAAAATTCCAAATAAATATCGACAACCACTTGCATAGAAAGACGTGCATAAAATTATTACATTTTAAGATAAATATAAATCAACATAAAATTGAATATTATGAAATGCAAAAAAACTTTTCCAATTTTCTGTAGGATTATTCAGTACAAAAATTTCAACAACTTTAAAACATACAATAAAATTATTGGAAAAATTTAAATTTGAAAATTATCCTTTTAAGGTAAAAATAACACAAATATGAAGAATAATATAAAATTGTAATTTTCAGAACCATTGTTGGAAAAATTTCGAGAAGCATAAGCATACCAGTCTTGAAATTCGAACTGTTTAACAGTATAGCTCTTTAGGTAAATAATCTAAAAGGTTATTTCCACCACCAATGAATATAGAACTATCATACCTTCTATTATCCGTCTTCATTGGTTTCTGCAAACCATCTTCTGTTGGCGAGCGCTTTCGGACATTGTCCATCTTCTGGCCGAATACATGCGTTCACTGTCACTGTCTGTATTCAACTCTTTGAAACTCAGTTGAAGAAGGTATGATAGTATAGCTCTTTGTTTATCTCTCTTAGATTCGTTTCATCATGTCTAACTTGGACCAGGCAGTACATAAGCAACTTAAATTTTATTAAAATAAGTTCAGTAGTTATTGTTTACAATGTTTTCGGTAATAGTTTTACTATGATATGCTTAAATCTAACCAGGACCAACGAAAGGACTGAAGGTTCACTATAGGCGCTATCAGGAGCATTGAGAGTTCAAACCAGACCTAGGGTCGTTGACTCATGATATAGACATCATGTTTTCACCTCCATGTACCACTTGCAACCATCTGCTACCGATATATCATCTCTGCTTCTATAATGAGTATTGTAAACTGTGTCGCAGTTGTATAAACTATGTCAACATTATATGACTGTTTTTTTTGTTTTTTTTTTCCACTATCCATCTCTAATTCAAATGACATAACCCAGCATCCTAGGAACGCTAGCTCACAGGTTGTGCTGACAAGGGTTGGGGAAAGGCTGATCAATATGCAAGGGATTAGTGGTAATTTCAAGTGGCCCACCTGTTATGGAGTCATTTCCGGCAAGCCTTTGAAGATCCCAGTCAGGCCGATAATATAGCTCATTACAGTTGTTTCATTTGCCCTTACACTCGGAAGTTTTATAATTAATCTTTTAATTTCCAAGGAGCTGTTGCATTTAAATGCAAGCAGTTGGACATCAATTTCGCATCTCGAATGGCATATCCTGGGATAGTTAACCCGCGACTAAAATATATTGGCAAAAAAAAAAAACAAGGGCAAGATTTTCATCATGTTTGACTATTTCCATCGAATTTCCTCTGGAGTCTCAAAGCGAACTATTTACAGCATCATTAATAATCATGCGGTCAAGGCTCATTCACAACTCCCATGAAGAAGAGAAAATTCCAACTAATGTGACGAAAAGACTCTCCAATTCTAAATAAGACAGTCTTTTAAAGTAGGTACTCCGACAAAAGGTTAAGACATATAACTATAATGTCTAGATAAATAGATGTTTATAATTCTAGAAGAAACATGGCTTCACTCTTCTATTATGGTAAATATACAGTCCATAATTTTTTTAGACCTTAGTTCTCTGTTATCCATTGGAGCTCTCATACATAATATAGTATGGTTAATTTATAGCTTCTGTTTTCGCTTCTGCCTAGAACATGTACTGGAAAGCCTTACCTGCTTCTTTCTCCAAAATGACCTTATGAGTTACTTGATGTAACAATTGAGTCTGATCTTACTTGAAGGCGCTTAGTAACCTCTTAATCAGTAACACTATTTTGTGTGGGATTAAACCCATCAAAAACTCGGGACAACATGACATGCAAATATTAAGACCCTCAGAAGAAAGAGAGGATGGACTATAACTCACAAGGGGAGTGAGAGACTATAACCACTAGGGCATTCTGGAAGAAGATTAAAGCCATGAATGATAAGAAATTAAAACCAATAAGAATCCACTTTGAGAAAATGAAATTTTAATGGGTGGAGATAGCATAATGCACTATTTGAAAGTTCTAAACGACAAGAAGAAAGTGAAAGAAAGGATCGAATGCGACAAAAAATGGCACTATAGTTTTGATATAGTGTAAGGGGTATATTCAGGAAAAGTTTATCATAAATGTTAAGCTATTTTTGCTCTACAATTCTACTTAAAAAGATTTTTTTTAGCTCTTACACAGTTTTCTTCATTGAACATTCTGGGCCTTTAGAATACAAACCCTGCAAATTTCATCTTCACCTATTCAGTCCTTTTGTCAAATTTTATTTACAATATAAATTACTAGTTAATTATTAGTTAATGCTCTCTTAATAAAAGTAACTAGCGCTTGAAAACAAGAAATTGAAGTCAAGGGTGACTGAACTGGAGGTGAGTCTGAATCACGCCCAACAGGAATTACTCTCCAGATCTATCGAAGTTCGACGGGTACCGGTGCGACCTGGTGAAACTCCCGCTGGTCTGCTGACGAGTATACGCGCCAGTCTGGGTCTAAAGATCGCCCTACAAGATATAGTGGAGCGTCATCGCCAGTGAAAAGATGATCCTAGATCACCGGTTATCATAGCGAAGTTCGCTCGGCAATCCATGAGGCACGAGGTTGTCAGAGTGAAAAGAGTGAAGAGGGACAGGCATATTGGCTGGGAGGAGAATGATGCCCATCACATTTACCTGAGCGAGAGTATGAGCCCCACGAACTAGCGCCTCTACTACCCGGCACGCCAGAAGATGTAGGAAGGAAAGCTAAAATATGTGTGGTTCTCTGGTGGCCGGGTCAAATGTCGACAGGATGACGGCCGGCCTGTGGTGGTTATCAACATTCCGAAAGACTCGATATGTTCGGTGGACCATGGGCTGTCTGGCGACCTGAATACCTCTTATGGCAGTGGACCGGCACGTATTTGACGAATTTCCTTTCTCTATATAATCTATAACCATGTATTATTTTCTATGTTAATTTTATTTAATCTTTCAGCAATGCTGCTTATTATTTTTTCATTTTATTCTCCTAAATAAGTCTCGTTTTTCATCAGTAACTGTGTGTTATAATATTTATCCAATATTTTGTTATCATTATTTTTATGTTTTTATTCTTCGAGAAGTTTTAAATTAATCGTTCTCTGTTAAAGTTTTACTTCAGTTCTGGTAGCAATCCTGTCCCTTCCCCCCTCCTTTACCTCTTCAAAGTTATCTATAATCACTAATGTACTAACATCCTGTCACGTCAATGCCCAATCCCTTTCTGCTCACTTCAACAAATTTCAAGAATATTTCACTCGAAATTTTTTCCATGTCATTTCCGTTTGTGAAAGCTGGCTTAAGCCCTCTATTCCCTCTTTAGACATATCCCTCCCTGATCATGCACTCTTCCGCCACGACCGCGCTGACCGAACAAGTGGCGGGGTTGGGTTTTTTGAAGAGAGTTTGAAAGTTTGTATTCTAGCTACCTCCTCCTCCTCTCCCATCCCCCATGTAGAATTCCTTTTTACTGAAATCTCTCTTGGCCCTAATTCTCTCCTTTATGCCGTGGTTTACCGTCCTCCTAATGCTCCTTTTGATAGATTGCTAGAGAAAACCCTATATGATTTTGTTCCCTTTTATCCTAATATAATTTTCTCTGGCGATTTAAATTCCAACTTTCTGTCCCTTTCTCCCAATAAGTTGTACCTTGAGAATCTTTTCAACTCCCTTAACCTTTTCATTGTTCTCTTTGAACCCACCCACCACACACGAGCTGTTGATCCTATATATAATAGACTCACGAAATAATATTTTATCTTTTTCACAGCATCCTATCTCATTTCTTTCTCAGCAAGATTTAATCCTCATATCCTATAACATGTATACTCCTACCTTTAAACCAAGATCAGTATCCTTTCGTAAGTTTGACAACCTTATTTTTGAGAATCTTGAAGCAGACCTTGATTGCCTTTAGTGGAGCCCAATATTTTCTTCTCCTTCGATCGATCAAAAGGTGGAAATCTTAACAAGTTATCTTGTTTTTATCCTCAATACCAATGCTCTATTTAAAACGTGTCTATTTCGCCGCCCTGGTTAAGCGATGAAGTGCGAGTTCTCAGGAGAAGGTGGGAGGTTGCCCAGAGGCGGGCTAGACGTACTTGTCATCCTGAGGATTATGCGGCCTACAGACGTTTGCGGAACCGGGCTCAAGCCGCTCTTTGAAAGCATTTACTTCCATGAGGCGTTGACCTTGCTCCCGACCCTAAGTCCAAGTGGAACATCCCAAGAAGCCTTTCCTTGTGCAAACCCTCTCTCAATATTCTTCATTTCCCTGGGTCTCCCGACGACTTTAATTCTTATTTCTCCTCGCAGTCCCAGAGTTCACCTCTTTCTCTTTCCTTACCAAGCCGCTCTGATTTTAACCCAAAAAATTTCTTTTTTTCCGACATTACTCCTGAAGATCTTTCAGCAGTGATATCAAAAATAAATAAAAAATGCAGTTGGCTGCAATTGCTTTCCTTTAAAATTTCTCCAAGACACCCTTACCAGTATCTTTCCTGTCCTCCTGCACACATACAATTTTCCCCTCCAGAATTCAGTCTTTCCTCATTTCTGGAATCAAGCAATAGTAAACCTATAAACGAAATTCCCAATCTCTCTTCCTTCAATGATTTCCGTCCCATATCTATTCTCCCTATCCTTGCAAAACCCTTAGAAAAGTTGGTACAGAAACAATTGTCCTCTTTCTAGGAAAATGCAAAGCTCCTAGATTCTTTCCAATCCGGTTTTCGCCCTGAGTTTTCTACCCAGACTGCTTTCCTAAGAATAACCTCTGACATCCAAGCTGCAATTGATCAAAGAAAAATCTCAATCCTTGTTCTCCTTGATTTCTCAAAGCCTATGATACAATTGATCACTCCCGTCTTCTTTCAAAACTTAAACACCGCTCCTTCTTTAACAGTTCCCTTCTTTGGTTTCATTCATTCCTGTCAGGCCGATCCCAAGTAGTTTCTATCCCCGAAGCACCTTTATCTTCCCCTCTTTCTTTTACATCTGGGGTCCCGTAGGGCTCTAGCATCTATATTAGCCTATATTAATGACCTCAACCTTTCCATTAGACACTGTTCCTATCACATTTGCGCAGATGACACCCAAATTTACCTGTCCTTCCCTCCAGAAGAATTAAATTGCCATCCAAAAAATCCAAGAGGACCTAAATTTAATATGTTCCTGGGTTTTGACAAAGAAGCTTTCTCTGAATGCAAAAAATCTCAGGCTATTGTTTTTGGATCTAGATCATATGTGATAGTGATACTAATTTTATCCTAAACCAAACCTTTTCATGGAAACCTCATATTTCACAGATTTTCTGTCACTGTTTTTCCACTCTCCAACAATTTTGCCACTCTAGTCATCTCCTGCCTCATAAAACCCGTAGTCTCCTTGTGTCCTTACTCATATTCCCCCATTTTGACTATGGTTGCACTGTTTATGGGGGCCTCACTGGAGAACTAGAGGATAGGCTTAAGCTTTTGCTTAACTGTTTCTTCAGGTTTGTCTTTGGTTCTCCGAGGAGCGCCCACGGTTCAGAGCTGTACTCGGAGTCGGGATGGTTATACCCATCTTACCGTAGGCAATATTTCCTTGGTTCTCTCCTCTATCATGTCATATTTTCCCATTCCCCTCCCTAGCTCTATGATCTTTGAACTTAATAAATCCTCAGTATTTTCCGCCCCATCCATTCTCGACTTTCATCTTCCCCCTTACAAATCCGATGCATTTAGTCCTCCTTCCTTATTAGATCCTCTAGACTCTGGAACTCAATCCCTCTAAATATTCCTCTCTTCCCAGATTGCATTCTGTCAAACCCAGCTATTACAACATCTCTTCTCTGTACAATTGGGTATTAGGAACTGCTAAACTGTGTCTTGTTTCATTTTTATTTTTATCATGATTAATTGTTATTTTATTTTCATTTTCATTGTTTTTCTTGTTTAGCACACATTTTCTTTTTGTGCCTCTATTTAAAAATTTTTTTTTTCTTTCTTTATTTCTTAGCTTTTTATTTGTATTACTTATTTCTGTACTTGTATATATTGCCATTGTTCTGTTCAAAACATTTTATATTATTAGACAATTGTTTATTTGTACTTCTTATTTTTATTGTTGCAACTAGGTCAGAATCAGCTATGCTGTCAGCAGTGACCTCTTTGTTATTCTAGGGAACTTATGTCCCAGAATAAAATTTATTTTTCTTTCAAAATATCACATACAATCATATTAAACAGTGAGCACACATAGACAGGTCAATTTCAAATTAAATATGTTTTTTGGATTCATGGTACCACAAAACAAAAATATTTAAACCTTGACTAAGATTTATTTGGTCGTTAGACATAGATTCCTTATTTTATGTAAAAGGTAGAGTGAAAAAGTAATCATGGTTTGATAATTCATAGAATGTACACTAAATTTGTATTGTACATTTACTCATCACTGAATATTCCAATCAAGTTGACATCTTTGTTGTGATTGTTTGTTTTCTATAACATTAAAAAAAAAAATAAGAGTTAGCCTTCCATTCAAACACTTAGGGTCATGAGGGAGGGGCTATCTACAGGTTGTCATCACATTCTAAACATCCATTTTACTAATAAATAAATAAAAGATTGCCCTGGGTGGGATATGAACTTGCAGCGCCAGGATTGTGGAACTCAAACGTATCCCATGAGCTACCCTGGTGCCTTAACATTAATTTATGAATTCAAGAATTTTGTTGATTAAGACAGTAAAATGATTTATTTAAAATTTAACATAAGAAAGTTTGGTCCTACAAATTTTAATTTCGTAATGCAGAATTCTATTTTAAGGAATACAATATGAATACATTTTAGTATAAAAATATTTATTAAAACATTTAGTTATACATATTTAAAAATAGTGGTAACATATATTATTATAACATAAAAAATAACAGTCTCAATTAAACTAAATACTTTAATATTTTAGGCCAGTATAAACTATATAACAATGAAAAAAATTCCATAACACTTATAAGTAAATTAGAAATGGCAAAGGGTTGGCTTCTACACTTTTTATAAGATTAGATAAATAATTATAAGTGATAAAAACTAAACAAACTAAAGTAAATAAAACAATTCCTCTAAATAAACATAGATAGAATCAATAAATGAAAAGGCAAGAATACATTTTTTGATTAAATAAGACTAAATAATTTTCTCTTTTCTTTTTTTTTAAATAGTCAACACTTAAGGCTTGTACAAATGAACTGTCCTGAATTGGTTTTAGACTTGTTCTTTTATTATTTACAGTATATGTATGATTTCCAACAAGATAGGGATTTTGAGTTTGTCTTTTTCAATCTCAGAGAGCAAGGTTCTATTATTAAACAAGAATTAAACAGACTCTTCTAAGATAATACACATCCTAAGAAGAGTAAAATAAATACAATTTTTTTTTTAAGCATGTTTAAACGAATATTCTGAGGAGATTGAGCAAATTTAAAACAAGCTTGAAACTTGTTTGTGGGTTGTGGAAATATCAAGAAGTGCAAGCTTATGACAGATTTTAAAATAACCACAGGATTTTAGATAAAACCTAGACATTTTTTCTCTCTTTAAATTGCTACCAACTTATTTCTTATTTTATAAGCAACAGTTTGTTTCTACATTTAACTATATACAATATAAAAACCTCTACATTGAAATTCCCAGCACAACATTAATTGATTACTAATAAAATTAAGTCATATTTTTGAGTGAAACAAATAAATTTTAATTATTTGAGAGATTTCTAAACTTAAGGAACATAATTTCCAAACAAAGACAATATGGAAAGTTTAACTTTCACAGTAAAAAAATATTTTAAAATATTAATCCACCACATTATATTACTTTATTACAGTATATATACTATACTGAAAGGATATAATTCAGTAGATTTATATATATATAAATTTTATAGAATATTTTAGAGCAAAAAATGTGAAAGCCTTTTGTCTAGTTACTTCAAAAATAGCAGCTAAATAATAGAGAGGTACTTGACTTAACAAGCACTGGTAAAATCATAGAATATTTTTATAATAATTTTTCGAAGAATTTTTTTTTTTTAATAAGGAGAAGTTAGGTCAAATATTTGTACCATGGAATAAATCACCCATTTCTAAATTGGCTGATTTTTACAAGTGGTTCTGATGATAAAACTTTTATATAAAATTCTCAGATGTATTTTGGTTTGGATTTAAGTTTTGTAATTTCAATCTGACATAATTTTATGGAAAAAAATAGCACAGTTCTAAAATCAAGAAATGCTGTAATTATAGACAAAATGAGTAAATATTTAACTAATAGTATAAACTATGATTAATAATATCATTAAGTAAAAAATCACTTAAGTAAAAAGTTCACAGACAAAAAGAAAGCAGAAGTTAAGTACTAAAAAACATCACATAATAATTACGTCAAATAATGTGTAAAATAATACAATTATACAGTAATATATGACTAAACATAGAGCTAAGTGGAAGAACAATAAATTGAAGAAAAATAGAGAAAATTTAATTTAATTGCATTTAATGTTCAACAGGTTATTCTGTGTTCAATCAATCACTAATATTCTAGGGCCAAGAGCTTTTAAAAGTACACTTTTTTTTTTCCATGCCCTTGAAATTTCCTCAATTCTATAAATTTTGAAACAGTTGTTTTAAATACAAATACATAGGATGCATTCACTGTCCACACAAACATCTAGTGTATTTAGTTTATATTATAACATATTTATCTAAAGAGCTGCAGTCTGTAACTGTGATTAAGATAACTAAATAGACCAAGAATTTTGCTGAGGTAGATAAAAATATAGTTATCATCTTTAAGCAAAAAAAAAAAAAAAAAAAAACTTATAATCTGAGCATCCACAAAGCTCTTAAACTATTTATTGTTGAAAGACAGCATAATAATAATATTTCTTAGTCAATAAAATATTGAATTCCTTAGTGAGATAATAATAAAATGACAAAACCTTTATTGTTACTAATTTATTCCTTCATTATAGGGATACAGGAATAAATTAAAAAAAAAAAGAAAGTAATTTAATTCAGTAACTATAAATATTTATTTCTAACATGTAAATTAAATTAAGAACTCTATGCTTAAAAATTTAACAAATAAGTACAGTAATCATTTTAATACTTTTTTTTTAAGCAGTTTATACCTCAGCATTTCAATTAATCAAAAAATTCACCAGCTCCCAGTTATTTGTTTTAATGAAAGAAGTTTATATTTTCAATGTAATGATATTGAAATTTTCAAAAAATTAAATGCTAGGGGTACTAAATTCAAATAAAAGGCTAGGGTTTGTCAATATATTATTTGGAAGGAATAAATAAATATAATACAATAAAACCATTTTTCTTGTCATTTAACAGTAACCTGTTCTCATCTAGGTAATCCTTCATTAATTAGTATTTGTGAACATTATTTTAAAATATTAGCCAACCAAGTAAGCTCAACCTATATCTAACTGGATGTCAATGAGCATAAATTATGAAAAGGCACAAAAATCAACTCTTTTGAGTCAATGTATAAAACTTTTGTTGGTATACTAGGCTGAATTATATAACCAAATTCTCTAAAGCCCTTAGGCTTCGTCTTTTTAAAATTTAATAAGCACTAACAATATTAAGTATAAAAAATACTCTTAAAGATATGTTTCTTAACAATGCACACACACTCACAAAATATCCATAGCATTACCCATCACAAAAATTATATATTTACTATAGTACAAAAAATTTCATAACTGCAAATTTATTTAAAATATAAACTTGCTAATTTCAATTTAACTTTTATTATAAATTAATGAATTTTAGTTAATGCCCAAATTCAGTCTGTTCGGTTAATAATAAATATTGTATGATTTAAGGAACAATAAATATTAGACATAAGAAAATTTGAGCAAATTATACATCAAGTTGATCACATTTAAGAATACGATTTAATTTTTTTTTTCTTTTGGTTTGATGTTCACATAGGCTTCGACGGTTGTCAGATGTATTTACCGTTTATCATTAACCCTCTGAATATAAAATAAAAACATCAATATAATTATGAAGCAGAAGGGTGATTATTTTAAATACAGATTTTTAATTACTATTTCACATAAAATATAAAAGCTTGTCCCTACTGTTAGATTTCTGTAATAAAAGTAACAAATAAATAAAAAGGTAAAAACTTTGTCATGTACCTGGCAACAGGTTTATATTTAATAACGTAGTATATGTATACCCACATCACAAAATATATATAAGACCCTATATATATATATA
>KZ807739.1:194389-211659 GCA_000696205.2 Oncopeltus fasciatus | reverse complement strand
ATATAAATATATATAAATATACATAAATGAATGTATGTCTATCTGTCTATACTCAATAGATTCAAAAACCATACATCCAATCGCCATGAAAATTTGGGAAATTATTAGGCATAACCTTGAGAAGGTTTTTGAAAATCTTTTTAAAAATCAGAGTTGGGGTTCTAGGTGCTCCCAAACAAATATCCCAAAAATAACAAAGTAACATTTAGTATTCACCATCAATCATCAAATGTCATTCATTTGATGTGACATTTAATAATTACAAAATTTTGAATTTGTGTTTAACATCACAAGGGAAGAAACATACGTATTCTACCATCAACTATGTATATCTATTTTTTGTACATTATGTTATATTCAAATGACATATAGGATAATTTTATTGTTAATTTTCATTTTAATATCGTATACATTTGATCATTAATAAATTACGCTTGAGGTAACAAAACAGCCTTTTTGTTCAAACAAAGCAAGGTGTGAACAGGTACAGCAAGTTCTTTATAATTATTATAAAAGATTAAAGTAAATAAATTAATACTAACTGAAGAAGCAACAATATTACCTACCATGGCTATGACATTCACATTTGTTATGAGATCTGAGAGTTCTCCAACAGATTCTTCTCGCTGAAAAACCCATTTATGAACCTGTTTAAAAGTTACAGTACCGTTGTCATTCCATATCACATTGACTTTCTCTCGTTCTTCTCTGAAGCAATAATAATAAATATTCACAGGCATATGAGTAAAATAAAAATAAATATATAAATAACTTATAAGACTAACAACAATAAATAAATTAATTGTAAGACTAAATTTTAATACATACACTAATAACACATTATTTACTTCTTGTATGTAATGGTTTTCAGGCTTAATTGTGTTCATATTACAGAGAGTCACTACCTAATCCTGGTTCAGTTATATTAGAACTAAGTATAGCTGAAAAGGATTTCTACTTATTCCAGAAAATTACAGTTCAACTGTAGCCAAATTAAATTCTATCATTCTGACATTTAATAAGAATTCATAAGAGCATGATCCATTAACCCTAAGGATGTTAAATTAAATTAATAAAGGGTCTAAAAAAATTACAGAACACAATATGACACTATTATTATTTATTTTCATTGAGAATTGTGTTGAGAGTAGAGCATTTAAAAATATTAATATTGCACTAGAAGACCCAATTTCACTGGTAAACTTCTTATGACAAAAGGAATATGTCAAGGAGCAAATTGTATTGAAAAATATATTATGGGTTTAGTATTTTTTTTTCTTCATAGAGTCCAATACAAAATTAAGTTATTGAACCCACTAAGACACAATGTGCGTATCAAGGAGTATTGAGAAATGTGTTGCAGGTTTAGTATTTTTGACAACTTTAATTTCAAGTATAACTTCATCTCATTTAAATATTAAATGGCAGATTCATAGACAATGAAGATTTTAGATATGCAAAAATTGATTCAAAATTGAAAAAAAAAAAAAAAAGTAAAGATTTTAACAGAATTTGAGAATCTGTGAAATTCCTAAAACCACCTTGTTTCTGCTATTAATTGTTAAGGGTAGGAGCCCATCAATCTGATGCAGACTATGCTTAGTGATGTTTGCAAGAAAAAATAACCAAGGTACATTTAAACTGCTATAAACGCGCCACGATATATACATAATAAAAATAAAAGCCATGGCCCTACCACCTTGATTACATAGCTTCTTGCATCCTCATCCCTGCTTCCATATGAGTAAAATTGAGTGACACATTAAAAAATTGGAGTCCCCCCCTCCCCAAAAAAAGAGGGAATTATTTATATTAAGGTCAGATCATAGTCAAATTCCTCAAGACACTTGGGGCTCTCAAACTTGGGCAAAATAGTATCACTCTTTGTTGATGAAAGTATAAGAACTTATACTTATAAAACTGAAAACTATATCTGAGAAGTATAACTATGAATTATTTCTAAGAACTAGTGAAATAGATTAACACTCATAAAGAAATATATATTAATCTGCATTTCAGGAAATAAATAATTAAAAGCCTTAGCAATTTATACATAATTGCGCTTTCTATAAGAACTTTAGAAAAAAATTAATTATAATTACTAATAAGTCTGTTATGTAGGTAAAAGACTTGAACAACATTCTATTTATAATTTAAGATATACCAAGATGATCATTTGTGCCTATCTATAGGCAATCTGAATGACAGTAGTATCAGTGCGAAAGTTCAATAAAGTCATATTTTTCAATTTGAAGCAATGTGGTTAATTAATAAAGTTTTTGCTTCTTGGAAATACCTAAGTTATTATTAACTACATTCAATGAATTGTTGTAGTGAATTATTTATTATTATTATTATTATTATTATTATTATTATTATTCAAGAACAATAGCAATTCTAAGGTTGATATCTAGAAAACATATTATTTACTAATTTTAAAAAACAGTGTTACATAGACCTTTTACTTATATAAATGCATTTAATATAATAATATATAAATAAGTGATTAGTTAAAAATTATATCAATGTCCACACATCTGAAATATCAATTAAAAAGTACATAATTTTGGTTTTCTGGCAATGCAGCAAGTTTGCGACCAATACTACTGCACACATCACATTTAAAATATTTAATAATTTGATTTTTATAATGTTGTTTTTGTTTTTTTTTGGATTTTTATATAGTGCAATTTTACGGTTTTGGATGTGTAGGATTTTCTTATTCCCATGCTTTTTAATACTGCTTTATCACTATCTTTAAAAATAACCAAAAAAGACTGAAAATAATTCAAATTACTAAAAACTTATGTGATTAAAGAAGAAATTTTTCAACTAATCTCAATTTTTCTTATTTTTTTAAAGGAAAACTATCTAAAGATATTGATAAAAAAAAAAAAAAAAAGTTTGTTTGAACCATTAGCCTAGTAAATCTGAGTAGGAATAGACACATTTTTAGAAGCCCAAACTAAAATAAACTCAAAATTTGATTTTGATCAAAAATAATTTCATTACTATTAAGTAAGTAAACATTTTATTTTTTACTGAATAAATTTGAAATTTAGAGAAATAAAATTTAATTGTAAATGAAAGTCTTGATATATATCTCACTACTGTTATGTACTAAAAATATTTTTAACAGTTAAAACTTTATTGTGGAAAAATTAACAGAAAAAATACTTTAATATTAATAAAAGAAAACTAATGATGTTAGATGACTGTTTACATGAAATTATATAAAATAAGTTTTTATTTTATATATACACTATAAGAGGTGTTATAAAATATTTTTTACAATGCATTAATCAATTAATTTTTTTAATGTAGATTTATGGCACATTAGAAGACACACAATTCATTTATACAAACATAAAATTCATTAAAGAATGTTTAAGATGGGAAATTACTGAATTAAAAATGTTTACTAACAAGATAAGTTATTATTCCCATAAATTCTCAACTAATAACTGGAATATGTAGTTGGCTATGTAAACTTGCCATAAAATTTTCATTTTATGTGTGAGCCATAAATGTTAATCTTTTACAAGCAAAAAAAAAATAGAAAAATTGATAAACTAAATTATTTCTAAAGAATGATTAACTGACAACGCTAATTAATTATAGTTTGGTTAAAATATGATGATTCTTTTATAAAAGCAAAAATAATTTTTATATGTATATTTTAAAAATTATGACATTTTGGCAAACCAAATAAGATAAACCTAGAATAATATTCAGTGTCACTCTTCTACCAAGGATTATCAGAAAGAAAAAAAAAAATGTTTTATGTGAGTGTATATATATTTGTGTGTATAAAAAATAGTAAATTTCTAAGAACGAGATTAAATTATACATCAATATTTGGTACATATCTACAAACATGCATTTGTATATCAAAAACTACCAGTTTCACTATCTTACAATTTCACAAAAAATATATGGAACATGCAGAGGTAAAAACTCACCGAAATATGTAAGGGCCAATTTCAGTAAAATGTGGGCGCTTATTTTGGTTTAATGTTTCCTCAGGATTAGTCCAATTAAACATATAAAAATCTATATACATTGGAATTGGTGTCTGCCTCCAAAGGTGAAAGCTTTTAGAATCATTGGTAAGAACTAATTGCTATTGGACAAAAAAAAAAAGTATGAACATATAGTGTAATATTATTTAAGATGTCTTAATTTAATACATAACTATTGACTATAAAAAAACAAACTACCTTTTGAAATTGTTGATTGAAAATAATAGGCCAAAATACACTCATTAATCCACCAGCCACAAGAATTATGACTCCAAATCCGACAAATATAATTTTTTGCCATAAAAAGGAACACATTTTTTAAATAGTATTTTAGTATTATGATAAGTTATATTTAATATAATTTCAATAATAAAAACAAGTAGAAACAATAGAGAAAACTGGCGTAGGTAACATAAGAAAAATATTAAACATATAAAACACAATAAAAAAAATAACTAGGAATAAGCATCTAAAGTTAATGTCATTCAGTCCTATTAGAGCAACAGAGGAAGGCATCAATACGAAGCAATCCCATCTTATCTCTATAACAGACTTTCTCTAGGGAACAACAAAAGGACAAAGACTGACAACTTATCTGTTATCTGTTCGCAAGCTTCACATGTCAAGATAAGAACTATCCAAAGAGATAAACGTATTTGTCAATGAGCTCGTAGAAATAGAAGTGTTCCCAACATTAATAATAAATTATGATTCGTCACGCATCAAATCGAGTATCTCAGCATCAAATGCATCCAAATATCAAAAATTCACTGATAATTAAATAATTTGTCTTTATTTTTGTTTAAGGAGACCTCCTTATTTTTAATAAATGCCTTTAAAATGAATTCCGTATTTAAAGGCATTTTCGTCTACTCTATGGATTGAAGGCTTGGTAAGAATCAACAATCATTGCTCAGAAACTCCAGGATTATATGAATCTTTGCCTCTTATGCATATCGACATAAGTTGGTAAATTGTTATTAGTAACAATGAACTACATATAATGATAGTAACGAAATGGAAATGGATCAGTCACTCACTGAATTTGAAAAAAAAAACAACAAAAAACAGAAAACATTTCAAAAGTTGCCCTAATAAGGAACATCATCAAGACGAGATCAGGCCTCCTTAGGATGATTTGAAAATTTATCGTGGGTCAGGAGTGACAACACTTCCTCTCTCACCTTCATAATAGGTCAGTGTGGTGAACTTTCTACACATATTGCTATTGTTTTACAAAGCATTATTTATAACATAAAATCAGTTTTTTTCTGATGTTTTCTTGCGACATTACATTTCAAAAATCCTGAAGGTGGCTTAGAATGTAAGCCGAAACTACTCGGTAGATAAAAAAAAAAATAATCCATTTTTGTAAATATTGTATTTCTTTAATCAACCGTGACCGAGCACAAACAAATTCTTTTTAAGTTTTGTTGAATTAAAAATAATGATATTATTAATTGATAAACTTATACCTCTATGTCAAACTGGATTCTAACTTAATCGGTTTTGATCTATGCCAGTGACTCTAGAATTTGAATGTGAATATAACGGTCTTCTGTTTTGTTTTTGATATATGGTTTAATAATTTTTGTTACCAATTGGTTTTTAATTTGAAAAAGGAACATGGACATTGAAATTCTTGACATATGTAAAGAAAACATTCAACCTTTAAAGAGAGGGAGAAATGCTAGCCAGTTGGGACTGGCTTTGCAGGCAGAAGTTAACACAGAGTTACAAGAGAAATTGGCCAAAGAAAGGGGGTGAGTGAATTGTCTTCAATGAGGGTTTTATAATGTTTTATGACACATTTTCTGTTTTTTATTTCTATTTTTTAAAATACAGTGTGTGATCAATTATTGCACCGAAGTCAAGATGAAGTCATAGTTTTGTTTATTTGTCCTTTGGATACTAATATCAATAGACTTTTCCTGGCACCAATTATCATCACATTTATTTTACAACCTCAAGTCAAGAAAATTTTATGTTGGTGTGAGGAGTGTATGTATATATATGTATATTTACATACCTTGAACATTTTATCTGACGACCATGAGATCAATATTTCTGATTATCATCACATGTATGAAATTATTAGTAACGAATTATTTATATATTTTTTTAATCCTTAAAAAAGACCTGATTTTCCCAAGCAAAAAAACTTTGACAATTGATTTTTAATATATATTACATTCTTTCACACACACATGCATTATTAAAGTTTGGATACTTTAATTTATATTTTTTAAATTGAAATTTTTTTTTATTTGCAGTGAACTTGAATTGGCCATAATCTCTTATGATGGTCCTGATCCACTACAACCACGCATAGAATATGTTGAATGGATGGAACAAACACATATTAGACATGGTAAAGATTGTAATTTAATTCCTCTATTGGAAGATACAATTACTCTATTTAAAGATAATCCTGAATACAAGCAAGATCATCGATTTATTGAACTGATTGTTAAATATGTAAGTATTCAAGCAGTTTAATAAGTAAAAAAATTAATAGGGGAAGTCCATGTATTTCATTGAAATTAAAAAACATTTATTTCAGATTGAAGTTCAAGAAAATGCAGTTGAATTATTTCAAATGGTATACTCTCAAGGTCTTGGTACAATGTGTGCTGTACTCTACCGTGCATGGGCTGATATTCTTGACCAAGCTCAGGATTACAAGAGGGCAGATCAGGTTTACCAACTTGGAATAGCTAACCATTCCCAACCTCTAGACATGCTGAAGGATGCTCATGCGTGAGTGATATTTTCTCTCTATGAGAGGGGATTAATTTGTCTTTAATTACATTATTTACGCTTTATTGGCATGTTTTCTTATTATTACTTTTGTGTTTTCATAGCAACTACAAATACAATAAATAGATTGAAAATAGTAGAAGAATCTGTATATCTTATGTATTTTGTAATTAACCTATTATGTACCATAACTGTATTGGGATTTTTCGGTTTGAAATTTTTTTAAATTACATAGTTTAGCTATAAACTAGGGGAAAAAATATAAAGAAATTCCCAGCATTACAAGTTACCCAGGATGTTGTTTTATATATACCTTGCAAAATACTGTGGAATAAAATTCTATACTTTAATCTATTTAAATGCAATAATATACTTATATTTACAATTTTTAACAATGGTATTAATAGGTTTAAGAAACCTTATTTAATTAACATTAAAGAAAACCAAATTGAACAATAGAATTAATCTATTCATCTTCTCTTTTTGCTAGAAGTAATGGTCATCAATCAGGCGATGAAAGAACTACTGAGGAGTGTCTTTGTTGGCAACTAAGAAACTGATTTTGGAATTTGTGTCTTTCGGAAGTTACTAAGTTTAAATAAATGATAAGTCTGAAGGAGACTGTAATTCTTTCATCACCTAGAGTTAATTTAGTTGTCATATATTTAATAGCAATGTTATTTGTTATCAATTGCTTAAATATCGTTATTATGAGATTATAGATAATAAATAGCATATATAATTTAATTCATATCAGAATTATAGCTGCTAAATAACCATTCTCCTTCAAATACCTACAATGGTTGACACCATAAAATATATCACTCTTTGAACCTTGCCCTGTCATATTAAAATTAATTAAATTTCCATTACTTAAATTTAGATGAAACACTTTGCATCTGAGTATATGGGTTTACCATAGATAAATTCTTTCATTGGATGATATGATTTGATACCAATATCCCTAAAAAGTATTGGACAATACTCTTATCATAATTTATAATAGGATTTGTTAATTTTTTGTAGACTGTTCTCTTATTAAATCATGTATTGTTGAACTTTCCATGCTTTATCAAAACAGTCAGTATCACTAATGTCCGCACTATGAAAATATTTTTGACGTGCATCTTTTTTTTCTAGTTACACTGTTTATTAATGTACTGTACTAGTCAGGAATCTAATTCCAGAAAACTCAAGTTCATAGCACAACTATATATCCAATAAGAATAATTTATATTATGTTTTTTTTTTAATTTATTTTTCATTTCCTCCATTGAAATTAGAGATTTACTAGCATTTTTAAGTATTGCATGTTTCTCTATCTAGCATCATAAGAGTTTCCATATTTATGCAGTAAAAAAGTAATTCTGTTGGTATCAACCAGTGTCCTCTTCTCTAGCAAGTAGTGAATGCTCCTCATGAAATTAATACTTTTGAAATTGGAATTTTAGTAAATGCTTTAGAAAACTGAAGATAAATAAAATTCAGCATTCTAACCTAAATGTCTGGTAATGAATTCAGTTGTATAAAAATTTGTTAATAATTTTCTTTAAATTACAGGCAGTTCCAGTTGAGTGTTGGGCGAAGAATGATGCTTTCTGGAGGTGAGCTACCTCAGCCATTGGTTGAGGAGGAGACACCCAGACAAATCTTAGGTAAACTGAAAAAAGATGTTGGCTCAGTCCGAAGAGCACAAGGTGCTGCTGGAATCCTTACTCTTAAGCAGAATAAATCTACCAGTAAGCAGCTCTCTGTTTTCCAGGTTTGTTTATTTAATTATCCAGAGTAGTTTCATGTTTTACAATCTTGAAGTAATTTTGAATAGTTTTGTTCTCCTTTTTTGTATGCCTTAGCATTAGTAATATTTTAAATTAGCCAGCAGATTTTACTTTACCAACAATTCTTCTCATAGAAAATATAAGAACAGTGAAAATATTTTTAGATATCCTCAAAGTTATGTTTTGAGATTTACTATATCTGAATTATTTATTTACATGTGGATTTTCATTCATTCCATATTGGCTGGGACATTTGTGAAATCATGAAATTTGAAATGTAAATTTGTTTGTCATCAAGTTTTATGAAGAAAGGACTACCAGGAATTCAGTCTTGGTAGTTGACAAAAAAAAAGTTTTTATTTTAGCCAACATTTTTCCTTGAATTTCAGGCCTTCATCAGGGCTGAATATGAAAAAGAAGCATACAAAAATTATATAAAAACAGGTCTATATTTTATAATCTAACAAATAATAAATGAATGAAAATATTTTAAAGTATCTGTAACTATATAAAATGCAAGAAAACTAGATACTGAACATAATGAAGAGGGAAAAAAAAATTGTAATATTCTGAGAGTAACATACCAAATAAGGGAATGGGGAGAGAGTCTACATCATGACTGATCTGTTTAAAAAAAAAATTATATGAGAGTTGTGAAAGGGAACAGGAAACGTTTATAGGAGTGGGGTAAGGATAAGATGGTTAAGATAGGCTAAAAAAATTACTATGAGTTGGTCTTATGGTGATTTTTGTTTTATGACATGAATCATATTTCTGTATGTGGAAGAAATATAGTCTTTGTCCATTTTTTCATTATTGGGTTTTCATTATAAATGTATGTGAATAGATTCAGCTAAAAATCATTTCTCAAGGTTGTGTTCAGTTCTAAGAAGTGTGAATTTGTCAAAGTCGAAAGTATGTTTGTCAGTAGTAAAGTGTTTTGAAGGAGTATTTTTAATGACATGTTGATGTTGATTCTTATTTTTATGGGGTTCTTTGTTTGTCCTATGTGTATTATGTGTATGCTGCGGTACAATTTTAAGTAACACAGGGGACTATGTAAATGATGTTACATCTGTCAGTATGGGGAATGGGGTCTTTATAAGTTTTGTAGTTTATTGTTGGAGGAGAATCCTATGTGTCATTTGGGGAAGGTATAGGCATAGGCTTCTTTAAGAACAATAAACTAAAAGACCCCATTCCCCATACTGACAGATGTAACGTAATTTATCAAATACCTTGTGTCACTCAAAATTGTACCACAGCATATATAGGAAAAACAAAGAACACCATAACTGCTATTACAAAACACCCTTCTACAAAGCATATATGATTTTAAGTAAGAGGATTTGCTTTAATTACAATTTTTTTTTTTTTAGGACCCTGAAAATAATTATGATCATTTAATTTTGAGTGCTATTCAAAAAAATAAGTTGAGCAGTATTGCTTCATCAGAAAAAAATAATGAAGAAAACACAATAAAAGCTGGTAAATGGAATAAAGGTTATAATAAGAGAGAAGTTTCAAGGTTGCCTTCTATGCCGAGCACTCCTTCTTTCACTGGTAATGTTGCTTTTGATTCTTCAAAATTAAAATAACTGATAAAAATAAATTATTTTACTTAATTTTCTTTTCATGTTATAAAAAAAATTATTTCATATTATGGAGTTCAAAATTTATATATAGCTACTTGATTTTGGAAAAAGATTTTTCCCCACAAATATTTATGGATTTTTTGGTGTCCATCATTTCCTCTATTGTTTTCGATACCAATAATGAAACATTATTTTTGACCTCCCTTCTTTTAATGACTCAAAACTATGGAGGGAAGAGCTATCTATATGCAAACATCCATTGTTCTGGGCAAGCTTTTATTTTTTGATGAAAGCTTGCCCATGATGGGACTTGAACCCTCAGTTCCAGGATAAAGAAACCTGAACAAATATCTTGATTAACTCTGTTTCTCAAAGAAAGTTATTTATTTTAGGGTATAAGTTTTGTGGACATATCTTCCACCATTTCATTTTTCTTTAGACAAAACTTGTCTGGACTATCTATCTATTTCTCACTTCCCTATTTTTAATAGTTAATTTCAGTTTTTAATTTTAAATTTGTTTTCTATACATTTCTGTTATTTTTATTTATTAATTATTATTGTTTATCTTATTTTTATTCAAAAAATTAAATAAATTATTTTAAGTATTTATCTTAAAGTGTTTCTATAAATAAGTAATTAAACTTTTATGAAATTTAAAGAAGTCAAACTATTTTTTTTTCTATCATGAACCCTGCATTTGGGTAGTTCCAATAACTTAAATGCTTTTTAGTTTCTCTTACATATTTTAGTATTAAAACAGGATGTAGATAAAATTCATTGTGCATAAATAATGCTTTCTAAAGCATATACAGTAAACAGACAGATCCAGAAATTATTGAAAATCAGATGCTTTAAAAGTGTTGAATGAAAATTTTTTTTTTTAAATACAATTAAAAATATGTTAGTTTTTTTTTTTTTTTTTTTTGTTTTGTTGTTTTTATTTACCTCTCAGGCAATCCCTGAAGGTCGTGCAGAGAGCTACTTCAGCTAGCTACTCTATTATAAACACTCCTGCCTCTAGTTAGGTTTTTTGGATAGGCACCCTCAAATCCGCAGTGCCAGAGTCCTGAAAAGATCAACGCTAAGCTGGTACCAAAAAGTATGTTTAGGACGTCTGATTTTTGAACAGTCCACAGTAGATCAAATTAGGATATTTTCCATAAATTCAAGAAACCTTGCACAAGAATTTTAAATGGTCTAGCATGAAGTATTTGGAAAATGGTAATGTATAAGAAATAGTTAATTTATTATGTTGTGGATACCTAAGCCTTCTCTTAGGAAGAACAATTAATTGTTGCTATGTATATTTGATTTATTTGTTGAATTAACATACATGAATTTTTTTTAAATTCCATGTTATTTGTATATTCCATATGCTTTTAGTTCATGCTGATCCAGATGCTGAGAGTGAAGGACCTAAATTTCCACCGAAAACTCCATCCAATGTCTTAAAGACAAGAAAAGCTGATTTAGCATCTTCCAATGCTATGGAAGTTTTTAGTACTTCACATTCTGCAAGAAAGGCACTTCAATCAAATTTAGAGGTAAATATATATGTTTTTTTTTCCAGATTGTATATATTAAATTAGTAAACAATTTTTCATATATATATATGCGGTCCATAAGTATGCATGTACACACATGCACACAATGTTCTCTGTTTTTAGAGCTTCTGGATGTCTCTTAAACAGACTCCCATGACCATATATATCCTTGTAGGTAATTTTTCTTTTTTTGTATTTTTTCCAGTTGTCTGATGACAGCAGACTATGGGATTACCTTTTTATTGACATTTAATGTTTATTTTTGTGATTTATATTTTAAAATAAAGTATTATCTTCTTAAGATTGTAAATTTTATTATTTTATTTTATTTTTCTACCGTAATTTTAATTATTTTACTTTATTATTTTTAACGTTTGCTTAATAGGTTGTATAACAATAACAATCTTCACTTGATCTAGTCTCCAAAAAGTTTTTTTGTTTGTGTATGGGGGGGGGGGTTATAAAAATTGTTTTTTTTTTTTTTTTTTTTTTTTTTATGATTAAATTGAAGATTATGAACTGGTAGTAGAACTAGTCTTGGAAAAACCTGTATCATAGTAGAGAGCATGAGTAATGATAAATTTTCATTTATTTTCTAATTCGATTTTAGGGACTTACAAAACTGCAAGTCTACTGAAAACATCTCATCTGACTGAATAAACTATTAAGATCTTTATCAGGAGGAGATGACTCCTACAAGGCGGCTGATTTACACAGGAATCTGATCTGGATGTTAGTAACTGTCTATGATTTTTGCTTAAGCCAGACTTGATGCCACATGTGATTAAGACTTTCCTTTTNGGTTTAATTTTTTTTTTTTTTTTAGCTATACTCTGGTGGAACTGAATTTTCTTTTGAAGAATTACGCTTAGCTTATTTACAGAGAAGAAGTAAGTATTTTAATTTTATCCAGTATTTATTGGTCTTTAAATAAATAGCAATTTTATTTTTCCTATCTGATTTTGACCTCTCATTCAACATAAAGAAGAAATTTTGGTAAAAATAGTTTTCATAGTTAGTTTAGCTAAACTATTTGGAATGTTAGTTGGTATTCAATCATTAGCATTTAATTAGTTTAAAAATTGTTTAAAGTCTAGTCTACTAAAGTATTTTGATACCTTATATATATGCTCTCTATGCTTATTACCTAATATGCATGGTTTAATTATTATATCATGATAGGCTGAGGGTAATTATCAAATTTATGTTGATTAATTGATCGATTAGATTGATGATTTGTTTGGGCGACAAATGTATGGTTATTACGCCCTTTCAATGAATTTTATTATATGCCTGATTAAAATGCTGTAAGAAAGTCAATGTGATTATTTCTAGTAGCTTAGAGCTCGAGTTTCTATTAATTTATTTGATTGAAATTTGATATTATTAGTTTACTTTCAGCTTGTAGTTGTCACTTTTTTCAGCTTATTATATTTTCCTTTAATATTTATTTTACATTTAATTACTTATATTCTGTAACTTATTTAACATTCTTTTACATAAGAAACCTTTTTTTGGACTTACATAGGTAATAATGAAATAATAGGTAAATGATACTTATATTCCAATTTATATTGTGGATGTGTTTTTTTTTTCTTTTTTTATTAGTAGCTTATATTCATATTTTGATAATTTTTTTATTATCTGAATATTTTGACATGTATTTTAATTACATACATGTTATTTTCATGTTAAAAAAAATACAAAAATAATATATCTATTTAGGTATTTAATATAATAAAATAAAATAGTATAAAATATAATAATACATTAAAGAAGTACCTAATCGTAATTTTGTATAGTTTATATTTAGACAGATTTAAATATAAACTGTGCATTAACAATTAGAAATATATACACACATTCACACCCGCATGCACAAATTTATTTAAATTTTTTTCCTTCATACAAGTTTGGTGGCTAGTTTATTTTAATAATAAATACCAATGTCTTAAGCATTCTACTCCTCGCTCTCTAGTGGGAGTCTAAACCCCCGAGTAAGATGAATATATTGTCTTATGCTCGAAGGAGCTAACATTCTCAGCTTTATAAATAAAAAAATAAAAGCAAAAAATAAGAGTCCAACAAATAGCTGACAATGTTAGCTCCTTCGAGCATAAGACGATATTTTCTTCTTAATCGGGGGTTTAGACTACCATTAGAGTGCAGGTACCAGAGTGAATTATCTGGCCGGCCTCAGTGGTCTAAAGGTAGCGTGCTTGCCTGGAAAGCAGGAGATCCTGGTTCAAGTCCCGTCCCGGCTGAGGTAGTAAAATTTTTTTGAAAAGGAGAGTGTTTTGACCGTAGATATTATTATTAGATGATTTTTGTTGGGGTTCAGTGTAGGTAGATTATCTACCTAGACCGAATCCTCAACAAAAATCATCAAATAAAATTTTTTTGTTCTATTCCCTTGCATTTTTTGTTTAAAATTAATGTGGCATTAAATACCACAACTAATACTGTATTTAAATTACAAATTAAGGTTTGCTCAGTAGAAAACCTTAAGTTTTTTTTCCTTGGACCATTCCTTCAACCTGTTTATGAGGCTTTAGAGAGTTCATTTCGTCCAGTTGCGGTTATTAAAATGCCATAGGGCGGTCAGGTTATCAACATAGGGAAATGCATTCACCAGCCTGGGTGTTACTTCCGAAACTGAGTTGATGGCAATAATGACCAGAGTGTAGCTAAAGACACTTCCTTGCAGCACTCCATTGATTACTTCTCTGCTTCCAGAGTGGGTGTTTCTAATTCTTACTTTAATTTTTTTTTTTTTGTTTAGGAAACTTTTAGAAAATTTACCATTTGCCCTCTAAGACCCCAAGAGTGAAGGGCGTTTATAATTGCACTTCTGCTGATTGTGTCATACGCTTTTTCTAAGTCAAAGAATATTCCAACAGCTGTTTCCATAGTGATTAGTCCATCTGTTGTTAACTTTCCTTTAGCTAAATCTACACTGCAGATTGGTTAAAAGTTTATATGGAGAGTTTTTTTTTACCGTAGATATTATTATTAGATGATTTTAGTTGGGGTTTGGTCACGGTAGATAAAAAAAAAAATACAAATTGAAAAAAGTGTATTTTTTTAAAGATTATCTGCCAACGTTTCGGCTTACATTGTAAGCCATCTTCTGGGCTTCCTATCATGAATACAAGAGAGGATGTCCTGTCCCTAAGTCAGAGAATGACTGACATTTCAGTCATGGAAATGTGAACTTAGGGACAGGATGTCCTCTCTCGTCTTCATGATAGGCAGCCCTGAAGATGGCTTACAATGTACAACATTGGCAGGTAATCTTTAAAAAAAATAAACTTTTTTTCAATTTGTATTTTTTTCGATCTACCTTGACTGAACCCCAACTAAAATCATCTAATAATTTTAAAAGTTTATTTTTCTCGATGAACCTCATTGCCTTCTGTTTATCATCTTTTCAAACACCTTTGAGAGACAGCTAGTGACTGACATTGGCCTATAGTTGGTGACTAGTACTTTATTCTTGCTAGGTTTCAAAACCGGGATAACTATGATTATCACCAGGCTGATTTGTATGTCGAGGTTCTCCAGATTTTATCAAATATAATTAGGAGAATACATTTTATTCTTGGTGGAAATTGCTGTTTCATTAAGTTATTAATTTTGTCTTGCCCTGGTGTTAATGTTTTCAAGTCATTTATCGCTATTTGAAGTTCCAATGTTGTGTAGGGTTTGTTGTAGTTTTTTTTATCCCATACAATATCTGGGCAAAAAATTATGCCCTTACTTTTATTTAATTTGTCATGAGATTTTACTTCAACTTTATTAGTTCCTATAGTTGTCAATTTTAATCATTTTTCGGACTGTTCTTTTGAGTTGGATTCAATCAGAAGAGTTCCGTTTCTTAATTTCCTTACATTTGTATGTTCCCCCACATAGGTTTTTTTTTATAGTTTTATGTATTAAGAATGGTGATTCATTTTTTAGATCTCATTCTTCTGCTTTTTCAATTATTTTATCAATTATTAACATTTATTTTTATTTTGAGTGGTTTTCTTGAGAATTAAGTTTGGTATATTATTCCATGTTCCTTTAATTTTTTTTCGCTTTGGGGATGAAATATCGGGATGATTTATTTATTTTATTTTATTTTTCATATTAGTTTTAGAGCAAAAAGCTTAAATATTTACATTATTTAAAGTAATAAATAGATAATAATGAAAAATAATCAGCAATTATTCAATTAATTTAGTAAGAGTAATGAAAAAATGTTTAAGCTAAAACTTATCTGATCGGGCAAGTAGAACCTTGCCTAAGTAATCCAGCTGTTATCACTCTGATGCTTCCACATATCCTACACAACTTTCCATTGATTAATTGAAAATTTATAAGTAGGGGAGTTATTGTTCTTTATATTAATAAATAAAACTAATATTTCTTCTGATCCCTTAAATGTATGTAACTTTTATTTACTAAATCTTGTCAATTAATTTTGAAATTAGAATGATGAATGTAGTTTTTCTCATTTTGTTGATAGTTTTGCTATGGCTAATGCATGAAATACCACTCAATCTCTTAATTGCCATATTTTATCATAAAATAAACTGAATTTCCATGAGAAAATTTTATACTAAATAAATTTTACCAAATTGACTTAAAATAGTGATAATAGATCAGTAGTTTATTTATCTTTTTTCTTCCAATAGTAACACTACCAGAAGTGGATTTTATTCTTATGTCCCATATAAAATTCAATTTCAATAAAATTTTTTAACTTGAAAGCTGCCTGCACACATTATTTCTGTACAGGGTGTGTTAAAGAAATTATTTGTGAAATCACAATACAAATGTTCTCCGACTTCTATTTTTCAGACCCAATATCTCATTTAAACTAATTTTAACCCACTGCCTAATATGTTGAAAACTTAAGATTCATTATAGTTCATTTTGTACGAGAAATTTTTCAAATGCCAATTTTTCTTAATATAGCAGTTTCATCAAATCAGAAATTGAAAAACAGAATTTCAAATCTCACCTTCGAGGTTTATAATTCAAGAAAGGTTGGTCCTTCACTCTAATGGTTGGGAAAAAATACAGAACTGTGACCTATGAATTTGATTAGATTTACAACTTTGCCCCTATGACCCTCTTTATTTTCATTCTTTATAATTCAGGAAGTATGAGTTTTCTTTCTACCAATTCAAAAATTTATAAATAGATAGAAACTTTATTACATTAAACCTTAGTACAGAACATTACCTATGTATGAAATGAAACTGACTCTTTTTTTGGTTTTCCTTATGCATGAATGATGCAGATAAGAATTCGTTATTCATATGTCAAAATATGGTACAAATGTGAATTTTAGGAGGGAAGTCTGCTTATACTGCTATTATACATTCATAATTTCCTTTTACAGCTTCATAAACATTAGAAAATAATTATAAATAATTCATGAGAGGGAACAGATTAAAAAAATCTATCCGTCCTCGCCAGGAATCGAACCTGGATCTCTTGCTATCCGGGCCTAGTATGCTGACCTTTACACCACAAGGACAGGCTAGATATCTCACTCTATTCCCTCTTCATTAGCGAG
>KZ807739.1:157181-180864 GCA_000696205.2 Oncopeltus fasciatus | reverse complement strand
TCTTGATTTCCCGTAACTTATCTGGGGCTTCATTCCACATTGCAGTCCAGTTTTGATGAGAGAATAGTTTTTGTGGCAAGATTTACATCTTTACATCAGCTGGTTAATTCTGTTAGTTCATGGGCTTCTTTTGCTGCTGAGTCTACTTTATCATTTCCGGTGATTCCAGTGTGACTTGGTACCCACAGAAGCACTACTTTTTTGTGGATGTCTTTTAGTTCAGCAATGTACTGTTGAATTTTGTTAACTATTGGATTATTATTTACCATTTCATCTTCCGGGTTGGACCGAGTCAAATTGTTCTTTTTTGCCGAGCTTTCGCACATCATGTGATGGCTTCTTCAGGGCTGAAAAGAGAATGATGTTCTTCTCTTTTCAGCCCTGAAGAAGCCATCACATGATGTGCGAAAGCTCGGCAAAAAAGAACAATTTGACTCGGTCCAACCCGGAAGATGAAATGGTAAATAATAATCCAATAGTTAACAAAATTCAACAGTACATTGCTGAACTAAAAGACATCCACAAAAAAGTAGTGCTTCTGAGGGTACCAAGTCACACTGGAATCACCGGATATGATAAAGTAGACGCAGCAGCAAAAGAAGCCCATGAACTAACAGAATTAACCAACTGTTACATCTCTCCACAAGAACTATTCTCTCCACTAAATAAATAAATTCATCAAAACTGGACTGCAATGTGGAATGAAGCCCCAGATAAGTTACGGAAAATCAAGACAGACATTGTCGCTTGGGACTCCTCCAATAGGGAAAATAGAAGAGAAGAGGTGGTATTAACAAGAATACGAATTGGTCATTCCCGTCTAACCCATGGGCATCTCATCACTAAAAAACAGCCACCAATATGTGAGATATGCAACCTACCCATCAGGATAGAGCATATCTTCACCACCTGTAAGAAATATAAAGCAAAATTAAACCAAATGGGAATACCAACAACTATGAAAACAATACTGGAAGACAAAAGCCCATTCCTGGAGAAAGTTTTCATCTTCCTACATGAGGTATCCCTTTACGAAAAAATTTAGCAAAACAGAGGACTTTGAATATATTTAAATAAACTGAAAAGCTGTACCAACACCAAATAAAATAAAACTTTAAGTCAATATGTATGTATGCCGGTGTTTATACATACACATGTATTATCATTGAGTAGAAATCTGAACAAACTTACTAGACAAAAAAAAAAAAAGGAGTAAAAGAGGGGAAAAAAAAGGAGTAAAAGAGGGGGAAGAAAATTGAAATTTAGTAAAACATGGCGTAACCAAGTCATATCTAAATTTTTTTGTAATATAATTGTGTTTATATCTATATATATGCATATGATTGGGAAAAAGAAAAACATTTTTTAAAATTGAATTAATGAAAACTAAATCCTCAGCAACGATGACCTGAGATGTTTGTTGCCAATAAAAAATCAAAAACCAAACCAACCTAAGTTGAATAAACACTGTTTGTATTCAGTATTTGAAACCACATACTACATATGGGATTTATTGTAAACGCACTTTCTCATTAAAAAATGAGTATGATGCTATGTTTGAAAAATTTAAGAATTTTGTAACAAGTAACTTTTATACTATAAAATTAAAAAGATACAACCAACTAAATCTAGACATTATAACTCCTACAGAGCAACAAGACGTCATATCCAACTATCACACAGGCAAGACATAACATAAAGGCATTAACGTATCGTACCAACAAATAAGACATTATTATTGGCCTCGTATGTTAAAAGATGTGACAGACAATAATAAGTGCACTATATGCCAATAAGTTAAATACGAAAGAAACCCTATATAAATTCACTACAAACTTTCACCCAATCCTGACAGATCTTTCGAAAGAATACAAATAGATATATTCCATTATAGTAATTGCAAATTGTTGACTTTGATTGACTGTTTCTATAAAAACTTATATGTCCTTTAATCAGCCTTAATCAAGTCGAAATACAAGAACATTTAAGTTCATATTTTGCACTATTTCCAATTCCAAAAATTTTACGAATGGATAGCGGAAGAGAATTTAATAACATTAGCTTAAAAAATTTGTTAAAAGTATATGACGTAGAACCGCATTACACTGTCCCAGGACATTCAGACTCACAAGGTCTTATTGAAAGATCTCACTCTACACTAATTGAAATATTAAATACTATTCAGTTAGAACAATAAGATATGCCAATAGAGTAATTTATTAAATTGGCGACCGTAGCTTTCAACAATACATTAAATTAGTAAATCAGCAGGTTTCAACACCTTTTAAAATTCAAGACTCTTACGCTATTTCAGACTATTATACCTATATTCACAGTTTAAATTTAAACACCTTACACACTGCAATAAATTCAATACATAAATCAATTACTTTTATGCCATACAAGCATAGGATACCAAGTAGACTTTATGTAATAAACTCTCTTTTACAATATACAAAATTAAAATTTAAAAATTTGTATTTAAAAAATCGCAGAGTTAAAAGAGAATACTCAGATAAAACAACTCTTTCTGAAGTACTATGTCAATTGGGTGAGGTACACTGTTCCTAACATAAAAATCATATATCATATTTTGTACAGATCTCTCTTTCCTCTCCTTCCTATGAAACTATTTTCCTTTTATGGTATCCTGTAATAAGAGATAACAATTGTGTTACAGCACATGTATACCCATCTTTGGTATTAAGATATAACGAGTTACTAACAGGTGAATGTGAACTCATCCATAATAATTATTATTGTAAAAATGTTTCTAAAATATCGAACAGGTGTATTAATAATTTGATGGATGATAAAGAATTAGATGGTTGTAATTCATTAGTTATAAGTACTCCAGCTTCCTTTGTAAAATATATTCCCTTAATTGATAAGTATCTTGTATTTAATAGAAAGAAAATGCACTAACTGTTCAAAAAAAAGTTTAAGCGTTTTTAGCGCCGAAACAGTTTTATTGTCTCTAGAAGACAATGACTCATTACTTTATGATTCTAATTATTATACATTCTTTGAAAGTACAATATGTTTATCATCACAATTACCTAATATTCAATTAAATGTCAACTTTTCTTTTGAAGATATTCATTTAGCAAATGTAAATGTAGAATCTTTAGATATTGTAAATGACTGGCAAGTTGATCATACTATTATCATATATTGTGAATTATTTGTAATTATAATCTTTCAGGAGGCAGCGACCCGCTATCTCTAACGTCCCGACTCCGCCCTCATCTAATGATCTCCACATCTTATTTCACTCCTTCTTTTCACAACTTAACTCCTTCATCACACCTCTCATATCCCTTCTGACCAAAATGACCCTACCAACTCCCACACCATGATTCCCTAATCCAAGAATTCCTTTTCCATCCTCCTATGGAATGCTAACGGCATCCGGACGCATACTGACGAACTCAAACTAGTACTCGACTACAAAAACGTAGACGTAGTTTTACTGACAGAAACACGACTAACGAAAGAAATAATCCAAAAATTACTAGCTATCAAACTTATAGGGCAGACCATCCTGACGGGCGAGCTCATGGTGGAACTGCACTTATCAAGAAATCCTATACCCATCATATTTTACCCCCAACTTCCACAGAGTCCCTTCAATCAACAACAGTATCAATTTCTACAACTTCTTATCCTATCACACTTTTAGTAGTGTATTGTAGTCCAAATAAGTCAATCACTACACCAGAATTTTTTACTTTTCTCAAAGACCTTGGTCCCCGTTTCCTTAGTAGTTGAGACTATAATGCGAAACACTTGCAATGGGGATCGAGAACGACATAATATGATACCCAAACCCGGAAAACCACCACATAATCCTACCGTCCTATAAGCCTCCTTCCTTCACTTTCTATGGTATTCGAAAAACTTCTGTTAAAACGAATGATGCCTTCCATTGAACCCTACAATATCCTCCCAAATCATCAGTTTGGCTTTAGAAGTAAGCATTTTACTGTCTAGCGAGTGTTTCGCATCGTAGACTACATTTCCTCTTCCCTTGAGCGCAAAGAGTACTGCCCAGGAGCTTTTTTTGGATGTTTCCCAAGCATTTCATAGAGTCTGGCACAGTGGTCTCCTGTTTAAACTGAAATCCATACTTCCTAGTAACACTTACCTTATCCTTAAGTCTTACTTATCCAATCGTTTCTTTAGGGTTCGGCAAGGATTAGATTACTCTACCAAGTGGAAGCGGGAGTTCCTCAAGGTAGTGTGCTTGGACCTATCCTATCCATCCTGTACACTGCTGAGATCCCTACCCATCCAAGTACCCTCTTAGCTCTATTTGCGGACGACAAAGCTATCTATCCTATCCTCCCATCCCGATGTCAAGACTCACTAGGGGCCAACACACTAAAATTAAAATTCAAGAACAAGAACAAGTGTAGCTATTTGTAATAAAGTTATTTTTTAAAAAGCTGAATTAGTGTTAATTATATTTAACTACAGATCGGAAGTCTGGGATGTATATACCTGGTAGATACTGGAGCCATCCTAACTGTTTTACCTGGTGAAGAGGCTGATGTAAAGGAAGGACAAGGATTTCACCTTTATGCGACGAACAGCTCCTCCATCCCCACTAATGGCATTTTCGTTGAGAACATAGATTTAGGTCTTTGCCAAATGCATATATGGCGCTTTAATCTGGTGAAGTGAGCTACCTCATCTTCGGTGCATATATTTTCCATTAGAATATTTTAGTTAGCTTTGATGGATTCCAACCAGTGGGCTGTATTACAGGACTATCGTAGCAGGGAAAATTTTGTTGTTGTCCCCGAGTCCACTAATTATACTGTGTCAGCAAGAGAGTGATTCACTGACATTCGGGCAATTTCCTAAGCACTGCCGTTCTGAAGCAGTCTATAATCGGAGAGATACAATGCCGCCAAGCAGAAATTAACTTTTAAGGTATTTTTTCAAACGCTGTAGAATGTGGCATATGCACAATACGATCTTTACCAATTTGGGCCTTAACCTCGTGTATAAAAAAATCCCTGTAGCTGTGGAATGTGTTTAAAAGACCGGTTATTACGAGTTGTTCAAACTCCTGCGAATTTGTTTGGCCTCAGAAACATTTCCTAAGCCTTTCAACATTTACTAGACTGTGTTCTTCTAAAAAGCACATCTGAAGGAAGACCAGGAGTCAACTATTAATTTAGTATAAAGCGAGTTTGCACAGCCAGACTAGAGAACAGGCTTAATTGCATTACAGCATGTTAAGGTAGAGACTATCATGAATTATCCCCGCCCCTTAATAGTCAAGTAACTTGCCCATTTCCTGGGTATGTTTAACTCCTACAGAAGTTGCATATCTAGGGCTGCCAAACTTTTTTTTTTTTTTTTTTAATAAATATTTATTCTTAAACATTCTGTTTAAAATAAAATTTTACAAATATGATTTCAATATAAAATAAATATATTCAGAAAAAAAAAAATTATCACTAAGTAGAGTTATCAAATTATCATTGAGCCTACACCTTAAAAATTTATATTTTTTAATCTGCTAAATTATATTAAAACAACCTGTATTGTCTCCAGTTAACAAATAAAAGCCTTCTCATTTTTATGGTTGCTGTAATTATAGTATCCACAATATTATATCTAGACTATGAAATAAAATCATTGATATGTGAAAAAAGTTTGAAATTTACTTCCAGTATTCAGTTTCAAATTCTACAAAAAAATTTTTCTTTCCATTATAGTATTTTTAGATGGCACCAAAAACTGTAGATGAATTTAAAACATTTTCAAATATTACTTTAATAATGTAATACATGTACACATAATATCTGCTTGTGCACATAGTTCAGGCCAACAAGTAAATCGGTCTACTCTGGTAAGACAATATTGGTGCAATTGGTCGTTGACAGGGGTCCTATAAGGTCTACATGAATCGGCAGCTTGGAGCAGAACTTCCTGATGGAGAAATAGTATGACTGACTACTTTGGATCACTGATGTGGAATTCAGTAAACTGCTCACTTCACGATATTAATGTTAATGTTAGGCCAAAAGAATCATAGCAACCATTTCAAAGCTAGAATTCCAGGGTGGCTAAGTCTATGTTAACAGTTGAAGATTTCTAGATTTATAATCGCCCATATGTATTGGAGTTATTGCCGAGGATAGAAACAGAAAATCTTGCTGGCTTGAGATGATGAGCTGAAAGTGGATGTTTTTCTGCAGCTTTGGAATCTTCGGGTAATTTTCATGTTCTGCTGCTAAACGAATAAAGTCCTCTGTAGATTTGATAAATTAATATTTATTCGATGTTTTCATCCCTTGAAAGAGTAGCAGCTAGTGCTTGCTTCACTGGTGACATGAAGGATATTGATTGTGAACAAGCCTATGAAGTTCCCCAGCCTAACCTTTTTAAGTGTGCTGTGATTTCTGGTGAAAAATATCTTTTAGAGGTTATGGTCAGTCAAAATCACGAATTGTCTTCCCTAAAATAATTTTGGAAATGCTTGAGCACCAGGAGCTCCTTGTCACTGCTGGGCTTTAAAAATAAATCTCTAAGGCTTTTTTTGTTTCTTTCCTTTTGCAGCCAATGCTAAATATCGAGAGAAGTCCCAAACTGGACATCTGGTATAAAATTCTGGGGTGCTGCTAAGCCCTCCAATGTCCAACGAGTATAATATCCTTTCCATAAAAAAATCCTATGAATGATAGCAAATGCTGCATATTATATTTCCAATTCCCTTCAACATGATCTTAATATCCCGTACCCACAAGACCTCATCTCTGTGAGGTAAAGCGGGTGCTTTACTTTATTCCAAAGTAAACCCCCATTCCACCTTCACCTATCCAATCTTTGCAATCCATTGGATTCCTGCCCATCCACTAAAAAGATTATGACAACGACCTCTGGGGCCTTAATGTTAAAATTTTTAAGAAGTGGGCTCAATGAGCCCTTTCCCTTTGCTTAGTGATAATTTTTTTATTTATGTACATATTTATTTTATATTGACATCATATTTGTAAAGTTTTTATTTTAAACAGAATGTTAAAGAATAAATATTTATTTAAAAAAAAAAAAAAAAGAAGTTAGGCAGACCTAGACATGCAACTTCTGTAGAAGTTAAACATAGCCAAGGAAGTTAGCAAATTACTTGACTATTAAGGGGTGGGGATAATTGATGATAGCCTCTACCTTAACAAGCTGTAATACAATTAGACTGTATATTAAGTAGTCTGGCTGTGCAGCAGACATTAAAGATTATCTAAACAGTACATTCATGGTAAATTCTTTGAAATTGTTTCTAAAATACAATTGTTGCAAAACTAACTACTCATGATCGAAAAGAGCACAAAAATATAACCATTTCCAAAATTAACAGATCAGAAAATGCAGTAAAATTATTAGTTAAATAAAGTTTTTGAATTGTTAGAAAATTTAAATTGTTCAACTACCATGACCAAATTCCTGACAATCCTCTCTTCTATGGGATGGTCAACAATTCATTCCATATTTAAATTGTTCAATTCTCAACCTCCTACGTTTAATATTTCATTTGAAAAACCCCATTGAAAATACTTGCATGTTATGTTAACAAAGAAAATAGTAAACTATTTTTCCTAGTAGGTTTTTGAACTCTACACCTCTATAAACTAATAGATATCAGAACACTTCCAGTTCCTTATTATTTATAATACCTTTAACTTAATATCTTGTTAAATAGATATGGTATGAATCTCATTTACATTTTAATTAATTAAGGGAATAAGAGATGGAGTCTGAAGGACAAATTAAGCAGATTTCTTCAAACGACGAAACTAGTGGGGCTAATTAATTTGCATTTATGTACAGTGGATGCACTCTGAGATGCACTCGGGCCAGTACACGGAAACAGGACGTATGGAGTGCACTTCACTAGGGGCAATGCCGTCTAGAGAAACTCGCAAGACCTATGTACATTAAGCAGATTTCTCTAACAATCATACAGTTAACATAAAATATCACTACTTTTATTTGTCAGCCTGGAGAAGTTATTAAAGGTTAAAGATAAAACACCAATGATAGATCTAGGGAACGAACAAGATGCGGTCAACTGAGTTACACACTTTAAATAATTATTTATTACTTGTATTTGGAACAAAAAAAAAAANTAAACAAAGTAAATGAATTGAAACACTAAAATTAAAAATAAAGAAAAAATCATTAAATTAAAATTAATTAATATGAATTAAAATAATTTTAATGCATTAAATACTTAGAGATAATAAAAAAAGACTATTCTGGTTAGTATGTTTAATAAATTAAATATTCAATGACAAATAAACTAGGTGTTACTTTACTAGACAATTTATTGTTTAAAGAAGAAAGTAGGATATGTTCAGATTTTGTTTAAAATGAAACAAATTTATGGAATCAATAATTTTATTTTGTCACAACTTTTTATTCAACCTTAATTACAGATCTTCCAAAGGCAGGATGATGAAAGAGAGTTGACTTTTAAGAGTGTTTAATTAAGTCATGTACGACGAACAATTTCTCTAAGAAAATTTTGGAAGCTAAGGAGGTCCTTAAGTATAATACTTATGTAAATTTGTACATTTAATACATCTAGGATTAAGTGAGGAAATCAGTCAAAGGTCTGAGATTAATTTAAGATCAAACTTATAGTTATAGTTTGTACTTATAAGTTTGTTATCCTTCAATATAATTCAATAATGTTATTACATTAATGGTATTTTTGCTTTTTGACAATTTACAGAGAGAAAGCAAAAATAATTTTTTTTATGAGATCTTTACACATATAAAAAAAATCATTATTGAGCAGAGCACTAGATGAAATAGCTTCCTGTAGAAAAATGATCAAATCAAGGATTTGGAGCTTGTGAGAACATTTGTAAAATTTGAGTTAATAGCAAGTAAGCTAAAACCTATGCACTATGCAGGAGATTATCACAACTTATAAGATGAAATTTATACTTACACATATAATTATAAAAGTCATAGGGTTTAATTTAAATGATATCACTGCATGAAAATTTCAAATATAAAAGACATAAATAATAACTAGCAGCAAATCAGACCCCTAAGACAAATATAAATTTATAAGTCCAATAAAAATATTATCTCCCTACTTATACTTTATATTGCAATTGATTTCACAGTTTACACTGTTTATTCTATAATAGCAATAGAGTAAAACACCGATAAAATATAAAAAAAACAAATAAATAAATATATATATAATACATGAAATGCAAGCTAAAAAACATAAAAATTTAGAGAAACACAATAAAATATTGTTATGAGAAATTGTATTAATCTATATTAAGAGGGACTATAGTATAAGTTTTAATTTTAATCTAAAATGGCAAACTCACTTCCTACATTTTCCAATAGCTTAAGGAGGATATTGACAGTCACCTTGATGTCTACTTGACTCTTAGCTAGAGGGCTGGAGTTGAGCACCTCCCAGACCATTCCCTCCCTTCCTCTACCTCTTAACAGCCAAAAGGCTCTTCAGTAGTGTCACCCCATCCATCATGCCAATGCACAATCATACAGAGGCCCTCTTTATTAATGCTTACCTTCTTTATCTCCTACTTCTCCTCGATTTAAATATACATCTCTTTGCCCCTTGAAATTGTATTAAACTTAATTTAACTATCCATTAGGGAAAGGGTGAGATCTAAAATTATAAAGAGGCAAAGGATAGAAGAGAAAAACAATGGTGAAGATTGAATTTCAACCCGGTAGCCTTAACTAACTTGTTTAGCTATTGGGAAACAGAGGTGGGCCTTATTTAACCAGCTAAGTTAGACAGTATGGGCTAAATAAAAACTATTATTATATATANCTGCTCTAATTGGCTGTTGTAATGCAGAGATAAAGCATTTCTTATCGGTAGCCGTAGATTTCGGGTAAAAGAAAGCTTATAATTATTCCTTAATTCCTTGCTGTTCAGATTTCCTTTTGAGAATGTAATATGTATGTAATATCTTGTAATTTTGATATGGGGTGCAGTAGCGGAAGTAAAGCTATTTTCTATAACATTTTTTAAGATTTTACTTCCACACATACATATTGATGTATGTTTTAAGTAAAATGTAAGTAATTTCATGAGAATGTTGGAAAATGGAACAGTATATAACTTCCATAGAGATATATTTGTAATGTCACATTCTTCATTCTATTATTTTATGTATTTATTTATAAGTTTAATTCAAGTCAGTTTTAATCAATTGCTGTAATTTTGTATCCTGAGGATGAAATGTAAATTCGAAACCAGTAGCAAAATAAAAATATCTATTACTGGACCAATCAAATTTCAACCGTGTAATATCAAATAACTGCTGCAACTAAAGAAAATAGAATTTACCAGTGGTAAATAGAGGGCAATTGAAATAGCTGCATAGAGGGCAAAGACAAATACTAGATTGGAAAAAAAAGTGAGTCGAAAAAATGCTTGAAGAGGAGCAAAATTATATTTAATATAGGTTGTTACCAAGGAAAGGAGTTTCTTCACTTTGTTTAGTTTCACACAATCTATAATTAGCATAAAATCCTGATTATTAACCACTGATTAAACCTGGTTTATCAGTATAAGGAGATAATTTAGAGAACTACGCATAATGTAAAGAATGAGAATAAAAACAAATATTAAGATTGATCAATTAAATTAAATTCTATGTGGCTGAACTTAGTTACCTGGTCAAAGCGAGAATACTCAGCAGTTGTCAGAGACTGATTTATGTTGTAGGGAAGAAATATATCAACAAATGACTGTTTCTTCTTGGCTGCAGTCAATATAAGACGATCCTCTCCAACATCTAGAAGCACATCCTGTTCTGACAACTGAAATAATAAAAAAAAAATTAAATTCAATACAAAAAAGATCAATTTGTTTATAATAGAATAATTGGATCTTAAATGAGTAAATATTAAGTTTCAGTAATATAGTATAAATTTCTATCAACAACGATCAGCTTAATTTTAACTGATATAAATAAAAAGCAAGTAAATAGCCTATGTTTAGCAGAAAATGGAAAGATCTTTGATATATTTTGGAAATATGAGATAAAATTTGCATAACCAAAGAAAAAATAATAAAAACAGGAAAAAAAATCTCTCACCCAAGAACTGTGTGAATCTAAGAATTTTTTCCATATTATAAACTTAAAATGGATTTATATCAGCATTAATAAAAAGATTTATCTCACAAGATGGAGAAGAGAACGGGTGAAAAAGATAAGATCAACAAGGTTTGCTCAAGACTGCAGGGAAGGAAGAGTGGGGGGAGCACTCAGCTGAAATAGTTACATTCTTAAATCACTTCCTTATTAAAGAGTTTTCATAAAATGCTAGAGACCATAAGTGTTATAAAATTACCTAATATGTTCCATACTTTTTTTAAAAACTCAAATAAGAAGAAAGATATTACAATTATAAAGTTTGGTATTCCTTTAAACCCCCCTCTCCTTCATCCAATATCAACCAAAAATGAATTCTTTCAAGAATTTCAAATAAAAAGCCTAAATACCAAAATTTATATTTTAAAAATAAGGAGGCCAAAAAAAAATTGAAATTATCTTCTGAAATATTTTCCTTAATACGTTGTGTGTTAAAATATATAAATACAAATATAGAAATGTTAGAAAGTTGAATTTTTCACACATAACATTAAATTTTTATAAACTTAATATCAAATTCAGTCTCTTTATTTTAATTGTGGAAACTATGCATAGTTCCTCTAATGTAGGATTTTTCCAGGAAAAGTTTTTCAATAGTATAAGGGACCAATGTGAGTAACTTGATTTCCTTGCTGGAAATTGACTTATACAAGCTAAAAGTAGTATTGCTAATTAACTATCTAAGTTTTCATTTATCAAGAATTTTTGCTACCAAAAATTATATTATAAATCAGTCCATACATAAAGGAAAAGTTCTAATAAGAACAAAAATTAGAAATTATTCTGATGCTGATATGAGGTGCAGAGGAGTCAAGCAATTGAAGAACACCTAAGATGAAATATCTGAATGTGCAATCAAGATAAAGAGAATGGTGAACATACATGCAAATATTAAAAGGATTGAATAGAATTATTTTATTTTGAAAATGGATACAATGGCAACCAGAATGTTGAGCTTAAATGCTACTAAACTGACTTAATGGCAAGAAAATAAGTGATGTTTTGAAATCTAGAGTGTCTACCACACAAGTTTTGATTAATCAAGAGTGTATTTTCTAAAATTGTTATCATAATATGCCTTTTATTAGTAATAACCTAAATAGTAATAACCTAAAATATTAACTCTCAAAATTTCAAAAATGACAGACTTGATTTTTTTTAACACCACAGTAGAACAATTCCACTGAAGTGAGAAACTCTCAAAGATGTAATATAAATTAAAGATCAAAATACTTATCTAACTTCTGGAAGTTGGACAATTATTTCAATACTTTAAAAAAGTCTTCCCAGATAAATTAAATTTAAATAAAAACTTTAACTGGTCAATAGCTGAGGAAATAAATTAATAATATTTTTTTAAATGGAGAGTTTTTTTGGCCACAGAGATTATTAGTAGATGTGTTTTTTGTTGGGGTTCGGTCCAGGTAAATCCAAAAAATACAATTTAAAAAATGTGCATTTTTAATTATCTGCCAACTTTTCAGCTTACATTGTAAGGCATCTTTAGGGCTATCATAAAGGCGAGAGGGGACATCGTGTCACCAGAATCCCATTCAGTCATGAATTATTCATTATTCATGTCTATATTCATGAATGAACATGGGATCCTGGTGACACATCATCCCCTCTTGGCTTTATGATAGCCCTTAAGGCGGCTTACAGTGTAAGCCAAAGCGATTGTATTCTTTGGATTTACCTTGACCAAACCCAAACAAAAAAAATCTACTAATATTTTTCAAAGCTTCATGGTTCCCTCAGAATGGCACAGCCACTTTCTTCACCTTCAATTTTAATGAAATTTATTACTATTTTATGTGAATAAGTCAAATATGGTAAAAATTGCATCACTAGCAAGAATTAAATATACATATGAATTTCCCTGAAGAACACCTCAAGATTTATTAGACGAGTTTGATTTGGATATTTTGAATTATCTCAAATTTGAAATTGATAAATACAAAAATCCAGTTCATAACAGTCAGTTAACCATAACTCAGGAGTTTCATAAATCTTCCCCAAAGAGTATTTTTTATTTATTTAAGGAGATACTTGCAATAAATAATACTACTATGATTATTTTATGAACAGGTGAATTAATCAATTTACTATTCTAAAAAAAAAAGAAAGAAAAAGTACCGCTTTTATCTTTACTCGAGCAAGAAGGTAATCTGGGTCTCCATCTGCAGGATGCTTCTCAAGTTTTAGTTTAGGATCATTCGGCTGGTAGATAGCAGATTTAAAGGATGTAGGAGAAGACACTTCTTCTATTAAAGGGGAAGGTGGAGGTCTAATATCCCTTTGCTGGATCCTATGAGCCCTCAATGGCCCAAAGACATTCCTGTTTTTCAGAATAATAAAAGCTGAAATATATAAAGAACATTTAATTTACTTTTTATTATTTTTCAAATAACTTTTAATTTGAATTATGTGAATTTACAATAAGTTATAATAATAAGTATTAAATTACTATTCAATAATAACAATTTATTTATTATTATATAATTTGCAATAACAATAATTTTATTTGAAAAATGTAAATACTAAATGTAGACATTTATGTTGAATGAAGAGCAGGGTTTTTAAAACTAATTTAATAATAATGAAACATACATCTATTATCTTCAAAATTTGTAATAATGAAGGTTTCTTCTTTACACTATTGGTTTTTAAAATATATAAAGAGACAATAAACTAAACTAATCGTAATATTAACAACAGATTATTGGAGAGAACAGTTGTTCTGGGGGTATGGAGTAAATCCCAAGGAATAGCAGTATTAATAACCAATATACTAGCCTCAAATGTTAACAGCCTCTTCATTAGGCTCGGGATTCAAAATGAGGTGGGCTAAAGCCTAAAAGGTCAACCTTTCTAGAAGTCTACCTGCCTGAGAGGCAGTACCCCTGAGGTGGATCATCCTCAATTAGGGGTAATGGGCTGATATCCATAAACCATCTTACTCGTAAATCACTTTATCATAAATGAAAAAAAAAAAAAAGAAAAGAAAAAAAAGACCTTCAAACATAACAATTAATCAAAAAACAACCCAATAGTAATTTTTATTTTTTTTATTTTTTTAAAAAGACATAAGACATCCTATACTGAACTGGACCTTAAAGTTGCAGCTCGATAAAATTAACAATTACAAGAATATAGTCACCAAGGAGAATAATTCTCATACCATATGTCATCATTTTGGATAATGAATAAGAGACAGAAAAATTTTATTTAATTTTTTCATATCTGTATAGGAAGATATTAATGATTTTTCAATTTAGTTTTCTTCTAAACCTCCCATCCCAACTCCTTTACTACTACAGCCAAAATGAACTAATTAGTTTGAAAAATTAAGCTAAAACTAAAATAGTATTTAAAAACTGAATTTTCATCATTTTTAAAAATGGTCTTTTATTTTAAAAAATGCAGTTTTATAGAAAAACAAAATTGCACATCCAAAAATAATTAAGATAAATTTCTCAGCTTTCATATTGTCATCTACTTGCAATGCACCCTATATATAATTGACCCCTAAATTTTTAATATAAAGAAACTGAATTCAGTTTTTAAATATTATTTTAGTTTTAGATTAATTTTCCAAACTGTTAGTTTAAAAAAATTCAAGTATGCTTCAGGGACCTGTAAATGTAGGACCAATAGAATTTAACAAAAATTTGAAATATAGTGGAATCAATGATAACACTGCACAACAAAAAAATATTTTTTGAATGTTTCCTACACTAAATTAGTCTATTTCTACTAATTTTGGGGTGATAAAAACGAAAATAACATTGAAAAATTTTTATTAGCTCTGGTTTTTGAGATATACAGCACTTAATCTTAAAGAGTAGTTATACTATACGTGAAAAGTGAAAGTACAAAAAACAATATTGTTATGTTTCTTTTAGAATATTTTAAGTACAAAATTGATAAAAAAAAACATTATTCTTAGTGTTTTGACAAATAAAAGAGGTTTGTACCACCAAATTTCAATTAAGTCAATCCGATGTATTGTAAGATCGCTGTCGTTTAGCTTGTCTTTTATAAAACACTTCTGGAGCATCCCTACACACAGACCAGCAGTAGTCTGCAAGCATTGCTTCATTCCAACGGCCCTGATATCTCTGTTCTATTAAGGCAATGTCTTGATGGAATCTTTCTCCATGTTCGTCACTCACAGCTCCACAGTTTTGTGGGAAGAAATTAAGATGAGAGTGAAGAAAATGAATTTTTAAGGACATGTTGCATCCAAGTTGGTGGTAAGCTTGAAGAAGCTCTTTAACCAATGCTGTGAAGTTATCATCTCTTTTGTTACCTAAAAACCCATGTACAACTCCCTTAAAGGCTTCCCAGGCTCTTTTTTCATTTCCTGTTAAAATCATGTCAAAAGCAGGATCATTTACGATTTCACGTATTTGAGGCCCAATAAAGATGCCTTCCTTGACTTTAGCATCACTCAACCTGGGAAACTTTGCTCTCAAGTACTTAAAAGCTTGTCCTTCCTGGTCCATCGCCTTCACAAAGTTTTTCATTAGTCCCAACTTAATATGTAATGGGGGAAGGAGAACATCCTTAGGATCTACAAGAGGCTCGTAAACTACATTTTTCTCATTAGCGTTTAGGTCTCGTGTAGGCCAGTTCACTTTTTTATAGTGAGATTTTCTATCCCGACTGTCCCACAGACACAAAAAACAACAGTACTTGGTGAACCCTAATTGCATTCCTAGGAGTATAGCAATGACTTTCAGATCACCACAGATTTGCCACTTGTGTTGTTCATATTTGATTGATTGGAGAAGTGTTTTCATATTTATATACGTTTCCTTCATGTGAACTGCATGACCTATAGGAATAGAAGGTAGCTGATTTCCATTATGCAGAAGTACAGCTTTTAAGCTTAGTTTTGAAGAGTCTATAAACAGTCTCCATTCAGATGGAGTGTGACCCAAATTCAAGCAGTCCATCAAACCATTAACATCAGAACAAACTACGAGGTTTTCTTTTTTCTCAAAAAAAGGAAGCAAATCTTTTTGACGCTGTCTGTACTGAGATATTTTCACATCATGTTTTAGAAGATTCCACTGTTGTAGTCTTGACCCTAACAGCTCAGCCTTTTCCTTAGACAAGCCAAGATCTCTTATAAGGTCACTCAACTCTGCTTGACTAATTCTGTGCGGATCACTAGACCTATCGCTTACATCAAAATCAGGGTCATAGGATGTAGAAGGATGGGTTGCTTCTTGTAAACAGACTTCATCACTTTCCTCTAAAATTTCATAGTTTTGGGGTGGAGAAGGGACTGGCAAATTGTCTGAGTGTGGTACAGGCCGAAGAGCAGATGGGAGATTAGGGTATTTCACCGTTCCTCTTTTCTTCATAGATAAACCTTGCTTAATGGGAGGAGTTAAGCAGAAATAACAGTCGTCTGTATGATTGGTAGGCTCACGCCAAACCATAGGTACTGCAAAAGCCATTGCCCGCTTGTTATTTTTCAGCCACTCTCGCAATATGACGGAACAAGAATTACAACATATATGAGGAGCCCATGATTTATCTTGGTCCCCAACTTTTACACCAAAATAATGTTCATAGGCAGTCTTAATGATAGGTGACATTTTACGTTTCTGAGCCTTAAATGTTATTTCACCACATATATAGCAAAAGCTATCGACAGAATTCACACACTTTCGAGGCATTTCAGATCAGCACTTAAATTAATTTAAAAATCAACTTCACACGATAATTTCAATAGCAACCACGTGCGTACAATTGACAAACTCGCAAAGGTTATGTAAACAAACATGTGTACCAACTGTTGGTGATGAAATATTTCATTTGTTGAAAACTCAATATATATATAATAGAATGATACTATATCTTGAAAACAAGAGCTAATATATAATTTTTATGGTCATTTTCGGTTTTAACACGTGGAAATACATTAAAATCAGCTAATTTCAACCCCGAAACAAAAACTTTGTTGTTCAGTGTAATTGCTTGATCCCTTCAGGAGAATATGATTATACCTTAAGTTCATCTGATTCAGAATATTATTTTATACTAAAGCTTAAACACACATAAAGTATGATAAAAATCTATCATAAATAAATAAAAAACATTTTATTTTAAAAAGTAAAAGTTCCTTAATATTTTACCCATCAGAGTTTCTATTTTATTTTCTAAAGCGCTAGTTTTAAATTATTTAATGCTCACTCAAGGATAATAAAATTTCATATCTTCTTAGTGAAAATTTAAGTGAAATAAGAAATATAAATTCAGCTTAACTTAACTTAATGATACAAAAAATGTAATTTAATACAGCAAATGTACTTACGGCTTTTCAATGACATATTTACTTTAACTTTATATTTTTCTTGGATGGCCTCTAAAGTAACAGTGAGGAAAAACATTTGAAATAATTTGTTATTCATTATTTTTTGAATGAGTTTTGAATGGACAGCAACATCATATACTTTTGTTAAGTTGCCGGCTGAAAAATAGAAAAATAAAGACTTATTCACTCCGAAACCATGAATCCTTATTATTATCATTATTGCATTAAAAAATAAAAAATAAATTAAGAAGTAAAGATTAATAAATGAGCAAAAAGTTTCAGCATTCATTTATGAATACCATGCATCAACAATAAATTGCTATTTAGATTTTCTGATCAAGACCAAGTTGTTTAAAACTAAAAAAAAGGTCAAGAAATTTTTTCAGCTTTATGATACCAGAGAGATAGAAATTAAAACAATTTTATGAAAGAAGTTACAAAAATAGTCTCATAGGAAATGCTATTCTGCCACTCCCAGTGAATTTGATAAACAGATGAATTTTCTTCCTTAAATACTAAAAATTTAAAAGTGAAGGCATATTATATATATTTTATATCTAAAATACTTGAATTAAAATAGTACTATAAGAAATAAAAATGACAACTTATTAGGTTTAATTACAACTTTTACAGCAGATACCTATTAAGTTAGAGCGAACTACTAAAATTCAAAACATATTCCGTCTTTTCTCAATAATTTTGAAACTACTGAAATTATTTAGATAAAAGTTGATGGACAGTAGTTCACAGCAGCCATATTAAACATATATTAGAATTTTTTTGAGTCAATATATAAAATTACACATACTATATTTATAAAAATAATGAAATGAAAAAATGAAATTTTATTTTATCTTTCTGGGAAATAGTCTTTCATGTGAATAATTACAAGTAACTGAGTATGATATTTAAAGTAATGAAAATTATTGTGAATTTTAATTTGTTAATATGATTTTAAGGACAGAATATTTATTAAAATTAGGAAAAATATATAAAAATGTGCTAATTGTTATGCTGTGTAATTTGTTTTAGAGTTAGGGCTTAAGAAACTTGCTTCAAAGTAGCTTAATTTTTTTTATAGCCACTATTGTTAAAAGTTAGTGTTTTTGACTTTCCATGACATTTTATAGTCCTCTTGCACCAGGGGTGATAAGTGCGATCAGTTTTTGTTTTTCCTCTTTCAAAAAAAAAAAAAAAAACTTTTGATTTTCTCAACTCATATATTCATATAACACTCACACACATGCATGCAAGTACAAACTTCCAAAAATTCACAAACAAGTTATTAGTACTTTAAGAAAACTGAATTTAATGTAAGCCGCTTCATTACAAATAGATACTGACTTATATTACTGATACGGATTCATCTCTTAGTTCTTTTTGACAATGAAACTTTCTATATTTCAATAGATGTTAAATATATCTTATAATTGACATAATAAAAGAAGTTTCCATTTGAAAGTACTTCCCATTTTTCTTTGAAAATATTTTGTTAACAATAAAGCTTTTTTTATAGAAGGGAAGTTATATTGCTTTGATCAGGCAACATAATTTCCCCTCCATAAAATCTTGAAAATTTTTTGTAATAATTTTGAGAGGTTTTTGTTCAACAGTGACTATCTGCAATAACTAAAAACACTACCTCATAGAAAGGGAAACCGTCAAGATTAATCAACTTAGCTTTGCCTCTCAAGATTTTTAGCATTAATAGTAGACAATAGGACAAAAAAAAAAGAAGGATAATAATGCTTCAAATTACTAATTACTATAAACTGAGTTACACCTTACAATATTAATTTATGACCCCTGTCAATGAAATTACTATGGTCATAATAAATCAAAAGTACTTACCCTTATCAGTCTCATTATGCGGGTCAGATATACTCATAGGAATCCGATAAGAGCTTGGATCTTGAGATTCTAAAACTGCAATTAATTCTTCATTTGTTAAATCTTTTGGTAAAGGTATTTCACGGGTATGACAAACATTTATAAAACTTTTATCTCCTTCTGCAGTGAAAAACTTAACACATAAACCTAGAATCAAACATATTATAAGATAATAATTAATGAGAGAGAATATAATAAAAAATCTATCTGTCCCAGCCAGGACTCGAAGCTGGATCTCCTGCTAGAGTGAACCTGGCTCTCGCTAGTGTGTTGGAAATTTAATGAGTTATCTGGCTTGTCCCGGTGGTGTAATGGAAATATACCGGCCCGGAATGCAGGAGATCCAGGTTTAAGTCCTGGCTGGGACAGATAGATTTTTTTTTTCTATTCCCTCTCATTAATTGTTTAAAATTTATGTGGGATAATAAACCACAACTAAATTAATATATATAAATTATAAGATAATGTTGTTTTAATTTCAAATGTCACTTTTAAATTGAAATAGAAAGACTGAGCTCGTTGACAAAAATAAAATTTTTTTTTCCCATACCCACAGATGGAGTTTCTTCAACTCTAATAACTGACAGTTCAGTACAACAAAGAACTATAATGTTGGGGGTTATTATCTTGCCCTGCAGAACATTTGGACAAGTGATACCCTGTCATATTTTTAATTGTTGTGCACAGTTAGCCTGTTGGTGAGTCTATTATTCTACCTTATATAGATGCTCATTCAAGTAATCATGTTGTAAATCAAAGCAATGCAATTAGATCTGATCTATCTAGATTTCTAGGCCCCATTTAGTTGTTCCAGCTACAGATCGATGATAATTTTTTCATTTAAGTGACTATCAATAATTCTTGATATGTCATAGATAAGTAAGGAAGTGTTACGCTGAACCTTTTGAGATCCAAAATTGGCTTGCTTGTTAGCCTCCACATTACCTCCCAACCCACAATGAGCAAGGATACACTTCTTGATATGATATCAAGAACATCAATGGCCCATTGAGTATCTAATATTACCTGGGAAACTGTAGAACCCAGAGTGATGACAGGAATAGCTGCCTGCAAGTCAACTGGCATAGCATTTTATTTTCAGTTTACTTGCAGCAAAATTGATTGAAGTTATTTCCCCACAGAAATAAGTTTTTTTTTTTTTTCTATTTGAACATTAGGTCTAGTTGTTTGGAAATCATCTGCAAAGACTCGAGCTTCTGAGTCCTTCATTGTAGAAACAACTAAACCATCCATGAATATCCAATACCAATAATTGCTTTATTAGTATCTCGAGTGTCTTTCACTAGTCTTGCTTTTCTTCATGTGCTACTTAAGTGTAAAGATTAGGTTTACTTTCTTACTAATATTTTGGAAAAGATTTCTTAAGTCAATATTCCCCTATTGAAAAATAGAGGCAACCATAGATGCGAAATCCAGTCCTGTTTTCAGACACTGGAATGGACAAATGTGTTCCAATAAGAATTGGTAGTTCTTTTACTTTTTTCAATCAGGTTGATGGGGCTTTTTCTTGGTTTCTAATTGCTCTGGTCCAGTAAGAATCAAAGTGAGTTTTGGTAGGACACTAATTTTTCTCATGCCTATATAATGTCATCACCAGCACACATGAGAGCATTAAAACCTTGGTATTTTGTTTAATACTCCTCCTAGAGCACTTATATAAATTTTCAATAAAATGGGACTTGAGGCAACCCTTGTGTGGTTTGTTTGTACTTTACTTTGCACAATACTGGTTGTGGCTGACCTAATGAAATGCAGAGACAATGTGCACATGTTTTATACACACACACATATGTATATATATATATAAGTCAACAAACTCAGCCAAAGTGCTTTATTAATGGTGAAATACTGTTTTAATTTGATTAGTCATATAAAGGTATTATATCAATACAAGAAGCAGTATTTTCTAAACCCTCCTTGGCCTTTCAGCATAAGCTCCTTAGCTGCCAGATATCAGCTGGTCAACAATGATCTACTTCACTGGTATGCAAAAGGTTCTGGTAAAGGATATTGGCTGAAAGTTTATTAAGTAGTTAGGTTTCTTGTTGTTTTTAGGATGGATATAATTTTTGCTTTCTTCCACCCTAAGGGAATATCCAACTTCCACAAATTGTTAATAAATTCAAGAGTAACCATTTTTGCTTCCATATTAAGATGAATGAAGAATTCAGAGAGTATAGTACATAAGGTACTGGGCTTTACCTTTTTTTTTTATACTACTTAAGGCATACTCAAGTTCAATAATAGAAAATTCTTGGTTACATAAATTCTCATATTCTCAATCTAGGTACTAAATGATTAGCTTAGACTAAGTGCCTTTATACTACCTGGAAGAGGAGTAACTAATTTCCATGGTATTCCATCATCCACACCATTGCTTTCAGAAGACTTACTAATTCCTTTAAAAAGATTATTAAATTCTTCTTCTTCTTTATCAATATCCTAAAAGAAATGAGAATAAACAAAAACATACAAACAAATACAGAAAAAGTTACTAACACTAATAAAAATGTATTATTAATTAGTAAGAAAGCAAAATTCTCTTCCCAGGACAATATTAATCCAATCTAAGATAATAATAATGATAAAAATAATATAAAATGCCAATCCTGTTTTTCGGAGAAAACTTTTACCATAATTAAACAAATGTTTATATACAATACACAATTGTGATTGTGCACACAAAATTGTGAATAGATCATATTTTCAGTTTCTTTAATTTAGGAATGGTGATATTCTTCATTTTTTTTAATGTCATATTACGACTTGGAAACAGTTTGAGTTACATGTGGGAAATGGGCTAAAAAAATAGCTGCCAAGAAAAATATTTTTTTTTAAAGAGCTCAAAGAAATTAAAATAACACACATTTTTGCTAAACTAAGATAAAATACCCACAATTTTCCTAACAAACATTTAACTAGACATCTAAATATCTTCCTAGTGGTCTCCAGATAAACAGTTTGGTAGCATAATCTCTTGATTACCACAGTTATAATAGAAAATCAAATTAAAAAGGCTATAATTGTATAAATGTATACGTGTGTGCATATATTTAAATATATATTTATTTTTAAAATATTAAATAGAATAATAAATAGTGAAGTAATGAAGTCAGCTTTCTCAAGAGACATAAAAATCAACAACATTAAATCCTACACAAATCCAAAATACATTTTTGTAGATAATCTCAAAAGTAGGAATTGAGAATTAATCTTTGTTAATATAAATTTGTTGTGGTATTTTACATTTCTTATTCGACGATTTTCTAATATTGAAGTATCTACATATATAAAAAGATTATTGTGGTATTTTACAAACCTTTATTCTCAGACGATTTTCTAATATTGTAGTATCCACGTCTAAAACATTGCCGGCCATTATTTTTTAAAGTAATCAACAAAGGCTTTCAATAGAAAATATCAGTTCCTTTCAAGCATGACTTCACTATAAGCTATGGGGCAGACTCAAATATTGACAAGACAAATACTGTTTATATGGTGACTGTTACAAGGTAGAACAGGTTTGGTTTTCTCCTAAAACCAAAGGCTCATGTGTTAGCTCATAATACGTAATAACATTAATTTTTCAGGGATAGATCTTTATAGAATAAAAAAATAAAAAGTTCTATGATTTATTTAGAATCATGACGAAAATATTTACATATTACAATTCATGGCTGATTTTATGTTAAATAACCGATCCATTAGGTACACTATTAATAGTACTCTTGTGTGGCTACATGTTTATCTAAGCTATAGTTACAATATTGTCGCTTTCTAAGGAATCAAAAGCCCTGAAATTATTTGTTATCTTTTTTTAAGGACTAGCAGATAAGTAAGAAAGACACTACAATAATGATAACTATTTCAATATATTAACAATTTCATAATCTATTTTATTATTTCATAAATTTAGGTTTACTACTATATTACGAAATGGAAACTTTCAGCTTACAGTCGTTTAATAACGGCAAATTCAATTTATTTGTTCAAAAGGAGAGTTTGTTGACCGTAGATATTATTCTAAGATGATTTTAGTTGGGGTTCGGTCGAGGTAGATCCAAAAAAACACAAATTAAAAAATGTATTTTTTTAATGAAGGATTATCTGCCAACGTTTCGGCTTACATTGTAAGCCATCTTCAGGGCTGTAGAAATACAATGTCATGAGAATACAGTAATATTTGAAATTAGTATAATAGAGAATTATAATATAATGTGATATCAAGAGTATGAAAGTAGAAAGCTGTGTAAGACAATTAAAAGTT
>KZ807739.1:145324-156563 GCA_000696205.2 Oncopeltus fasciatus | reverse complement strand
TATATATATATATATGGGTGTGTATAATGAGTGTATATAAACACACACATACATACACACACACACGTGAGTATGTGTGTTTATATTCAATCATTATACACATTCACACTCTTGTTTATCTAAGTATTGACTGCTAAATTTTACTTTAAAACTTCGTGTGACACATTCTACTTAAACAGTCCGCTAAGCAAGTATGTTTTGTATTATTTTGCTAGTGTGTCATCAAACATCTTTTAAAATTGTTTAAACGTAATGACCACATTAAATTCCCCTTTCAAAACCAATACATAGACAAACCTACCTATTCCAGACTGATATTCTTCAATTCCACCGCATCCAGACTTTATGGACAACCCAAAATTTATATATCCAAAAACGGACTATGCCCCATAGTTTCCAACATAAATTCACTTGTTTCAAATGTCAGTAAATTCCTCCTCCCCGTCCTCCAACACCTCAGCCGTCCTAACTCATATGACCTCGAAAATTCATATGAACTGATTCCTCTCCTCCAAAACCTTCCCATACCTCCAAACTTTATCATGACATCTCCGCCAATGTGTGTATACAAAAAGCCCTCCAGATAGAGAAAATAACTCTGGAATATTTTAGAACCCTATGCCGCGTTCAGACTACCTAGAGTCCCCCTTACATTGCTGTAATTCAGGATACCTCACTTTCTGAGTCCAGTTTTTCCAACAAATATCTTGATATGTATACTTCCCATTGTATGATATACTTTCCCATGGGTAACAATCTGGCCCCTGATATAGCTAACATTATATCAAACAACCTGGTAGACAACGTTTCCCCCCCTTCAACCAGGATATCATCTTCATCAAGAAATATGTTGATTAATCTTGTACTTTACCTCAATTCGGAAAAAATTCCACAGATCTTAGAATCATTTAAATTCCCACTACCCCTGCCTAAAATTTACTATTGAATAATTAATGCGAGGAAATAGAATAAAAAATCTATCTGTCCTAGCCAGGACCCGAACCTGGATGGGACAGATAGATTTTTTTATTCTATTCCCTCGCATTAATTGTTTAAAATTTACGCGGTATAATACACCACAACTAAATAAATATTTATTTACTATTGAATGTGACTTCGATGGTCGTCTCCCTTTCCTCTATATACTTCTCATCAGACAACCTGACGGTCAGTTTTTAACTGACTGGTATTCAAAACCCACTTATTCAGGACACCTCAAATTTTATTCCGCCTATCCTCGTTGCCAAATTATCAACGTCGCTAGAAACTTGGTACAGTGATCCTTCTCTCTATCTGACCCTTCTTTTCACCGTAATACCTCTACACTCATTACCAAAATCCTTTCTCAGAATGGTTTTCCCTCTCCCCTAATTAAAAACCTAAGATCTTAATTTTCCTATTCCTACGAAAATCTCGTTTCCTCTTTGTCCTCATCTCTCCCCTCAACCACTCCTACTCCTTTTTTTCACTCTCTGCCCTACATTCCTCTCCTTACAGATGGAATTAAAAATAACAAAAAAAAGAAGAAATACACCTAAGTCCAACTTGCAGAACCTCCATTTAAGCCTCCACACCAATAATAAATTACGACAATTTTATGCTTCCCTGAAAGATCCTTTACATATTTCCCAGCAGTCCAACGTTATATACATAATTCCATGTTCAGATAAAAATTGTTCGGTTTCATATATTTGCTAAACAAAGAACCAGCTTAAATTATCTAAAGGGTTATTATCACTACCAATGAATATAGAACTATCATACCTTCTATTATCCGTCTTCATTGGTTTCTGCAAATCATCTTCTGTTTGCGAGCGCTTTCGGACATTGTCCATCCTCGTGGCCGTATACATGTGTTCACTGTCAACCAGTTGAATACAGACAGTGACAGTGAACACATGTTTTCGGCCGGATGGACAATGTCCGAACGCGCTCAACAACAGAAGATGGTTTGCAGAAACCAATGAAGACGGATAATTGAAGGTATGAAATGTTGTGACTTCCTCCTTGGAACAATATATATAATCTTCATGTAACCTAGCCAGGATTACTATGATTCAATAAAGAGTGTGCTCAAACTAGCGTTCTTATGTTTCTCCTATTGATCCATACTGATCATTAGTATTGTTCCCGACTTTATGGTTAGCTCAGGAACTAACAACTTGGCGACGAGTTTATGAACCCGTGTGTGCAAAGTGATAAGTTGTGTAAAGTGATTGTGTTATCGTAATCCCGCGTGAACTCCGACACCATTATGTCTCAACTACAAGGCATTTTCTTCGATGAAACGGGTGATTTTAATGTTTTTCATACAAAATTGAAAAACTATTTCATTAGAGAAGACATCAAAGATGAGGAGAAACAAAAAGCTACGCTTCTCACAGTTATTTCGGACTCGTCAGTGAAGCTGCTCGAGAGTTTATGTATGCCTGATAAATTAGACGATGTAAAATATGTTACGCTGATAAAGCTTCTACAAGAACATTATGCCCCTTCTACATCGTACTTCAGTCAAAGACATCTATTTTATTGCGCCACTAAACGTCCAGACGAAACTGCGCGCGAATGGGCAGCCCGGCTTAAAAATATGGCAGCTCAATGTAAGTTTGGGGATGAAATATCAGTCCTTCTTAGGGATAAATTTGTATCCGGTTACGGGGAGGGTCCTGTACAAGATAGATTATTTGAAGAAGACGCTTCGCTTTCAACATTGACATTGAAGGCTGTTGTTGCTCTAGCCTCAGAGAAATAAGCGGCGGTCGAGGAACGAAAACATCGTGTCAGCATGCCAGTCAACCCTGAAACAGGTGTTTTTCTTCATAAAGGTACACGACAAAAACACTTATCTAAACTTAGTTCTCCCCAACCAAAGCTCCATGAAAAGCCCTGTGCTCATTGTGGTCGTAGAAATCATACTTCTGACAGATGTCGATTTCGCGAATATTCCTGTAACATTTGTTCAGTCAAAGGTCATTTAGCAACGGTTTGTCCTAATAAAAGGAAAGCTAAATCCTCTAAGGGTAAAACCGAACATAAATACATGGAAAAATTAGACTCCGGCTGTAGTAGTTCAGAGGAAGAGGCAGTTGCTCTCAGCGACTCTTTCCATAACATTATTGCACCCAAAAACGCTCAATCCCCGTATACAGTGACCCTAGAGGTTAATAACCAAAGATTGACTTATCAGATTGATACTGGATCCTATTATAATGTTATTAGTGAATCTTTTTATCAAAAACACTTTCGTCATATCAATCTCTCTGAGAATGACTTACATTTGACAGACTATGTAGGTAACCCTATAATTCCTTTAGGCAAGTTCTCTACACTGGTGAATGATGAAAATGGTAAACGTCATACTTTAGTCTTTTATGTAGTGAAACAAGGTGGGCCTCCCCTGTTGGGTCGTCAAGGCTTGAAAACGCTCAACTGTTCACCCCAGCACGTGGGTGCAGCTGCTACTCATTTTTTGGTGGAGTCTGCACACAGCCTTCTACAGGGAGAGAGTTCAGAAGAGAAGTTGGTTTCTGCAGCTAAGCAGGTCGCCACGTCTACTGCTCAGCTTCTTGTTGCATGCAAAGTAAAGGCAGATCCTGACAGTGACAACACTAAACGACTCCAGGCTGCAGGAAATGCAGTAAAACGTGCAACCGAAAACTTGGTGAAGGCTGCTCAACAAGCAATCCAGCAAAAGGAAGAGCGAAGCCTAGTTCTCAACAGGAGAATGGTTGGTGGGATTGCCCAGGAAATTAATGCCAGGTCTGAGGTCTTAAGAATTGAGCGAAAATTAGAAGAAGCAAGAGGCCGGCTGTCTGCTATCAGACAAGCTAAGTACAAGAAGAAAGGAGTCAATGGACTGGACAGCAGTGATTCTGAAGTGTATGATACAAGGATTGAAGAATCAGTATATACACCACAAGCATACACCATTACTCTGAGCTCTGGAGGTCGAGGGACTCCTCCTAATAGCCCTCTACGTACATTCAGCCCAGAGCAAAGTCGCTCTCGTCTCTTGACTAGCAAGCCACCTCCTCCTAAAAGAGAATATTTTGCAAGCTCATTCACAAGCAAAGAACTTCTCAACGGTGGCTCCCCAGAGGGCTCTTTAGAGCATCGCATGCTCCGCACTGTACAGCAGTCTTCCATCACTTCCTCCAGGTCATACACTCTCAATGATCCTGAAACTCTTCCAGGCCACCAATTGGAAGTTCAGCCTCAGGAAACACCACTGGGAGCATCCCGCAGTTCAGCCAGACCTCTGCGTTTGAACATAAAACCTCCTAAACGTTTTAGTCCCTAATGAATTGTTTTTAATTTTTGTTTTTTTTTAAGGGGGGAGGAGTGTTGTGACTTCCTCCTTGGAACAATATATATAACCTTCATGTAACCTAGCCAGGATTACTATGATTCAATAAAGAGTGTGCTCAAACTAGCGTTCTTATGTTTCTCCTATTGATCCATACTGATCATTAGTATTGTTCCCGACTTTATGGTTAGCTCAGGAACTAACATGAAAGAACTATCTTAATAAAAGGTTAGCATTGAGAATCATGATACGAGCTATTCGGCCCTCTACCTTCATGCTGTTAGCAACAACCTGCTTTTAATTAAGCTACTGTACTGGCTTCAGTGCCTTAAGAAAAGGCTGATCTCGGAATGTGTGCACGTCAATCTCAATCCTACCTCTATTAATGATAAGGGGGGGGGGGAGATTACATTTTCTCATCTTATTACAATATTTTCCGTGTAGTTCAACGGAAAAATTCAGGTAATTTTGGTAATTCAGGATTTTGGCCTTTCCAACTTTTCTTTGAAAATATTAACCCTCTCCATTGTTATCTACCTCTAAAGTTTGCCGACAAACTACACATTCACAGGTTGTCTCTCAGTTAGATCAAACCTTTTGTTTTAAAAAACTTTACCTGAATATTTTATAAATTCTTTTTTCACTATTTAAAACAATTTTGAAAATTTGCTCCCTTCTGTAGTTGGTCACTTGAAGACCTACCTTCACTTCTATCGCTAACTCTTCCTCTAGAAATCATCTTGCTAGCCGAGGAAAGGAAAACGAAAACAGAGTTATCAATAAACAAACCTCTTGGATAGTCTTGCCAAACTCCTTGGGAAATATATCAAGCACCGTGTGATTTTAAAGTGAAGTATTGATCCATCTGCACTTTTCTGGAAGTTTGTTTTAATACGCTTGGTACAAGAGGCTCCTATGTAAGATTAAGATTACGATAAGAACACCTAATATTTTTATTTTAGTGGAATCCTTTCTTATGGTAGGGACTTTGCATATGAGAATAAATTAAGCCACCAATTCAAAGTCCATGTACAACCTGTACCGTAATGACCTCGTGGGGCGCCCAACGACAGACCTTACTACATTGTCTGACGGCACTCTCTTCCTTTGCAGCCAATGAAGTCTTCGGCAGCTATCAACGTCGAAGCCACCAATGCTGTTGCTTCATGCTTGTTACATCCTTTAAAGACTGAAACTAAGATATCCAGTCTCCGGCGTTTCAATAAAGAGAATGTCTCTGAAATCCGAATTGATGGCTACCCAGTTCCTTGAAGATAAATTTTTACAAAACCTCTAAGTGCATATTGAAGCCCGTCAACATGGAAACTTCATACTAACAAATGCTTTCGATTAGTACATATTCGATTTATCACACTGTTCCATTTAGTTAATAGATTTACCATTCTGAGACGAAACAACTTCATATTAGTTTACAAGCCTTTATTCTCCTACATCCTACATAAAAGCCCTATGTTACTAGCAGCTTCATCGAAAACTGGGTGTCGAGCCATTTAGATTTCACATTGATAAACTCATCAAGATACACCAACACCTCAAACTCACTTAGATAAAAGTGATAGGGTAGCTCATTGAATCCTTTAGGGTCTCAGAATCCAGGCGTTGCGGGTTCAAATCCCGCCCTGGACCTTAGGCTTAAATTCCATTAGAATGGGAAGACAACCAAAATCATGCTACTCACAACTTTTTTTGAGTTACTAATCATGATGCGACTATTGAAAAATTCAATAGATCCTCACCGACGCTACATTAGAGAAAACATGGCCAGTTGAAAATGTTATATATATTTCTTCTATTTATTTCTTGAATTTTTGTAATAAATATTTCTAGCCAATTTAGGGCAAGGTTGTATTCTTGTGTAAAAAATAATTAATTAAAAATAACATTTTTATTGATTCCCCAAATATTTGAACTCTGCAATTTAATTACATTTAGAGCATATTCAGAGATTATGAGCTAGTTTAAAAGTTAATTAACCTTGGATGAGTTCATTAATACCTGAAATCTGTTGCAGGAGAAGGGGGTTTACAGAATAAAAATTTAAAATCTTAATATCTAATTCAGGTATTAGACTTTTCATTACCTTAAAATGATTAATTTTCCTTCATTCTAGAAGGAGTCTAAAATTTATAATTCTATTGATTTAATTGGGTTACAAAAAATTTATAGTATATTTAAGATATAAAAGGTAATTTTCTAACAATTTTTTTTTCTGTAAGATTTTTATGAAAAAGTGTATGAAAGAAGAAAATTATGAATGTAGCTACTAATGGGTGAGCACTTCTCCCACTCTTCCTGGCCAGTCTAGAGCAGATTTTAACGAACATACTTTTTATATATTATCTCCTCTCCAGCTAGTAAATGTCCTTATTCACTTTTATAGATCCATCTTTAATGAAACATGGGAAATATACCTGAATAACGCAGGTCTTGTATGACGGACTTTGTACATTTAAAAGCAATAAGCAAAATATTATTAACGAACAACTAATTTCGGACAATAAACCTTTGAACTTTGGCTCTAAATAAAAATACAAACATACATACATACATTATATATATATATATAGTGGCTGTGATGTATATAGTAAACATGATCAGGTGGGATAAAGAGTTTTTAATNTATATATATTTTGTTTTTTTTGCAGGAGACATGCACACATAGACACACATATACATACGCAAACGCACACACAGATATTAGTGACTATCATTTTAGTATCTAGTATGTAGTAAGTGAACATACTGAAAAAATTTTCAAAAATCTATCAAGAGAACAGCCCCATACATTCTTTTGGGAGTGGGCTATAGTCCAAATATAATAATAGCACAAAACATTTAATATTCTTAGTAATGGTGAAGTAAGCAGGAATAATCTTACACAAAAAATAGAAAACTGCAGCCTATCATTTGTAAAACTATACAGACCTAAGTGCCTGAACCATTTTATTCTGAGAATTTTTATCTGTCTTACATATCGTAAATAATGATATTTTATTACTAATTTAGCCCTACCTAAACACATTTAAATCAAACTCAAGAGGTAAATTAAATTACATGATATTGACATTCTTTTAATGTTAAACTTTGCAATTAAATATATTTTTTTATATATGCCATTTTCTTGCATTTGTGACTTACATTATTTGATATATATGAATAGAAATTTGTAAACATATAAATAAAACTATATTTATACTGAATTATGTATATTTTTTATCGGTTGTCAAAATCTATTCAGTAACAGATTGAAAAACAAAAACCCTGTATTGAATTAATATAGAGATTAATTAGTAACAAGATTCTGCAAGTTTAATAATTATTTGCCTTTGTTGAATCCTATTTGTTTCTGTTCGAATTTTGTTCCTCAGGTAAACTAAGACTCTTTTTTATGAAGTTTATCGGACATACTTTGAAATAGCCACTTTACTACTATGTACTACCTTCTGTTGTGTATTAGTGATAATTGAATGGCTGAAGTTTGAAAATGTTTCAAAACAATCGTTGGGTTTCAGGTTAACCACAACTCCTAGTTTTGCATTTTTGTTGAATAACTAAAAATAAAACTAATTTGTGAAAAAAAAAGTTGCTTTTTTCGTCTATTATTGCCAACATTTTAGCCTAAATTTCAGGCATTCATCAGGGCAATTGGGGTAATGGAGGAAAAGATTACCCTTACTCAAGGGTAATTAAATCATGATTAGTTATGATTCATGGACTAGAAGGCCTGAAATTAAGGCTTAAATATTGGCAATTATAAAAAAGACTTTTTTATTTACAAATTAGTTCTTATATCTAATATATTTAGAAAAATATAAGATTTTATATCAAATCCCAAGACCGAATCCCAGACCTAATTGGGAGGCCGATAGTATCCAAAGTATACGAGCAGCTACTGTGGGGCCCTCTTAATATTTTTGCTAATAAGGTGGAATGAGTCACCTGGCTTTATGTACAAATTTTCGTTCACTGTTATCCTTAATACAACTCTATCCCAGAACACAATGGAAAAATAATCCAGATAAAAAATTACATATTAGTCAAATAAAAATAAAAGATTTTAATTATAATATAAAGCAAAATACTGCAGCAATTACCTTATTTGATAACAATTTTATAAATAACAATATTATATCAAATATGATTCTAAATTATCAGAAATTGTACTCAGGGAAGTGCAATATTTGTATTAAAATAAAAAGTTGTTTTTTATCTGCAATAAAAATGATCAATGCATTAATAATTATACATATATTCTAATACTGTCAAAAAGTGTATCATACTACAAAAAATATTATTATTAAGGGATAGATTATAAATATACCTATGAATATGAAAATAATAGGATTTATATTATAATTTCTATATATCATGAATTTGTGTATATCATTAATTAAACTGGGGAACATTTTTGAACTCAATTTCTGTTGAGTTAGATTTTTTAGCTGTTTTATATAGAAATAGACATGCCGGCTTCAAAACTGGTTTTAGTTTTCTTCTATCACGTCACTTTCGGTTTCTATGTGGGTGGGGCGCATGCTGGTCTGGACCTGCCTGTTTAGTTACGTCTGTTATACTGTGGTGAAACGTTGTGTGTCGGTAAGCAGTATTTAGTATTTCGTTACGGAAGTGTACAGAACTACATGGTGTGTTTGAACTGAGACGTTGTGTGTCGGTAAGCAGTATTTAGTATTTCGTTACGGAAGTGTACAGAACAACACAGTGTTTTTGAACTGAAAAGTTTCCTTATGGCTACCTCTGCTGTACAGCCCCGATTCGTTTTGTTATATGTGTGGCAGTGTTACCATTCCCAGTCAAAGGAAAAACATCAGTACATTTGCCAGACAAGCATATTTTGCCTATTTTAAAGTGCAACTTAGTGATCAAGATAAAGCATGGGCACCTCATAAAATGTGTAAACACACAGCCCAACCACACAGTTAAGGGTTTACGGATGTGGACCAAGGGAACACGTGCTAAGCTTCCATTTAGTATACCTATGATTTGGTGCGAGCCAAAGGATCATTCAAGTTATTGCTACTTCTGTATAGTGAAAACATCGGGATATAACAAGAATAACAAAAGTAAAATAGAGTATCCTAGTTTACCGTCAGCTATACGCCCAGTAACGCATACAGCCAAAGCCCCCGTGCCAATTTTCAGTGAATTTTCCTCTTTGGAAGAAGGGGAATACGGATATGGCATTCAAAAACATTCTTAAAGACTTTCTTAGAAATACACAAACATTGAATTACTCCGAAATTGTCCAGCAACTCTTGGAAAGCTTCCAAAAGCTAGGTTGCAACATGAGCATTAAATTGCCTTTTTTTCACACCCACCTTGCTAATTTCCCGGACAATCTTGGTGCAGTGAGTGATGAGCAGGGTGAGCGTTTCCATCAAGATTTGAGGGTCATGGAATCAAGGTATCAAGGTAGATGGGACGTACATATGATGGCTGACTATTGTTGGTGCATCAAGCGCGAATGTACACAAACTAAACACTCCTGAAAAAGCTACAAACGCAAATTTTTATCTTAATTTTTAAGTAATGTTTATTAATTAAACAATTTTATACGTATGAACTCGATTTAACTTACATTAAATGTTTTGTAAACTGTATATTTGGTACGTTTTTACTTTAGTTTAAAAAGTTGACGTGATTGACAAAATCTGGGGTTATTCTCAGATTCAGAGGCCAAGAATTAGTGAAAAAAACAGTGTCAGATCTAACTCAACAAAAAATGTGTTCCCCAGTGTTATTAAGATAAATAATCTGTGTATAAAACGGAATGAAATGTTTTTATTTAAATAATATAGCTCTTTTTACAAAATTTGATATACAAAAACAATCACTTGGATTGCCAATCAGTCTGTAAATATCAATGAATATAATAATCGGTACAATACTGTTCTAGCCGAATAAAAATATAAGAAAACATTGGGGATCAGTTGGGAAATAAAAACTTGTGATTCAAACTTATGAAATATCATAAGACTTGAGTAAGAATTATGAAATGTCTTTTTAATTGAATTAGAATAAAGGGTGCATGGCTTTGTACTATTTTGAGACTCAAATAAGTTATAAAAAAAGAAAGATAAAGTTTCTTAAACGGGGAAAAAGAAAAAAAAGTTAATATACTGAATTGAGTATTCAAAGAAGCTCAGATGATTTTAATGCATTGCTTACTGGCACAAAGAAAATAAATGTTAAGTAATTCAAGGTAATTGTCAAATACCCAAAATGAACAATTCCATTTAAATAAAATCTTATGATAAGCTGTAAGCTGCACCAAGCAGCCCCAGTCATAAGCTGTAATTTACAGCAAGCAGCCTTTGTTATAAGCTGTAGGTTACTTGTGACATTAAAAACCTTACTGCTGTCCACAATATAACTGTCCAGCATCGAATATTTCCAGCCATCCAAAAACATTGGGAGGTAATACTTAGATACATGGTAGAGGATAACTGTTACGGGAAATAACGTAATAAAAGTAGCAATCACAGGGAAGGTTTTGTTTGGCTGCCTACCTTAGAAAAGATCCTTGTGTTTATACATGTGCGCCTGCGTGCGTGTCTGTATGTGTAATGAACATGTTGTGTGTTTCATGATTCCATTAAGTGTTTTTTCTTGTAACATATTCTTGATTTTGAGCAGTCATAGACATAATTGGGTATCTAAAAGAGAGTTTGTTGACCGTAGATATTATTCTAAGATGATTTTTGTTGGGGTTCGGTCGAGGTAGATCCAAAAAAACACAAATAAAAAATGTATTTTTTTAATGGAGGATTATCTGCCAACGTTTCGGCTTACATTGTAAGCCATCTTCAGGGCTGTAGAAATACAATGTCATGAGAATACAGTAATATTTGAAATTAGTATAATAGAGAATTATAATATAATGTGATATCAAGA
>KZ807739.1:126301-142213 GCA_000696205.2 Oncopeltus fasciatus | reverse complement strand
CCGGCAATTATATATAAATTAATTCATTTAGAAGTGTAATATTTTAAATTAATTTTGATAATAATTAAAACACACGAAGAATACATTTTCTCAATAGTCTTTTTTTTTTTTTTAATTGAAGTTAGTTTCCTGAAGGCATCCCCTTGGTTTCTTGGTCTCTCCTCCCCTTCTCATGGACTGGCTCACTCTTCCCCTTTTTATTTCTTTTTCTTAAACTTTGATTTGTTATTCTAATTGATATATAGTGATATGGAGCTGGAGCTGGTCATAATGACATAGCTATCCATCCATCTCCAGTGTGCGTCCACCATTTGTGATTCTACTCCAAATAGAAGCCAACCGCTTTACATTGAGGGCCGACCTCACATCAAAAGCAGCCAGCTAGTCTTTTGGAACACCTAGAGCAATCTATCCTGCCAAAAAGTGACAAACCACTGCCTTCCATTATTAAACCCTGCCAAGTAATACCTTTCTATGTAAAGTCTACACCTCTACTCTGCCTCACAGACTTCCTCTTTTTATCTGTTAAATGTTATCTGTCTCCAAATTTAGGCCTGGGCTATCAAGCACTCACCTTATTGATTTATTGATTTTATTATTACAGTGTTTTCACGTCCTCTATTCATCATTCACCCCACCTCAACTTCCCTCGAGCATATAATAAACATCAAAAGAACTCATGAACTTAAGTTTACAAGCAGTTGGACAGCTGTCTGTCACCCAACAGCATTCAATGCACCAAAAAACAAATAGAATAAAATAAAAATGTCTGTTATGCAGGAGCCGTATAATCTAAGCAGATTTCCAGTGTTTCCTGAAAGATGGATATAGATATTTGTAAAAGACAAGATTTAATTTAAGAGACATAGAGAGAGTGCAAAAGAAATTTTCAAAAAATTTTGCTGTAAATTAGCCAGAAAGAGTGGGTGAAATGCTCACCCATTGTAACTACATTCATAATATTCTTCTTTCATGTATTTTTTCATAAAAATCTTATAGAAAAAAAGTTGTTATAAAATTAAATTTTACACCTACTATATTCTATAAACTTTTTTAAACGTGAATAAGAACAATAGGATTTTGAATTTTAGACTCCTTCTAAACTCTCCTCCTCCTCATGAGATTTTAACCAAAAAAGAATAATTTTAAAGCCATGCAAGTCTGAATTTGGTTTCTATATTTATAAATGTATAAATATAAAGGGAATGCCTCACACTAAGTTAAATTCCTAAATACTCTCAATATAAAAAATGTAATAGAATATAAATGCCTTAAAATTAAATTCTACACCAAATTTGTTCTAATAATTTTTTGCTCTACCAGTTTTACTATTTTCCAACTCATCCATAGGTTTGTAAAACAAAGCTTAAATAAAAAATTTGGTTTCATTATTTGAAAAATTGTGGGTTCTATAAATACTATACTATATTTTTAGCATCTCCAATGTAAGATTGGTGAATATATGTTATTATTTTTTTAAAGTTGCATCAATGAACCAATGTGAATAGCTTGATTTCCCCATGAGAAATCTGATATCAAAATAAAATAAAACCTAAGATTAAAAGAGCTTTAAATATACTTCTATACTATTGTAATGTTTTAAATAGTTAATCAATTCATTTTTATTAATAATTAAAGGTGACAAGGCCACTTGACCAGCTTGATAGGCTAGGTTGTTAATAATTGTTTTATTAAGCCTGAAGATATATTGTATATAAAAGGTGAAATATTGTCCTAATGAATCAGCTAGATTTGGTTCTGCTGATCAGTTGGCCATTAGTAAGTTCTATCCTGCATAAAAATAATTAGTGGTCTCAATTTAAAAATTCACTATGAACAAAATAAATTAATCTGAAAACACTGCTTGAATGATACTATGTGTCACTCTTCCTTGAATGATAACAATTCCTTTAGACTTCATGATATCCTCTAATGATTATATTCAGCCTGTAAGGTCTGCCTAGGAAAGAAATTAACTTATGTGGTATATAACACATTATTCATTTACTATTAGATGATATTAGTTGGGGTTCGGTCAAGATAGATCCAAATAAAATACAAATTTAAAAAAAGGTGTATTATTTAAAAGATTATTTGCCAATGTTTCGGCTTACATTGTAAGCCATCTTCAGGGCTGTCTGACAAGAGGAGAGAGGACGTCCTGTCCCTAAGTTCACATTTCCATGGGCTGATGGACACATTCCATCCACCATCCACATACACCTTTTTTTAAAATATTTATACCATACTCTTTTAATAACAAAGTTCTTTGAAACAGTTAGATAATTTAACTATTATTTTATTTTTATTTTATTGCTTTTAATACTGTTTTCAACCATCAATGCCATCCCTATTTTTTTAATTTGTAGAATGTAAAGATGTACTGTATAAGCTTATACTAGGAGCTTAAAATCTAATAGTGTAATTTCCCTGTCACTTATCTCAGCTGAGGGCATTATCAAAGAAGCACAAAAAATATTGTTCCTTATATCTATATGCTGTCAAGTCATTCCTTACTAGCGCCACTCACACAGCTGTGCAATACCACACTACTAATTGATATCACATTAAAAACTGTTATTAATTCATTCCGGCAATTTTAGAAACTTATTCAGTTATATATTCAGACAATATGTCATATGTTCCAAGAAAAATATGGCAACAAATTAATTTGCGATTTTAAAAATTGTATTTATTTATTGGTATGACTTGCAATGAATTGTGACTTTGTTTTCATTAGCAGATTTTAATTATAGTTGTGTATTTATTATATTGCTTATCAGCTGATTCCTCATAATTCAATGAGTAATACATTTAAAATATAATTCATAAGGATGTAAAAATATATAAAGAAGATAATTGACCATGTGTTGTATCTGTACCAATAGTTGAGGTATGCTCAGAAAGGATTTAAGAAATAAATTTTGATTGAAAAACAAAATTGTTTCTTAACTGTCAGTGATTTTGGTTTGCAATCCAATTGTTATACATAAACATAACAAATGTCTGTATTCCATCCATTCATTAGTCAAATTCTTTTTTGTTTGTAACTTTACTATAAATATACATTTAAGAAAAGACATTTTATATCAAATTCAAGAGTCTATAATTTTATCAAATTATTTCATTTTAACATCTGTATAGAAACATTTGAAGTGTTTTATTCTATAAAAATATTATAAAAATCAAGGTAAGTGTATATGTATGTAGTGCAATATACATATACTGCAATATTCTTTCCAAGGAGTTACATTNTATATATATATATGAAGATAGATAAATATATATAGAAAATGAAACACTAGTGGCTGCCATATATATAGTAAATAAGAACAGGTGGGGAAAAAAAAAGTATAGTGAACAGAGAAAAGGAGTGAAAGAAAAAACTACAAGTAAAAGTTTTGGGGAGATTTCTCACCCTTTGTCAGTGAGGAGTGTCTCTCTTCACTCCTCACTGATGAAGGGCCAGAAATATCCCTAAAATGTTTTTCTTTTTTGTGTGTTCATTACACTCTCTTTCACCTATTTTCATTTTCTTTATATATAATGTAACTCCTTGGAAAGAATATTGCAGTGTTAAAATTCATCTGTTTTTATTTATTTATCATCTATGATTGAATTTATTTAACACTTTGCACCAAAAGTTTCCAATTTCTATCAAAAACAGTTTTGCTAGTTTTAGGCATTAATTATTTTTATAATTTTTAGTTAGACTCTTGCAGTATAAAAAAACAACAAAAAAACTGTGTCAACCAATGGGAAGTCAGACTTAAATCTTAGTAGGTATAAAACCCCCTGGACCTGTAGTCGCTCTTACTCTCCATTCAACCCTGAAGAAGCCATCACTGGACATCTAATAAGAGACAGCTCAGAAAAAAATCACCTTTGTCAGGATTAAGACAGTAGGAAGAATCTATGAATAAAAAAACCAATTTCTTTTGATTATTAGCATAGGAAAATTCATATACTGAATTCCAACATTCTCTATCCTCAATTTTAAAATTTAAATAAATTCCTTGATAATTTAAAGAAAAATAAAACTTTTATCAAATTTTACTTTCAAAAATATTTATAAATATTGTTCTGTATTACAACGGATTTGGTTTCATTATTTTAAAAATTTTGGGTTCTAAAGCTTATACTGACACACACACACACACACACACATACACACATATATAATGTTCAGATCGTACCACATATTTACCTTCTCTGATGTAGGATCGGTGGACCCGTATTTATANCTATCCTCAATTTTAAAATTTAAATAAATTCCTTGATAATTTAAAGAAAAATAAAACTTTTATCAAATTTTACTTTCAAAAATATTTATAAATATTGTTCTGTATTACAACGGATTTGGTTTCTTTATTTTAAAAATTTTGGGTTCTAGAATAAATACAGACTAAATAGGTGTGTGTGCATGTGCATGTGTATAGATAAATTTATAGATTTATTTATTCTATTAATATTGTATGTATACCACACCTCATTATATAATAGAACTTAATATAAAAATCATTCAATTAAATTAATTGTAGCAAGATTGGTTTAACTACAAGAAATGGATCTCTTACTGTTGACCATACTCAGAAATGTTTTGCAAAAATAATTAAATTAACCATGCTGTAGAAAATGAAAATAAAGAGCATACATGCGTAAAATAAAATTAATTTTATTTTCTTATTTTTATTTCATAATTTTATGTTTATCAATTAATGTGATATTTTATGTTACAAAACATAAATATATTAGAATTAACCAGTGTTGTCTGCTATTACACAAAGAAGAGCTGGCTGTTTTAAACAAATTAAGTAGTTCCTTAGTTGCTAGTTCATTCAAAGCTTCTTGTTTTTTTTTGTTGTTTCATTTTATTCCATTTTTAGTTTCTGAAATGGCTGACGAATTATTTACTCTTGAATGTGTGGTCTGGTAGAATGGTTGACTCCAAGGTAAAATGAAGGTGATTAAGGAGTGTATAAGTTAGGGTTACTACCCTATTACTATCAGGTTAGCTGAATATTGTGGTTCCTGCTTTGAGTTGGCGATCCGGATCCTTTTCTATCCTTTCTACAGGATGCATACCATCTAAATCTCCCTGATACATGGATGAATATATTTGTCGATTTGCAAAATAACATATTCAGATAAGCTATTTATACTAAGTATAATTAGTTTGAAACATGAGATGTCTTCTTAATTGAATTAGTCTACCAGTCAACGATGGGTAAATGACTTTACTTCTTTAGATGCAAAAAATTACAAGCGGGAAAGCCAAAGTTAATATACTTATTTATACAGAATTGGATAATTAAAGAAGCACAGATGGTTTAAAAACCCATTAGTTATCTACACGAAAATGATAAATACATTTTTAAAAAAACTTATTAAATGCTAAGTGACTCAAAGTAAATGTCATTAACCAAAATAAAATATTCCTCTAAAACTCATCGAATCCTTGTACATACGCAATCTCTGTCTCACTTACCGCCAGCTGTAGGTTACTTGTGACATTAAAAACCTTCATGCCTCAGTCCACAACTAAGCTTATCTGCTTTGTTCTGTATGAAATATTTTCAGCCATCCTCAAATGTTGGAAGGTAATACTTGGTGAGCATGGAATAGGATAACTGTTACGTGAAAGACGTCATACAAGTATAAATTGTGGAAAGATTTTGTTTAAAAATATCAAGCAAGATTCCAAATTTTATTACCTGAATAATAAGTCATTCTGATATTAGAGAAAGTATTTTATTATTATTACTGGAAGTAAACTTCGACTATTAATACAAAATTAAGAGTATTCGACTATTAATACAAAATAATTAATTTGTAAAAATAAACTTTTCAGAAATTAATTTTCCTGCTCTATTATTAGGTCTTCTTCAAATCAACCAGAGTATTTTAACGATTTTAAATGAATAGATTTTTAAAGTACCTGGAGTGCGTTTACAAGTATTACAATGGGAAAAAATTTATTCTAATTTCTGACATAAACACTTATTTCAAAATATTTTCTTAATAGCTTATTTTGATAATGTTAGACTCATGGCGGTATAAAATTATACTTCGTTGGTGCCTGCTGAATAACCAGTCTACTTCAACCTTACCTAAATATATATTAGTCATTCAGTGTTATGCTTTGACCTGTAAAATCTCTCCACGAAATTCGAAGTTAACCGAATTTTAACCCAGTTGTGTGTTGTTGTATGCGAGTTAGCAAGAAAGAGTTTTTATTGAAATAGTAATAGTTTTAAGATATCTTCTCAGTAGTGAGTAGTTTCTTTTATTTATCTGTTCATAATTATTTTCGAGTTTTATTTTATTTTGTACTTGTTTTTTTGTTGTAAATATATTTTAGTTTCATTTTCAAAGTAAATTTTTACAAATTGCTTATTATAGAACCCCCTAAGCCCTTATAATATTGAAAATTCGATATTTCCGTTTTTCCTATTAGATACATTTTGTTTAGGAAACTCATATTACAAGGGAAGTAGAGTTTTCCGTACATAAAATTAATTTTGAAGGATTTATAGGTTATAACCTTAGTGTAGGAGCGACTTTAACCTACCCTCGCTGCATACGTCAACATGACGTAGTAAGTACCCATCTGAGGATATTGTGTGTATTTGAGGAGGAGTTGCCCCCCTGATAAAAAATTTGCGGGCAGGAATATTAGGATCACTGAAAAAGTTGCCAAAACGCTGGCCTTGTCATATTGGCATCACGAAATGGTTAACATTGTATACATTGCGGTTTATCCATTTATTGAAATAAACTTGCAAATTTTCATGGAATTTGGTAATTTCCCACTCTTCCCGATGAACGAGATGCTATACTATTAGGTTATCTTTTAATTAGCAAGAATAATTAAACGATAATAGATACATAGAGAGATAAACTGTATGGAGTCCATTTTTAAGAGTGTTACTGTTCGACTTACAGGAATTATTTCAAAACTTTTTGTCAAATACATTTAATTAAAATTTTAATTATTTCGGGATTTAAAATTTATCATTGTGTTTTCAAATGCCCAGATTCCGATGATGAAATTCTTTTACCAGCAGTTTTCCCGCTTTTACACAAAGAGAGGAAGCAAATTCGCGACTTAGGTTTTTTATTGCAAACCCTCTGAAAAACATTGTCTTAGGTAGAAATCGGATGAGGCTAAGGGAAAGGTTTGAAATTAAAAATAGAGAGGTAAATATTTATTTCATTTTATCTTCGTTATTAATCATTAATTTTACACCCATTTATGGAACGCAATAGGTGTGAAATGTACGTTTCTAGCGTTTATGTTCTACAAATGTTCATTCCCGGCTAGTCTAGTGCATAGTTTAATGATTATACTTTTCAAGCTCATTGCTCTCTTTGTAAATTAGTAAATGAAATTCGCTCATTCATTTTTATGTACACATCTTTAATAAAACATGGGAAATCTGTTTAGATTAAGCAGCTCCTGAATGAAGGACTCTTTGAATATGGAATGTAAGGGTTTTTCAAAATAAACGTGGAGTGTTGTTGTATTAAGTGATCGGCCTATTCTCAAAATGAAATTAGGTGGAGAAATTTGTTTTCTAACTTTTCGGATGAACGAGATAATATATTATGAAATTTCCTTCAAATCAAAAAAAGAAAATTTTGACCAAATTAGATGCTTGGAGTACAGCAGTATGTTGAGTTCGTCTATGAGTCCCAAAGGCGACTGTGGTGATCTAGGAAACATGTAATATTTTCGTAATATTAATGTAATATTAAATGCCTATATTGTAAGAGACGAAAATAATACATTTTTTATCTAGATCACCACAGTCGCCTTTGAGACCTTTCACATTATATGATTATTATACCTATCGTATTTTATGAAAATTTGTAACCCGAAAATATTTATTTATTTATTTTTTCGAAATAAGAGAAAATTATAAGGCTTTCCTTCAAATTAACATGGGCGATTTATATAGAATTAGTTATTTGAGATTTTTACTGGTCGGGCAATTCATATCTGAAATTAAATTATTCAGGAAAGTTTTTTTCTCTTTACCGGTTGAAGAAAAAATATTTTTATGAATTTTCACTAAATGAACAAAAACTATTTTGAAGAAATTTGGTATTTTAGTCATTTCAATAATTCCAGTTAATTTCTAATAAATTCTCTCGTTTTTTTTTTATACCTTGCACAAAAGGTATAAGCAAAGTTTTTAGTTTTAATGAATGTTATCTTAAAATTATTTTTAAATTATTTATTTTTAACGAAGCTCTATATTAAGAAAAAAAAATTGTCTAAAAAAAACTTTTGATTCAAGAAGGTATTTTTAAATATTTACTTTATTTATTAGCAGTTTTCCTTCGGCCATGGAGTGGGGGCATCCAAGCCACTTGATGTATTTTTTATCTTTTATTTATCCAAATTTCAATGGTTTTGTAAAGCTTCAAAGATAATTAGCAAATTCATTGAAGTATTTTGTTATTCTATGTAAAACATGGTCTATTTACGTAATAGTCTTCTTATTTCACTCAAATTATATACAAAATATTTTAAATATGTATAAATTTTCAAAATAACAACAGTATCCTTTCAATTAGTAGTTAATAGTATGTTTTAATGATATCTTTAACTTTTAAATTTTTCGTAGTTGAAAAATCTGAAGCTGAAAATGTCAATTTCAAAAGTTTATAAATGTCATGTTTCAACCGAATATTTTCGTAAGGCACTGATGAAAATATAATCTTTAGATCCTTTTAATGAATAAATAAATACACTTTCTTTTTATACATTGGTATATTTAGAAATTAAATGAATACATATTTCCCAATATTTAGTTCCCTGAGATAAAAGCAATTACTCATAATTTAGTTTTTGAATTATGTCTTTTGTTTCGTAGAATTTGCCATTCCCCTCAATTTTTAATTTTCTTGAAGATGTTTATGCCTCTTTTGCTTAGTACTACTTTGATATAAGGACCATTGTTGGTGTAGATCTGTGGAATTCATTCTTGTTCAAAATAAATATCCATAAATCTTCTTGCAGGTCATTTTTCTCTTTGGTTAATTTGTTATTATTATTTCTCTGGGCTTATTGTGTTGGCTTATCCTGACGGCTTGGGTTCAAAAATTCCACAAGCGTAAAATATTTATTTCATTCATACTTTGGCTTTTGCCTCTTCTGTTTCTAATTAAGTTATTCTTTCTAGATTATAGTCTCAAAAAATGCAATTTTCAACTCTTTCAATTATTATTATTTCCTCTAAAAACAAGTATAGAGCTTTATTATAACCATTTATTAATGAAAATTAATATATGCCTTTTAACCATGACTCGAGTCATGATTTAGTTACCATTGATGAGGAGTCTCTCTCTCTCTCCACATCATCCCGTTTGCTAACGGGACGTTGGCGAAAACAAAAAAAAAAAAAGAATTTTTTACTTACAAATCATTGTTTAATTCTTCAACTCCCAAGACCGAATTCCTGACAATCCTCTCCTTATATACCTTTTTATTTGAATTAAGTTTTAGTGGATTTATTTTAATTTAGAAAGTTTCAGTATTCAAGTTTAACTTAAAGCACTTATGTCTTCTGATAAGAAAGGAAACTGATAACCAACACCTTTATTCTGTAACAGGAAAACTGGTTCGGAATTATTTTCTTGCCAAAAGACTTAGATGGTTGGATTGTTCATAACGGCTAGCTATCTACTTTTAGATCATATATTTTTCCAACAATAAATGCAAGGGAATAGCATAAAAAATCTAACTGTCTCAGCCAGGACTCGAACCTGGATCTGCTATCCGGGCCGGCATGCTCTCCGATTGCACCACCGATACGAGTGCGGTGAATTTAATGTTAGCTGTCTAGTCAATTTAGTTTAGAATAATAAAATTTAATACAGATTAGTTTATTGATAAGTGAAATACTTTCGGAATTACATAGCGAAAAGAAGTGGGGTTTTACCTAAACCCTAAATTTGATTCTACAGCCTAGTAGGTAGTGACTTCTTTCGAAAAATTGTCAGATAGCTCTCAAATGTGCAAAAATAGGCTAGATTCATGGTAGAGTAAAATGGGACAATCTGAGTGGTTTAAATTTTTGGAAAAGTTCATTTATAAATATTCATTAACTACAATTTTTAGTGCAAGGGAACAGAATAAAAAATCTAACTGTCCCAGCCAGGACTCGAACCTGGATCTCCTGCTATCCGGGCCGGTGCATTTACCAATTATGATACCAGGACAAGTCTGATAAGTTATTAAATTCCCCGCACTAATGTCGAGAGTCTAACCTCCGAGGCCGAGGAATATATCGTCTTATGCTCGGAGGAGCTGACATTATCAAGCTGTTTAAATGACTCTCGTTATTTACTTTTAAATTTTAATTTTATAATTTTTTTTTGTGGTATTTAATCTCACGTAAATTTTAACAATTTTCACCATAAATTGTTAAAATTTACATGGGATTAAATGCCACACACAGAAAAAAATTTATTCAATAATTACGATTCTCAATGCTGGACTTTTAAACAAAAAGTTTTATACTTGTGTGCATGTGTGTTTTGTATTTTTTTAAAGGCAATATTTATGCTTCTCCTCGGATAGGATTCCAGTGTCGAAATAGGAGGAAATGACAAAGCCGGAATCCTACCATTTTGATGACACCGGCCTGATTGTTTCTTCAGAAGCTCTCCTGGCACTCTTGCAGATAATTTTGTTGATAGAAATGTAGCTAACTGGGGAGTAAAAAAAATAATATAAAATAAAATAATTAACGAAAAAAGCTGACAAAAGGTTGATATTATATTGACATCAGGAATTGGATAGCCATCAGTTTTGGGATTGACGGTCGTTCCGTTTACCCTGGAGATTTATGGAGAATCGAAAAAAGAAAAAAAAGAAAACATTTTAAAAGTTGTGCCAAGACAAGAGTAAGTACTCTGATTCTAATAAGAGTGAGTGAAGCATGTTTTTTTTTTCTTGTGGGAAACTCGATCCCGATTTCTCTCAAGACTTGTTGGTTTTGAGCAATCGTCGACATAATTGAGCATCCTTAGAGCCCGCCTCCTAGTTGGCAACTCTTGTATCTTTCGCAGGATTGCGTCACATTCACTAAGGATCGTTTGAACAAGCAGTGGTGGGGAGATGTTCAGTGTTATTGTGTTGTCTCGGTGCTCGAGTGGTGCCAGTAGCTGCGGCTCTGAAATTCTCCAAATTGCTGTGAGTATTCCTTCAATAACAATCTCGAGTTTATCAGGTTACAGTATGTGTGTTTGTGTTTATTTATATAACTCACTGACACACACATCTGATGTGTTGTTATCTGTAAGTAAAGATTCCAAATCCAAATTTAAGTTTCTTTCCACATATAGTTTCATGATAACCCAAATTGGGAAGGGAGAGGTAAAAATTTGTAGGAAGCCTCACATGTACTCCTTTGAACGTAGCTTGTGTGAGTGTCATTTCAAAATAAGTATATCTGAATTCGTGTGTGTTTGAAAACCATTTATGAACAAACTGAATCAGCATACATGAATGAATATGTAATCAAAACTCTTATTATGCTTTATTTTTTGTATGGTATTTTAAAGAAGTGCCTGCTATAAAGCAAATTATTTTTCTTAAGCATACAACTCATTTATACGTCACTTACTCTGTACTAATAAAATGTAGCTATCTGTCAGTCTGTACGATCCTCTATGCGTGTTTCACGTACTAGCTGCGTGAACTCAGCAGATTTCCCGGGACTAACGTTACGGTAAAAGTCAATAGAAACAGAATAAGGGACTAATTTTATCTTCTATGCCGAAAAGGTAGATGAGAAAAAAATTCTATTATTTCTCGTATCTTTTCAAGGTTTATTCCTAAATATCTGCTTTTATTTGCATTTCAAAAAGTTGTACAATAGAAGAATAATAATTTAAAAAAATACATTTTACACTCTAGCCAAGTGTATATTTATCTAAGATAAAGATTATAAGATGTAAATTATTGTATATATGCATACATTTATAAATTTCTTGTCTAAATTATCTTTTTATTTTTTGTCGCCAGAACCAAGTGCACAGATGTATAGGACCATTGCTTTTAGACAATTTCCGTCATTTGTATTTGTTGTGGAACGTAAATAGTTCGTCTTTAAATTTTCTAAACTAGTTCTTTTTAAAACGGCAGAATCTGCTCATAAATGTAAGTTTAATTTAAATAGCCTAAATTATTGTTGAAACAATATCTATCTTTTAAGGTCTATTGCAAAGACATTAAAAAGGAAAATCATAAAGCCCTCTTTAAAAATATATCGTTTTACTTTTTAAGAATTGTACTATCCGAAGAACGAAAAAAAAAAAAATAAAACACTAAATTATTTCACAATAGTTTGTTGTAATTTATAATCAAAAATCAATTTTAATAAGCGTCTTATACCACCATTATTCATTCTAAATAAAATTACAATTTTTTTAAAGGGGAAATAATAAAGTCCAACGCACTTCTAACGACATTCTATTTTTGGCATTCCCAAAGCTTCATAATGGGGGGGGGGGGGGAATAGTAAGCTCGTAAAAGCTATTTCAATGAAATTCGTTTTTTGACTCACCCCTTTTGTCAAAAGGAGGTTACCATTGAAATTCTATATAAATACTTCATACAAAAAAAAAAAAAAAAAAAAAAAAATATGGAATACTAAGCACGTATCACATACTTGTATGGCTTTGTATTTTCTCTATTTCTCTTCATATTATTTTCTCTCTCTTTTGTTGGAATTTTGGAAATTCAGACATTGTTTCACAATAATTGTGTCTAAACGAGATACCTAAACTATCAATATAAACGTTACTTGTCTAGGGGTTTTCAGACATCTTAACTCTTGCGCCATGCAACTCAACCTGAAATTGTCAAAATATTTTATGATGTTTGAAAACGCGCTAAAAACATTTGTGGCTGACTTAGGGGAAAAAAGGGAAAAATGATAAAATTCTTCGAAAATTTCAGCCAAACAGATTAGAAAAAAATATGCAGTAGTTAAAATATAGTTCCATAGATATTGTTAACAAATATTGAGGGGGGCAGTTGGCAAAATTACAACTGCGGTTTTTGAGGTCAGCTGAATAATCTATGTTACGATCATGAATCCGTGAGGAGACGAAACCATTGTTACCGTTCAGGAACAAAGCAATCAACTTAATGGTAATAATTGTGTTTTGTGGTGTCCTTCCCCTTATATATTTTTTTTTTTTTTTTTTAAAAATGGGAGACTTGAGGCTTTCATATAAATTATTTTTAAATTATTTTAATAATCACAATAACAATTGTAGAATAATCTTAAAATCCACACGGGATAGAAAAAGTACGTCATGGAGGAGATGCATAATCCAAGCAGATTTCCCATGTTTTATTTAGGCCCATTAAAATAAGAGTAAAATATGAAATTTACAAGCCGAAATGAAAAACGAGCTTGAAAGGTATGACTAATAAAGTTTACTCTTTAGGTAACCTGGTTTAGGGAACCACATCGTCGTTAGTTTTTCTAAATTTCTTACTTAATAATATTTTTTTTCTATAATAATATTATAGAACATGCTCTTAACATTTACATCTACTTTCGTAAATCAAACAACAAGGAAGATATTACGATTGTAAATTTTGCTGTCTCTCATTAATTTAAAATATTTCAAAAGCCCCGTTAAGTGTCTAGTTGTGATATCAGCAGTTATCACACAGTGTTGACACAATATTCAAGCAGTGTGAATAGCTTGAATATTGCGTCAATACTGGCCACAGTTTTCAGTTTTTCTTAATGAAATTCGACTTTTAATTTTTAAATGAAAATCGAAAGGCCAAGATTGTTATTGACCAAAATGGGATCAATAGGAGTGTGAATCGCCTGTAAAATATCAGATAGGTTTAATTAATGTAGTAGGCTTAATATTTAGAATATTAAAACTACACAGATTTGCTTATTGGTAGAACAAACGTCTTTATTTGGATTTTAAAACTTAAAGTGAATAATTAGAATTAGAAGTTTATTTTTACTTTTAGTTTTATGGCCTAGAAGCCGAAAATAGTTACTTAAAAAAAAATTAGGCTTATCGTTTTTAATTAACAAAATCGGATAAACAGTGCTGAGGATAAACTGAAATATCCAGGCCAAGTATAAGAAATTTATAGGCATAATATTTAGTAGAGAAATGGAAAATATTTCATTCTCTGGGCTGTTAGTTGACCGTTGATAATCAGGAGGAAAAGATAGTCGGGGTTCGGTCAAGAGTTTATTATTAATTAAAAACAAATTGATGGTCAAATATGGTTTTATTTTTGCCAACGTTTCGGCCTGAATTTGAGGCCTTCTTCAGGGCTGTGTAACAAACGTGAAACAACACAAATAATGAAAAATATGAAAAATAATTACAAGCAAAATAAGTAAAAGAGCAATCTATTCAATTATGTAATTACAATTGTGTGTATATATATATATGTATGTATGTATGTATAACGCACGCTATTCTACTATGGGGCGAGTGATGACTGGGACAGAAGACCAGCTGGGGGGATGAGACATATATAATAATAATCTATTATTATTGAAACCGGTTTTCTTAACTCTGGAGTTTAATAGAAGAAATTAACCTAATTTTCAAGTTACATTCTATTTATAAATTAGTCTTCATTAATGTTATTTCCATAGTTAAAATTGATTACAATTGACGGTTATGGGTAGTAAGTAAATAAAAATATTGTTCTACTGCATAACTGAAGAATTTCCTGTTTACGCTGCTCTTATATATATAGTAGTCAAGAACTAGTGAGATGTAGAGTTCACTGGAACACGCAAAAAGAAAAAGTCACGGGTATTTCTCGCCCTTTGTTAGTGAGGAGTGAAGAGCGACTCACCGACGAAGGGCAAGAGATCCCCGAAAATTTTACTCCTTGTATTTCTTTTTGTGTGTTCACTGAATTCTGTATCCCACCTGTTCTTGATTACTATATATCGCAGCCGCGAGTGTTTCATTTTCTATATATATATATTTTTTTATTTTATTATTTCGATTCCAATCATACCGTAATGATCTGCTTTCTGGTAGTTTAGTAGCTAAGAAATTAAACTATCAAATATATGTCTGTCCACCGTAAGCCTTATGTGAATTTCAGGGGAGCGGTTTAACTGATATTGATGAAATTTGGATTTAGGTTCTATTCTTTTCGACAATGTGCCAAATTTCATACAAGCAGGATCTATTATCCCTAAGAAGGTTACATTAGGGGTTAAAATTTTGAATCACTTTAAACAACAAAAAATAAAAATAAAAAATCTTAAGTTTCTTTTACACACAGGAGTTTGATTGTTTTTATTGCTGATGGCAGCTTTAAAGAATCCGGAAGTATTTTTATTTTATTTTATTTTTATCAGCCAACAAACTGGCAATAAAAATGAATATGGAATGACGAGTGTAGAACTGTTACTATACTCAGTCATGCCGCCTATTTGTTTTTTGTAAACTGGCAGGGTCAATGGGTCATTTTGATAGCCTTCATGATGCTACATGATAATGAAAACTGCTGGATATCAGTTTGGGGAAACTCCGCTTGTTTTTAGCCCAAATGGAAGCATGGCTTAATGGTAGTTTCTGCATAGGAATTAATGCATAGTTACGGAACCATTATCCTTCGGGTTATTCCAAATCTGCAGCGCTTAGACACATCTCCAGTTAACTATTCAGTGTGTTCAGAAGAATTACAATAGCTAAAAAAGACAGAAGCGTTTTACCAAGACGTGCAAAAAATTTACTAACCTGTGAGGTATTATAAGGACAGGTTAAGAACGCGATCGATTTACTTATGTTTTAATCACTATATTAGTGATTTGGTCAGCACATTAGTTATGTATTTCATTATGTATGATTGTTTATGAATCATAATATATATATATA